>KZ308133.1:1866427-1896142 GCA_000376725.2 Ladona fulva | reverse complement strand
CGTTTCAACTACAATAGCTTTCTACTTTGAAAATAAAAATAAACTCTAACGTATAACGTATATAAACTAACGAATGACAATGTTTAAACTAGCTGAAGTGCACTATTCCGACAGAAGTTACACAGATCACAGAAAAAGAAAAATAAAATATAAAGGGCAAGGTGGTACTCAACACTAAACTGCTACACAGCGAAGACAAACACACTGGAAAAAAACACCGGTTAATGAGGGCTTGATGGCCGTTGGCTCTGTCACTCTGGGGGTCCGTGCAGGAGCTCCGGAGACACGTCCTTTCACTTTGACTCTCAGGTCAAGAATGAAATAATTGATTGATATAATGATTTATAAGTAAATTCAGAGAAGTTATATTCCTTGAAGGTGTAATCGGTATCATTCACCCTTAATACTTCCGTCGGTCGGACAGTAAGCGTAAAATGTATAATACGAGTAATCATTAACAGATGGAATTAAAGTGGTAATTCTACTCTTGGTTTTTACACCCCCTGCCACACGCCGGAAGGCGACTTGCAGGCCATTTATGTAGAAGTAATAATGATAATTCCTCATGAACGGACCACCATAGTAGATAGAGATGTACGTAAATTGGTGTTACTAGTTAACAATTTCGTGTTACTTTCAGTTCCGGTCAATTGAAAAGGTTGCTCGACTAGAAGATTTGAAATTTGATGGTAGTGATTTTGATGTAGTGATGCTAGTGATTTCACAAAGATGTATCGCATTCCACATCTAGTAAATTTAAAAATTATCTTCAAAAAGAAGATCTTACTCAAGCCGTTATGCCAATCCATGCAAGAATGAATGCCCAGCTCCATTTTTTTCTCACAAGCATCCTTCTTTGATGTTCCTTTTTTTCCATATCGCAGCTTCTGCTATTCTTCGAATTCTATAACAACTCCCATTCTCGCTCTTCCGCCCACGCCCATGATTAGGATATTTCACCGCTAGAGTTGGCGGAATTTGTCTCCACTTAGCACAATAAAGCATCCATTTACGTATAGCGGGAAGTCTGATGGGTAATTCTGCCATTCGGAGAAACAAGTAGAAATATAGAATTCCAGGTAGTGATTCATCCGAAGTTGAAGGCATGAAACCATACTGATTCTTTAAGAGAGCCATCTAATAAATATAAAAGCATTTTGTTTAGTTTATTTCCAGCTTATGACAGCTTCCAAATTTTTTGTACAATTTGATTCGTAATATGAAAGTGTTCCGTGACAGATATTTATGCAAAGGACTAGTATTTTGCTTTTTCTTGTGCATTGCTTCAGCATCGGTGATAAAAATGTTCAAAAGCCAAATTAATAATACATTATGAAATGAAGCGTCAATTTTAAAGTTAATTCGCGGATAATTAACGTAATCTAATATTAATAATGTGTGATTATATCAATTTATAGTTGTTGATTTATAACAAATGAGTAGGTACTCATCAAATTAACCTTTTTTGCCATCATCGGATGTTTTGACCTAATTTAACTTTAACGCTGTTGAATGTGGTTGATCATTTACGCTTAGATTAGATTAGCTCTTCCTTCGCCTTCCCCTCTCTTGACCACTCTGCGTTACATTTTCGCCCTCTGTATCTCTTAGCGACCGTACACCGCTCCATAACAACCTCGTTCTTCACGCTGCGTCACCTAATCTTCTTCCTTGTTCATGATGACGGTGACTCACGCCCTTGGAAATGGTAAACGGATAAGGGTCCTCCATTGTTTCTCTCGCAGAAACAATTTATCTCGATAACAATACAAAGAACATGGGTGTACTAACTGCGTGCACCTGGGCACATCTGGTCATTTATATGACCGTGTTGTGTGTAATCTAACCATATTAAGAGTAAAATTTCATCGGTATAATTTTGATCTGACCCCACAATATGGACCCCTAGATGTGGAATATTTAAGCAAACATTCAACTAGAGTTTAAATATTTTCATGGAATATTTATCGTGGGCTTTTTATTATTGGAGAGGCTGTTGAATTTGATAACCAATTATGAAGAAGTAAAAATTCTTGAGGAAACAAAAAACTGGCCAATTTCTGCGCGAATAAATAACCGCTGGCCACTGGCGGCTTACGGGACAAAAATAAATGTGAAGGGAAAATGTATTTCTGTATTTTTTAAAGTTATATCTTTCACAAATAGTCATCTGGGTCATTTATGGTTGTTTCTATATAAAGACGACCAATTTTGTCGAAATTCGTGCAGTTTTATCAAATTTTTGGGTAATGCGAAGAAGTGAATTAAGATTATCCATCGCAAATTCTTTCTATTCCTCTTCTCAGTCATTTATGTCTATTATTTGAATTTGCTTTTACGAAAGAAATAAATTCCGCGGGTGATGAAGGCAAACTTCGAGGTATTTGTTTACGGAGAGTAGTTCGTTGCGAAAGCTAAGATTCCTGACTCGATAGCTGCGTTTCGGCTATGATTAAGTCTCTCTGGGAGAATTCGCTCCAGAAGATGACATTGGTCTACCAACGGAACCTTTCCGCAAAATTTGTTTGGAATTAACTCATCGACGAAGCTGTTGATTACGTTATTTATACAAACAATCATCGCGAGCTAGAGAGAGAAACTGGCGAAGCGTTACAAGGAAATAATTGCTGTGAAGTTATTTCTGGCGTGTTGATCCACAAAGCATCAGAGTAGAATTGAGAGATACGTGTTCATACGCCCTTTACCAACTTGTAGGGTATAGGTGTAAACATCTAAATAAAAAATCGAAAGTTTTTGATAATTACGAACTAGCACACACATAATAGGTATACGGTAGATATGTAAGCTGTCTAGTATCCACAGACTGTCAATGTTTTATAATTCCCTCAGTATTGAAGATGTGCGTTCTATGTTTATTATTCTATACATTTGTTTATACGAAATTTTTATTTACATTCACGCATGCCATCGCGCACTTCCAATGTTCAGTATTTTTTCAAGAAACGCATTGTCTTTCCGCGAAAAATAGATCAGTAAGTGCTGATTTAAACCTGAGCAGAGGCGCATATCCATCCATACTTGATCTTTTACCAAGTGGACCCCTTCTTAAGTAATAATTGAGTTCGTAGAAACCATCGAAAGTGTATCGGAACGCTCTGCTCTGCATTGCGCCTCGGAAATCCACCCTCTGGTGCGAGGAAATGTGATGGTCTTTGGGCGGTGCGAGTCCTTGGCACAAGGTCGTCGAACTGCCCTCTCGTGGAGTCATCTGTGATTGGGAAAGGGAACTATCCGCGTCATCTGATCCACATCTCCATAGCAACAGCGGATCCGCGACGCCTTCCTTCTTTCAATTAGGCGGCAGCGACGCTCCCTTTCTTTTCGGTTTCTCTCGGAGTCTTCCGTCGCAAACGAGTCGCCCTTGTCCCTTTTTTCATGACATGGAATTGCTTCGTTTCCGCAGCTGACCGTGTGATGCAGTTCACCTCGTGGATTGTTTCATGGAATAGCGCAATTGAGAAAGTTCGAATTTCGGTTCTGTTTCTTCTTCGTCTCGTAGATTTTGGCCATCGATGGACCACGTGAAATGGCATTTTCGTGATGCCTATACGTCAGTACTTGCATTGTCTCATTCGCGCAGGAAGAATAATTATGATTCTCGTACTATTTCTCAGTAGTGACTCATATATCGATCTCCATAAATACTTAAATACATTTATTATTGGCACATAAGTGCATATTGTTGTCTCATGATCTATGTACCTATTGACAGCATCCAAAAATTAATAAAAAACACTCTAGTCCTGGTGGATTACCAGCAAGGTCATCAATGCCTAAATTTTATATGTAAAACCATACATTAAAACAACGTAAATGCTCGAATAAATAAAAAGTCATCGAGCTAAGGGCGAATAAACAACCACGGAATAATAAATCTATTTTATTTGGTCGTACTTCGTGGAAAGACATTCTGAAGGAAATAAAGAAAACTTTGTTACGTGCAATTTTGTTCTAATACTTTTTACCTGATGCTAGCTGTGTAGCTGAAATCGGTCGTGATGTCAAACACCTTGTGGATAATAAAAAGTTTTCTCTATTCCTTCAACCACGAAATAAATGATATACCTTGAGATTCAGCGTACGGACATGTGTGTATGTATATTGTGTTGACATCACCTGGATTTCTTCCGTCTATCCTTTCTAATTACCCTTCATTAGCTAGAGCCGCGGCATGAGGCCAAAACGTGTCCTGAATCGAGATTTACTTATCTCGTGCGCAACTTTTTCTTTAGAAAGAAAATCATCGATGAAATCGGCGAGGTGATGAATCGATCTTGCTGAGTCTAAGGATAGAGAGCTTACTCAAATAGCATCTCGGAGAGTCCTCTATTAATAGCTGGAGTAGAGACCATTCATACTGCATGAAGAAATAATTGTGAGATCATACAAGATATTTAGGCGCATGACTATTTGAATATTTGGTTATATAACTCGCGATCTCAATTTTACACGTATCAAATACAGTGTATTGATTTAATTTTAATTTCGTAGTTATGCTTTAAGAATTAAATCATATATTATAAATGTAAACTATTACAAAAAATGAAAAATTTCCTCCATGAATATATAATTGGTATAACCTTCGAGACTCTTAAATTTTGACGGGAATCGTAAAATACCTGCCGACCGGTTATGGCGTTAGATAGAAATATACATAACTTTGATAATTTGAATATGGGGATTGGATTTGGAGGTTACCAGAGATAGTAGCCTTTTGGTAAATGCACGGTAGCACGACATTCGCATAGTACCTATTGGGTCTGCAAGCGAAGGACAGGTGAACATTTCAGCGCGAATTTTTTGTCTTTTGACAATCATAGCTTACTATTTTGGCTTTAAAGCTCAAATATCCTTCTTTCTGTCCGCTGAGTCACGAGGAAGAAAACCATTGCGTACTTGTTCATGACATCTTGGGACACGCAAACTTTGAAACGGACTAGTCCTGGAGAGGTAGCCCAAACGGATGGAAAGGATATTCCCTTGATTGACATAATGAAGTTTGAATGATTGATATACGGAACGGGTTTGCGAATTTCTGAATTTCCGAAATAAGTTTGCTCAAAGAGTAGGAAGCAGCTGTGGACCGACTTCATAGTTTCTCTTACCGCAGATTGCTTAATCTTCTTTAGAAAATCATATACTTTAAATTTAATTTCAGCTCTAGATAGAACTGGCTCTACATTCGATCTACATTAACTCATCAATAGTCATGTAATTTAGCATTCGTAGATACAAGTAACCTCTGAAATCGATTAACAGAGCCGTCAAATACTTACGTTTATTTAACGTTAATGAAAAGAATGTTTTTCCCATTTTCGTTCACCGACCCACCTCCAATAACACGANAACTTCAATGTACGCTTTCTAACCAATACGCAGTCGAAAATTCCTTATAAGATCTCATGATCTACGCAGTGCTACCATCTGCAGAGCACTGTTTAGTTGGACTGTACCAACTTACCCTTGTATCAACAAGCCCCACCTTCCCCTACGCCATCACTTAGTCTTATATATGTATATATATATATATCACGAATTTATTCGTGCTAGCTACATGTGAAAATGTGAAAGATGAAGTTTTACTCTTTCATCTGCATTCAGTTCACTGCAAACTCATCCGATTTGATATATTAACATATTAGGAACACTTATAACTTGTAATATTCACCGAGGTACGCGGTCCAAAATGAGAATTGGAAAAGAATATGATTTTCCATAGATATATTTCTAAATCTGTGGAAAGGTGCTTCTTCTCCTTTTTGAATCATCATTTGTCAATATAATGCATTACCCTAATAAGGTGATCTTTTACACAGGCATAATATTCTCATCTGCATCGTTATCTATTTCTTTTTCGAATCCGATTAGAAAAAGAAAAGAATTGTGATTTATTTCCTAGAGAGGTTTAGTGTAAAATTCCCAAAACAACTATTATCTTACAATTCCCGATGGTTATGAGGAATAAATTCATTTGATCACACAGCTTGAAAACAAATGGTAGAAGGAAGCATCAATCCAGAAAACTGTTCATGTTATTGTCCAATAATGGCGAATTTGATGTTCCAAATGTTGGCAAATCTAAGAATGGGAGTAAATTAGTAAACTAATCACGTGATATACATGAGGTATGGTAGAGATATGGTTGGTGGAGGGTATGTATTGTCGGATTCCGAAGAGTACCGACTACAGATCATTGAAACAATGTCCGAGGTGGTGTGGCAGATTTGCGAAATCTGCTTGTTTATTGATTCAGCCTAATTGCAACCTTTGATTGTTCTCTTGCAGATGGCGCGGCAGTGTGTACAAATTGATTTGGAGGGAGCTGCTCGCATACCTTTGCCTCTACTTCACCTTAAACCTCGTGTACAGATATGCAATGGATGAAACGCAGCAAAAGTGAGTTGAATATCAATGTAATTGAATTTACAGAGTCAAAATGTTGGTGTCGTGTGAAAGATACCCCGTAAGTCTCAAAGTAGCAGGTGATGGCTGGCGAATTTTGCAGTGAAAACATAGCATTGCAATTTCGGAAAGCTTAAAAGCTATCTTTAAATTAATATGTATTGAAACGAAGTGTCTGATAAAATAGCTGCAATGTTTGTACAGAGGTCTCTTTTCGATTTTACAGGTGTAACGAATCAAATTTCCATTTTAATGGTCCGTAAAAATTAAAATTAACTTGAGTTTACTCCATGCGACTAATTAGGGAGGAGGTGGATGGAAGTTCCAAATTTGCTATCGATGACAATTACATACTTACTTTTTATAGTAGTATACATTATACCAGAATATAACCAATTATACCAAACCAATTCATGCTGTACGTAACGAGTGTAATCCAAATGGCTAAGTAATATGAGGTATCTTTTTATTTCCATCTCGTCAAAGATTTTGCTCCGATAGTTTTGTTTGCCTTTTTACCTTACGTGTTTCTAAGAGAAAAAAACTAAAGTTTTGAGATTTACCAAAGGAAAGAAAGCTAAGTTAACTATCAGAGTAGATGGTGAAGAACTGGAACAGGTAGATAATTTACCTTACCAGGGAAGTGTTTTTTCCTGGGATGGGAGGTGTACAGATGAGATTCGAAAAAAAATCCTTGGTGTGGAGTGTTTTGCTATATGGGTGTGAAACATGGACTCGCAAAAGGAAGACATCAAATGATTAGAGGCATTCGAGTTATGGGTATGGCGTAGAATGGAAAGGGTAACTTGGGTTGCTAGAAAAACAAACAAAGAAGTACTAGAGATGGTTGGGGAAGAGAGAGTTTTAATCGAAGTTATTAAACGACGACAGAGGAAATGGGTGGTCCAAATATTGAAGGAAAAGGGATTCCTAAAGAATGATATTGATGGAAGAATGTAAGGGAAAAAGCAGAGGGGTATACAAAGACAATATTTGTTAGATTAAATGAAGGGTGTGGTGGGTTATCGGGAGGTAAAGGAAATGGCGATTAATGGAGAATATTAGGGCACACGAACATACCGAAAAGAAGAAAACTTATGATGATTTCTAAGAGACAGAAAAACCATAACTATAGAGACAGACAAGCTGAGAATATAGTTGAAATATCCAATATTTGAAAAGAAAAAAGTTTGTCTTATTTTCAAGAAAAACAATAAGAAGTGATAATTCTATGCCTGTATCTGAGATTGATAAAGTGTAAAGTACGTAAAATAAGTGCACGAAAGTGTCTGACTGTATAAAGACAAGATAGGCCGTCTCCAAAAATGTCTACATTAATTCTTTACCTGATTTGTTCTTAGCATGATCATGTTGAAACTGGCTTATCGTTGAGGAATCAACGACGTTATTTTACGCATTAAGGATTTTTAAAATATGAATTTTTACATCAATATAATCAAAAATCCCACAATTTTACAAAACTAAGTGTGTTTATGATCCTAAGATTTTTTTTACGATATATGCAAGATTCTTTAATATTATTATGAAACAATCATTTTCTCGGTAATCACGAATTTTAATTCTTCCCATCTAAATCACATATTTTTACGAAATTAATCTTCGCAAAAATGTTTCCGAAAGAAAAGTTTTTACACGAAAATAGTTTTTTAACGTGATTTAACAAAATCAATTTTTCCGAATGGAAAGTGAATTTGTTATGAACAGGGAATTAATTTACGATAAAAGAGATTAAAGTGGTCAAATCGGAAAAGAAACCACCTTCCAGGATGTGTATACTCATCAACTTTTGAGAAACGGTTAATTATAAGGCACCGCTCTACTCGTATCCTGAAAATATGGTTTTAGGTAGCGCAGAACTTGGTAGTGTTGGTTTATCATTATTAGTATTGGTATTATTGGTATGTATGACGATATCTTTGATGGATAATAACCTTAATGAGTTATAGGAGGAATTATAAATGGTTCTAATGCTCTATGTACTTATGTACTTGTCCTTGCAAAAAACACCAAGCCCTTTACATTCTCCAGCTACCTCACTCCTCATCCAGTCAAGTGCACCTCATTCTCTCTAAAGTTGCCCTATAGCCAAGTGGTTCAAGCATTCGCCTTTTGTAAAGGGTGTCCTGGGTTCGTTTACCGGTTGTGGTCTATTTGCGTGCGAAATTACCTCAACTGTTAAAGCTTTCTTAAAAGTACTGCTACTACTCTGTAATTTTCTGTGAAAGTCAATTTTGGATGGATGGATTAAATTATTTACTTACGCATTCATATTCCTCTGAACTGTGTGTTTATTTCCAGCGTTACGTAGTTTCTCAGAAAGACTGAAGAATGATTGGAAACCACCAACCGCAATCAACTTCCCATAATATACATTCTCATAATTTTCATTGCGTTCATTCGTGGCTGATATTGTATGGCATTCTTGGAAGAATCACAGTTACATAAATCATTTCGAATTTTTAACTATAACTTTTCGTCGAGTGAAATCAGCTATCGTGATGAAATTCCTTGTTTATTGACTCCACTAAAAGCCGCTCAACACAGATTTAACCAAAGCTCTCTTACAATGGAAGGAATTCGTCGCATCACATAAAATTTCATTCTTCTTCTGCTCAAAGAATGAAGTGGCTGTTCATAAGACACCTTTCTGTAAAAGATTTCCAGTGAAAGGTTATAGCTTATGACGCAATGCAGTTCTTTTATCTGTATTTTAGAGAAACGCGCGTATAACTTCAATGTACGCTTTCTAACCAATACGCAGTCGAAAATTCCTTATAAGATCTCATGATCTACGCAGTGCTACCATCTGCAGAGCACTGTTTAGTTGGACTGTACCAACTTACCCTTGTATCAACTAGCCCCACCTTCCCCTACGCCATCTCCTTAGTCTTCAACTTCACTCGCTGTCTCTCCTTGAACTATTTACTTGCAGAATTTCACAATCGCGCGCAAATTCTTATTCAAAAAATTTTGCCTAGAACTTCTATTGTTCGCTTTAGTTGTAGACTTGAAAAAAATTCGCAAAAGGGTTGAGGAGTTAATCATGCAAAAGTGTAAAACAGGAACCAAATCGAAAACCGACTTCGGGAAAGAAGTTAATTTTGCCGAGGTGTAAACTGAACTTGATCCGAAACAAATCCTGGTCCAAACTGGAAACAGTTGTTAATTGCTCCAACTTACCGCCTGCTTTCTATTATAACAAAACAACACGTAACATTAACAAATCTTGTGAAAGAATTACTTAAAATTTACCAATTAACAAGCGTATTTTAACGATTCAACTTATACCTTAAAGGTTTAGGTAATGTCTCGTGTTTAATTTTAATGTTATTGAAGTTTTATGTTATTGAAAACTACTCAGGCGAAATACCATTGGGAAATTATAGTATTTGATACTAGAATAGGAGAAATCCGGTTAAAACCGGTTTGAATTAGTTGGTTCCAGTGCGAAACCGGAACTGAACCGAATTGTTTTCATCGAGCCTGAGCGTAGAATTCGACGAAAAAAATTACGGTTCGACGAACTGAACTATATCACGAGTTCCTTTCAAAAGAAACCGTTACGGAAATCACGAGACTCATAGGAAGGAAAACAACTTTAGTATTTCTGGCTGACATTTTCGATTCTCGTCATTATGCAGCTGTTCGTATCTCGAAAATTCTACATCTCAGTACCGATCCGGCATCCTATTTCAAGAAAAACGTTTCTTTAAAATTTTGTTAGTATTTTTACTCTTAAGTTTCAAGCACACCTTTTGGTTAAATATTTTCTCAACTTAAGAAAATATTTATAAAGGAAGGATTTTGACCAAATTCTTGGCTGCCAAACCAAAGAAATATTTGTGAAAATCTTATTTAGGCGAATCCGTGAAGTTGATTTTTATTTATTTATTGATCTAATTTATTCGGTCCCCAAAACTAATACCGAAGGATAATTTCTCAGGTTTGCTTCTCCGATTTTTGGTTTTCGGGTCTGTTGAACTGATTCAGCCCTACTCATCGTTTTGGGATAACTTATGCAACCATTCTTTCGGTTAACTCAGCGTGTTTTCCTGCAGAGTTTTAATTTTTTCCCAAGTGCAGACTTTGGTTTTTTCAAACCCACATAATATTTCCTTTAATTGCTTTTCTTTAGTTAACTCCCAATGCCTTTTTCTTTCTATCTGTAATGAGTAAGGGTTAGATGTAAGAAGAGACTGATCAGTGTCAATCTCACACTTAAATAAAGATACTCAAATATGACCATACTCATAGGGAAGTATTGTTGAGGAAAATACCGTGGCGGAAACGTAGCATTTAGCTACTTATATCATGAAAAATTTACCGGTTTCAACCGATCTGGAAATGGCAATATGTGAGCTTTAAGTGGAATGAACAAATATTTATTTTATTTTCATCTTAATTATGTTTTTTGTTTTCATCTAAATTATGTTAATTCGGTAAATTTCATGTGTTGTTATCCTATTGTATTTTCGCATATTAAATTAGTCTTTATTTTAAATTAGTCTTATAAAGAGAGCACTTTGTGAACCATTCTTTTCTCTTATAGACGTTCTCCAGTGCTAAATAAATTACTTTTATAATTTATGCTGTCCTTCCACGCATCTTATATTTCAAAAGCGGTGTTTTCTCGAGATAGATAATTTGCATTTTTAATCGAGTTGTCTGCGTTTTAACTGACTAATCTGCGTTTGATTTCTAATTAGTATATAATATTTAAAATCCTTAAGAAGTTCTTCCTCAATTCCGGATAACTCATTTGGATCCTTTGAGCAAACAATGTTTTTCCGTTAGTTTGCATGCGGTTTTCCATTCTACGGAATTCAGTTTTTATTTATTCATTCATTAAAATGTGTAATTGTGAACGGATTTCCACAGTCATTTCTTTATTTGGCAGAAGCGTTTATTGACTGCTGCGTACTTATTTATAGGCTATATTCTGTGGAGAGTGAATTAGAATGAGAATACGTACATGCGATGTGGCGATGAAATCTGCATTGAAATAACGTTCAACCTATTCTTATAATATTGTGAAATGTTTTTCAGCGATAAAACATGAGGTGCTCGTAAAGAAGATAACTGTACATATTTGAGATTGAAACTGCTCTAAAGATTGTCTTCGTGGAATATTTGACATTTGTAATAATGTTTGTTTCATCAGTTCATATTAAGGACGGGATTGATAGAGATTTAAAATTTTATTAATCCTACCAGAAACTTTCATGGTTACTTTATACAATCACAAAAATTACACGATTCTAAATTTTTCAATAAATGTACTGGTAATATGCACGCAGACATTATGTGAGCTCAGATAACAATAATCAATAATAAAGTATAGTCAAGTGGATATAATATTGGTAGTAGAGGAAGTAAAGTGGAAGTAACATTCAAAGATAGGGAAGTATGAAAGACTATTGTGAAGTTATTGACGTGTTATTGCCTATAACATAGAACAGCACAATTGACATATACGCTTCTACATATGTAGCATTAAATATAAATTTACGTTATAAAACAAAACCATTACAAAAATTATCAATCACGATATCAACAAGGATAAAAAATCATCGAGAAAGACTGTCAAATTTAAGTTTCGTGTTAAGGATTTTCCTTGGAAGGAATATTATGATCAGTTAAAAAATAAGTGGTATAGACATCAACTGGGCTGCATTGTATTTATGATATGAGGTTGCTGAAAGAAAGGTATACCGATTAGAAAACAAAAGATGTCTGAAGGATATCGGAAAGCAGATATCATTTGTTAACAAATGCCGTGCTAAAGAAATCCTAATATAATGGAATGTGTTGTACACTCTATATGTCAAATGAAATGAAAACATGGCAGCTGAAATTTTGCCAGGCTGAAATTCCCTGGAATCTCAAAACCTCAACCGTTAGCTTTCAAAGTCTCTGGAGGGGGGCGAAGCTTACTACTAGGCAAGGAGGTAATTTCCCTTTGCTTTCTTTACTGATCTAGTATACCATTAGCGGAAAAAGTCCACTGAAGTGAAGCACTATGACTTAAATGCTATGAGTAATAACTTTCATATTCAAAATTCAAAATGATTGCAATTATTCAGCATCACTCATCCGTCAGTATCTTTCGTATGATTACAGCCATGAACAAGACTGAGAAAGAAGGAAAGATAAGATGCATTTTCCTACGATGTACCAAGATGAATATGATGCACTATGATGAAAAAGTATAAATTTAAGTTTTAAAAATATGATTGCAGAGAGTGGAAATATTACCGATGAACATTTAGAGGATCGAAAAACGAAAGAATTACATTGACGTCGGAGGAAAGGACAATGGAAACAGGAGAAATGGAGAACAGAAGATAGAAAGTTGTAGAAGCATATAAAACCTGTCACAAGGAAAGAAGTACGAAGAGTCAAAGAGAGAGACAGACAGAAGAGAGGAATGGAGGTCTCAAAATTAATTTATAAATCGTTTAAGAGTTCTTTCACGCTAGACTTGTCGGTAGAAGGTAGTCCTCCGAATAGGATGTTGGTTGAAAGAGTTCGGTCCAGCAAGATGATCCCATTTCTGCATTTGCATCCCGCACTTGAAATTTCGAGTCGGCGAGAGGAGAATTTTGCAGAAACGAAGAATTTCGGTGCCTCGGATAGTAAATAGGCTAAGTTTGATCGTGTTAGTGCAGCAATGAGTGAATGCGACACGATTAGTGGGCCAAGGACGGAGGCGAGTGGTGTGTGAATGGAAAGACGCAGACTGCGTTCTCAATGAATCGCAAAAACGAACACAAGAAACGAATGAACTGCGAAATTCGAACATTTCCGCGAACACTACTGTTTAGCTGCTCGTCCGTCACCATAGCCCTGGCCGTCGCTCTCTTCGGGTCTGCCAAAAGATATCTCCCACTCATTCTCTCCGAGGCTTTCAATATTTACACCTTTTTTTCTCTCGCAAAGATTTTATGACCTAATTCTTTTCACACAAATAAGAGTTACTTAATAATTTCCCCCGAGGATTCTTGCAGGGAAATTCTTTACAATTAAATTCTTATTTACGCAAGGCATTCCACCAACCAATGATATCTCATTCGTCAGCTTTCTTTCTAAAAGTATACCGATCTTGAATTACTGCTGGTGTTTCGCCTCCTTCATTCAGTTCTTTCCGCATCCTCAATATCCAACGTGGGAGAGTTTTCAATTTCTCTCAGTTCGTGAGACTTTTATGCTCCTGTATTTCCGGATTCATTCATTTTCCTGAAAGACCGACTTCATCGTTAGCATTGCGTTAGTGATATTATTCATTGAGTTCCTTGTTGAACTTTAGATGGTTGGACTCTAGCAGGATGACATTTGCGACGAATGCTTTTTCGATACGTATGCTTTCCCGTTTTATGATGGAAAAACTACTAAAGTAGAGACGATTCTTTCCACTATGATCTCGTATTATTATCCTCATTTTAGAATAACGAGGAGCGTTCAATTTCTAAGGTCTCCTGATTCTTTTCTGAAAAATAACTTGACCCAGAAAATTGAAACTTCTGTTACTTTTCGATGTAATCTCCGTTCACTTTATCAAATAATCGTTATCCATTCTTTTGTGTACCATTTGTTTGATGAAAAAGTGATTTTATTTTTCTTTTACCGGCATAGTGGTTTGCATGCTAGCGCTTATACTCCAAGGTATCCGGTTCGAGTCCTTGATAATTGGATTTTTCTGGTTAGGGAATGCCCGATTTTCTCGATAAGGGTTGGAGGCAGAGAGGGCATGCCGCCGTAAAAATCTGCAAGCAAAATTCGTCAACATCAAAAGCAATGATCGTAAGAGGAATCGGTAAATGAACCCATAAGTGATGGGGATAAGGCTAAGATGAAGAATAATTATTCTTTCTTTTATTAGAATCTTCCGAAATTTATCGTCTGTGTTTTTATTCAAATACTGACAAGGAATATATATGCCTGTGGTCATACCTCCGGCCCGGGAACAAACGTCTTGATTTTCAATCATATAATTTACGTCGCGAGCACATAAATTCAAGAGTGTTGAGTTGACGTATGAGCGAAAGTAAACACTGTGATTTGTCACATACTCACTTTTCGCAATTGACGTTTTCACCGATCAATTCTTCGTACTCTGTTTTCACTCTGTCTACCGTCTATCTACGGTCAGAAGAGAGTGTAAGGTATCGAACTATTTCTGCTCTTTGTTACCATCTTGAACTTTCCACAGAATATGTGCGTTTTGTAATATCCTCATATCTTTATATCAGTCCTATTTTGCGTTCATCTTCCTATTGGCTTAGCAGTGGTTAGGTCGCATCATATAAATATCATATATACCTATTACGTCTTTTGCGAACGTAATTTCTCAGAATTCATGTAGCAATCTCAACCAAGTTTATAATCCCCTTTCTTCCGATGATTCCCACCAAGGTCCGAAAAAATTTTTGTTACGCTCTGTTTTATCTCAGCTATTAAAAAATCGTCTAGCACCGTCTTGCGATGTCCCTTCTCCAGTTCTCAGTTTTTATTCATTCGGCCCCAAATATACCGCATATATGAAAACTTACTAAAGCGACATAGCATCACTATCTCACCTTTTTATCGCACTCACCTAAAATTAATTTTAAAAATCTAATATTCAGTTCCCTTACCGAAGATAGTTAGGATAGTCCTCCAGTTTAAGTTACTCGAACGCGTCATCCCGAGATATTCGTATTAATCGAATTCAAATAAGTCATTTTCACAAATTTTGTTGTTTAAGTTTTGTTGCCCACAATCACCGCTGATAAATCCTCTTTGAATAATTTAACTACCTAGCATTTACTTAAATTGAGCTCTGGTAATCAATTGGCGTCACTTTAATGTGACATTCAAATCATTTGTCAAAGAAAACTTCTCTGAATTTCTCTCTTCATTCAAGTAATGGAAAGATTCCCAAGTTTCAACTTTCAGTGTCGATCTTGTTGATCACTTACTTCACTGATGAAACATTGACCTCCCATCGGTTGCCTCATCGTCTGAATCCTGTAAACATATGGAAGGATGGCAAGTGAAGTTCAATTCATCTTGACTAGCGCAAACAATGGCGAACTATTAGGAGTTAATGGATTCAATCAAATCTGGGTCGGATTTAGAAAGTTGTTAGCCGAAAGTCATTTTGTTTTCTCCAATTGCGCAAAATCGAAAAAGTTATATAAAGGCGAGGAATCTCGACCTCGAGATTTCTATGCAAATATCTTTGTTTTCGGATCCTAAAATATGCTCGGCTTATTTTCGCAACAAAGGCATAATGCGTTTGTGGCAAAAACTCGTGGGCGCATTAACTGGAAAGGTGTTTTATGTGTTTTTATATGAATAAACCATAAACAGACAGGAGCTTTAGAATGGATCGTTAACATTGAACAGGCAGGACAAACAGTTCTCAAGTCAGCAAAAAGAATACGGAACGAAAAATATGTACACGCAAAAAATAAAGGGCTGAGTTATCAAGCTATTCAAATTATTTAAATGGCTCCGAAGCAGTGTGAGATAGAACAGTATTGCATAAATGTGGTTTGAGGTTGACGAAAGATAGTTTTGTGATTGGAAAGCGCGTTATGGTGCAATAAAGATTTTTATCTCATCGCAATAACGGGTCCAACATTTTTGCATAAAATTAAAGCGTAAGGTATTTAACTTGGTAAGTTGAAGTGTCCGCCTGATATAAAGAGTAAACAGAATAAAAAAGTCGGCAGAATTCAACTACTCTCTGCGCAGCTACTCCAACCATTTAAGTTAACACTTCGAGACAATCCTGAAAACAGAATGGGATTGGCCCAACGTGGTTGCTCAAGGGCATAGCTGCCAATTAAGATATTTTTTTCGCAAAATTTAGTGGAAATTTTCCTTCTTATAGCGACCTTTTTATCTTTTTTAATCTTCCATGGACTGCTTTGAGGCAAGTGCAATCTTTTTCGTTTAATGTCTTGACAGTGTTGTATTCTTTCTTGTTCGTGATTTTCGCGTTTGTGTTTTATTTTATGTTTTCTCTTATCTATAAGAGGCAGAAGTATGATTTTGTTCCTAACCTTTTCTGGTTGGGACTTGATTGAAGATTTAATAACTGTTATCAATTCTTCAAAGGAGGTTTCTCATAAAGTGTATATTTAAGGCATTTTGATAGGAGTGTAATTTCTTCCTTATTGAAGGTTGCACTGGATAAGTTGACAACATTCTGTGAATTGCCATTAGATAGTGGAGTAGTCCTAATTGTTTCTGCTGGAGAGAAGAAAGATAACGGTGGAATTTGTTGTGCTTTTAGAAGTTTTTATGCAGTGTAATTTCATGTATCTTATTCACGTATACGTATACATATAATACGCGTTCCATTGTGCTGATTACAATATCCTCTCACCTGCTCATTCTGCGAAAAATCGCAAATTGGAAATTGCGATTTTTCATTTAGTTCTAAATGTAGCTCATAAGTTTATAATTCCAAATAAGCGTGTTTACTGATAATTTGTTAATTTCTAAGCCTATCCAGTGTTTTTTTGCAGTGGCAATGGATTTTTGGGCTAATGGTTGTCTGTTTTAGGAAATACGTTCGTAAAATTAGGGAAGATTTTAAGATTTTTACAATCTCTGAGAAATTGATGTCAGCGCCTATTGTGTGGATTTTTGTATGTAGTTTGTGAAAAAGTTTTAAATCCTTTGGCCGGAAAGACATAATAGAATCTACAAGGAAAAGGAACATGGCTGTGGTAAGACATTAGACTTCGAGAAAAGCTCTAAAAAGCCGTTGTTTGCGATCAGACTAACCGTTGAAAGATTCTAACCAGCAGGGGTTAGGGTTCTCAGCGGTCGCGCTTTGCAAATAAGTAACACAAAAAGTTAACACAAAAAAGATTGTCGTTACCTCAAAGTAGACAAAGGAAACAAAGTAGCGATCATGAACAAATTCTCCACGGAGCAAGTTATATTAGATCGACCCTTTCCTACCTAATTTTAACATGCTTGACTCGAAATTTGAAAAACCATTAATTTCAGTTTATAAAAGTCATAATATTCGTACTCTAAGTTTAATTTATGAACTGATTTTCCATTTATAAAAGCGAATTTAATGCCTTATTTTTAACTACTTTTAAGGGATATTTTTTTCTGACTTTAGCGACTTTTTAGCTTCCTTTAAAAGTGAATCTAGCGATATTTTAAAAAGTTAATTGGCAACTAATCTCAAGGATTAGTGCAGAGGCAAGATAAGTGATTACCGGAGTTAGAATCACAGTTTCGAATTTTTTCACTCGTTCTATGGAAAAATCTTATGTTTACTGTTACCACCCAAAGTTAAACTCCTTTCTTTTTTTATAATGAGAAAGACTTATCTTATGTAGATCCCTAAATTACAGAGATTAACCTCCGATTTTTCTAATTTATACATAGAATTTGATGAATACTCACTGGAACAGTCCTATAAAAGAATTTGATTAAAAGTTCATGGAAATATTACTTGGGATGAAAATGCTAACCAATGGGTCTATTACGATTATGAAATCAATGTGGGAAGGCGTGACTTGGTCAAATGCCATAATGTCTCGAAAGATTAAACTTGTTCGAGATTAACGTTCTTGGGATATGCGAAGTCTTATAAATGTGTATCAACTTTTAAACCAATACGATAACATTCGTTGAGTGGATGAGTGATCCAAACCAACGTACATTCCTAAAATATTACAAAAAGTGATCTCAAATGATAAGTTTGTAGACTATTGTAATGTTGAAACTTAGTTTGATATCGAAGAAATTTCTGACTCATGATAAACCCGAGATTCTGGATGTTACCCGAAGGGAAGAGGCAGAAAGCGAGTCTTAATATTACTCTGGAAAGCTTTAAGTCGCAGCGGATTAAACCCTCTGAATATTTATTCCTATCTGCTCCTTGCATTTTCTAATGAGAGGTTGCGAGATTGAGGTTGAGCGCACCGGAGAACGAAAAGAAAGGACTTGAAAGGTTTCTTGAGAATGTCTTGGCTTGGAGAAGTGGGAATTCTGCGAAAGATTGGAGGTGAAATCCTTAAAAAGAAATAATAAGAGTCTTTATTCAGGAGATTGAGCTTTAGATTGTTAAGTTTCCTCTTCCAATGACCTTCGGTCATTGATGTTACAATGGAACATACGTGATGTAAACCTAGATAGAAATAAAAAGGAAAAACATTAAGAAGAGTTATGGGTATTTAAAAAACTAAGAGAATATCTTAGGCATAAAAAAATCCATAAAAGGAAACAACGACAAGAGCAGGGGTTGTGAATATGCTGCACAAACCTACTGATAGTGGAGTGTAAAGAATGTAAAAGATAACTGTGTAAAATCGAGAGAAATCACGAAAAAAGAACTGAAAACACAGGTTGAATCTATTGTAAACACTGTTATAGCTAACTAAGAAAAATCGATAGAAAGTATAGTAATTGAAAAATAACAAGCTATATTCTCATTATTGAAGGGGATAATGAATGGATAACGAACGCTAAGAAAAAAACTCGAACGATGGGGTGTTTCAATCAAATATTAACGACTCGTTAATGAGGGGAATCAAGGAAAAATTGTCGTACTTCTCATCTTGACTAACATGCCTCATACCCTCTCCAAAGATTTTGGTATTCAATAATCGAGGGAATGAGGATCCAACCAGTCTTTGGGCTGATGAATTTACGGATGGACAAGGGATTTGTCCAAGGATTTTACAAGGGGAGAATTATATTGTTCCTCTGAGAATGTTGTGCCTTGCAGTCGATGTCAAAGTCGATAGATTATTAAAACAAACAGCTGTATTCGCAATTCGTTTACTTTAGCATTCGTCTACTACGGTTGCCATGTAAACTTTGACTACGGTCGTAAGTCATTAGAATCTATCGACAAATTTTTTCTAAAGACATCTCTGACATATTTTAAAATTCACATACAATTCAATAGCAGAGAGTTAAACAATAACTATATTTTAGCGATAAATTAAACCATCAACACAAAACAAAATCTATTCCTTAACCATAGCAAGCAAAATTAATGTCTCTTTATTCTTTTTGGAGAGAGATAAACGTCACTATTACCGACTGGATTTTTTGCTGCCCATCTCGATAAAGATCAAAACTGCAGCGGGGTTGTAGGTATACAAAGAGCGCCTCCAAAGGCGGACTCCTTTCCCTAGTTAAGGCAGGGCGATGCTTTGTGTTGCCTCTTACTGAGTAGTATTGAATATATATTACGTAAATTATATAATTAACTCGATTCATCGTGAAAGTAAATGCGAGAATTATTTCGGTTTCTATACAAATATCATTTTCAGTACTGAAAACAGTTTTCAACGCACAAGCGTCATCTTCAGGTCAGGCTATCAGTCCAAAAAACCAAAATGTCAATACTTAGTGCGTAATATTTGGTGTATATTCTTTCACGGCGAATGAAATATCGAGGTCCCACGGAGTAAAGGCTGAGGTAATCGATTATAATGCCAATCGAAGTCTTGTATTTCAGTACTTCATCAATCATAATTCGAATGCATTTCGCGATATTTTTATCTTTCCTTAACCTTAGCTGGGACAATTGCATTAGTAATGTCAGTCTTGTCGTCAATTTCGTATTTAAGGATCGGTCCTCTTTAACCCGAATCATGGCCGCCTACCCAGTCGAATCTCGAAAACCTGCAGGATTCTTGTCCAAAAGTAATTCAGTCCGGATTATTTCATAGTCCCGTTCAGCCATGGACCCTTTCCAACTCTGAGATCGACCCTGACTGGAGATAGGACCGCAGTACCGTACTCGAGTAACGGTTGCGCAAGCGAAAAAAGCGCTAGTTGGTGGGCATGCCACGGCCATCCTCGCTTTTTTCTGTAATTTAAGCGTATTTCTTTTACACCAGCACTTCAGGATTTGCCTCGGATGTCTCCACGATGGTCTCGCCAATGCGGTTGTCTCTAAGTTATTTGCAGGCGTAACACCAAAAAACAGTTGAAAATCTTCAGCTGTCTCGTCACCTATAAACCAGGAGTTGCTAAAGAAAATAGTTACTATCGAAACAGAAATCCGTCACAAGTGCTGCTTTTAATGTACTCTGCAATTAATATAGCGTCATGTAACATAATCAACGCTGAGATTTATCCTACGGTGATCGAGAGAGAGAAAGCAATTATGAATTCTTTTCTGAAAAAATGTAGCGAAGGATACGATAATAATCTCCGAAATGTCCGACTGTGAGTCAATAATGAAAGAATCATCAAGTAATACTATATTATCAATAATAATAATGATGACGTCAACAATAATAATAACGGGAATTGTTGCAGCAAGTCGACTGAACCCTCATTATTACACTGATGACGTGAATACGTCGAAACCGAAAGAATAATGACCTGTGTTTTTAATTTTAAGTTTCTTCGGTAAATGTGTTTTTAGTAGCATAATCAGCTTTTAAAGAGGCTGTACGAACGAACTTAAAAGGCCAAAACAAAACTTTAGGTACCGTGTTAGATAACTAACCAAATTAGATAAATAAATAAGCTAAAATGTAATTTTTAATGATATAATATCATCGAATCGACAATCATCCTGAGTTGAATGAAATCAATGCCAACTTACGAATAATTTATATTTAGCTACAATTAAACAATTTACGCGAGTTTAACTTCGATTGCATAATATTTGTAACATAATAAATAATAATTAGTTATGAATTTCCACAACATCTCGGCCGCTTCGATAGATTATATTTGTAACAGTTAGCTTCAATTCATTACAAATATTGGTTCGCGTTGGCCAGGACATGGAATGTTGGGTTAAACTTTCTCAGAATTATCTTAATTTACTCTTATATTACACACAGATTTTTTTAGTTAATTTTTACGATTATGTCACGAAGCATATCTAAGAGTAAAATGCAGTGAAACAGCCGATCGGAAAGCGAAGATCAGGAGAATTCTGAAAATAGCCTGTTGAAATGAATGATTTTCATTTCGTAATTAACGGCCATGTTAAGTAAAGAGTAATCTTCAAGAATCTCCCGGAATTTCCGAGCAGAAATCGACTCTCCATTGCTGCTTATGTGTACTATATAGGGTAAACTTACACATGAACTGTCATCCATTTTTATGTATGCACCAGTTCGTGCAATTGAAGTGCAAGAGGGAAGTGTCATGCACTTCATTCATTGTAGACGTTTCGTTTTATTTATGGGCAAATGTAAGGCTTGTTAAGCTATCGTTGCAGTAAATCAATGCAAAACATATTACATAAATGATTTGGTATGTATGACTTTCTTAGTATGAAGGAAGGATTTCGCGTGGTTCTTGAGCAATGGATTCTTACTGTTATCTTCCACCACGATCTATTTTTCCATTTTGTTGTATTTTTTTCTGGAGAAGAACATGCTTACCGCCAATACTAATGAGCTAGTTCTATAGTTGATTTAGACCTAAGATTTCCTTGGGAAATGAAGTGGTTGTGTTCTTCGTGGGATACGCTGGAAAAACGGGATTCCGCTTAAGAATCTGCAATGCGAAATTCGAAGCGGCGCACGTCACAAAGCTTCGCAGCAGACACGATGGTTTGCGGTGTTAGTTGGTGGAACTCCCTCATAATAACAAAGAAATAAATGAAAATCACAAATATTTGTGGACTCGACGCAGTAAGTTTGATTTACCTATTTGTGGGCATCTTAGCAACTTTCTTCAGCAGAATTTTAATCGCCATTATGATGAGATTCGTTCCTTGGCTCTCTTCCAAGGAATCTCTCATCTGGATCTTAAAGAGTTGCGGAAGACCCCCTCGCGTTTGCCAAGGCTTATTTATGAGAATACTTTTCCGACATTGACACTTTTTCCCAATCGTGTCACCACTTTTCGCCGAAGGTATTTTGGCGTCGGCCACTCTCGGCCGTGACCCCGCTCGCGCGCTTTTGTTTATTGACCCAAAACGACCGAACTGAAGGTGAAAATTTCGTTATCTACAAGGTTGATTGACAAGTAATACGTGCCTCCTCATTACGGCTGCAGATGTGAATTCGATCATAAAATTATAACCGGAGGTAGGAGAAAAAAGGGGAGCGGTGGTTTAAATTTATATTAGGCGGCAATCCCAAATTATTAAGGTTCCCAAAATCAAGCGTTGCAGAATAAGGTTTTTGTAACGGACAATGTGGGCCTTCTGGGAGCATTTTGGACGCCCAAAGTGTAACATTCGTAATTTCTTTTAGCTGAAACTAAAGCGTTAACTCTGAAAGCATTACTTAATAATTTTTACCCTCTCCAATTAGGGTGTGTATGATCATCATCAACAACATAATCATCATCATCATTATTATTATTACATGCGTTACAGATACGGTGTTAACTTATTACTATTTTACAATTGTTCCAATATTATACTATACAATCATACAATAAAATATACTATGCTAATTTCAATAATAAACCTTTCTTGCTTTCTACAGGGCATCTGCTATCTAGCTACACAATACACTATTACAATAAATACATTTTCAAGTAACAAAAATATACTATTACTGTGAAAATATTGCCTAGCTATAACATTACAATTCAATACAGCTGTCTCCTAGCTTAAAAATACACTAGTTAATTACTGATATATAAAAAATAGTACATTTTCACTTAATAGCAGAAAAAAAAATTATGCATTAAATTACTTTATTCCATTAATAATATTACAGTACACTGCAATATAACATTACTGCATATTAACATAGTCCTGTATGTAGGATATGTTTGAATGTAGAATACATAAACAGAAATAAAAACATAGCGACAAGATTGGGACTCGAATCCAGGTCTCCTACTTTCTGGAAAGTGCTATGTTTAACACAATTCCCTGATTCTAATCGTATGTATTTGCGTGCGGAATATTTATGTACATATATATTCCCGTAATGATCGTTCTTAATATATTCAATTTTATTGAAAATTTCTGGGTCGAGGTGCGAAAGTAAAAAAAATGCGATCTACATGACAACTGAAATACAGAATATCGCGTGATTTAGTTTCAAACAGTTAGAACGATGTCAGATGAAATATACTAATGATCTAAGTAGACGAGACATCTGATACGTCAAACTTTCTGTTTTCCGAAGATTGCGAAAAATATTCTCGTTGTGGATAGTATTTTTACAACTTTAAAGTACTGCTGTCTCATACAATTCACAGAAGGGAGTAAAGAACATTAATTTATATTTATTTTTAGCCGTTGTTAATGGAAAATGTGAATTCAAAATGTTTCACTAGATAAAATTCAGCATCATTTAATTGATGTAAGTTCAGCTGTATTTAATAAATACGGGGATATCATTGTCGAGATATGCAACATTGGAAAATAAACGTCGAAATTTCAAAGTGTGTATTACTCCACTGTCCATCCAATGAGGAATGTATGTGCCGATGCACCATCAAACTTTATGATACAAATATATTGAATTTCATTTGCGTCCACCACTATTTATGTTATTGTTATTATAAGGCGCTTTCGTAATTTATTACCGCAATGAAATGTTTGTAATTTTAAAGTGTGTAATTTAATTTTGACTGTAATTTCTCGTATATCACATTATAACTTATATCTGTAGTTTATTTTTAAATGTATTTGGAATTTTCTTGTTTTTTAATTTGATTTTTCTGTGTATGAAGGGTAAACAAGTTTTATTGTGTGTTGCTTTTGATTCTATTATTCAGTGTTTTCGCGTATTTTTTCATGCCCTTTCTCTGCGGGTGTTTTCCAGCAACGTAGGTTTTTCTTTGTCAACCATAAGTTGCAAAGATGATTTCCCACGCTCTCCTCTTTCTTTTGTTTTTATTGGATCATTATATAGTAAAGACATACGAGGTTGGGCGAAGGAGAGGTAAAATTGGGCCTAATATTGCCAAAAAAGTATTAATCTATTTATCTATCTATACTCGAGTAAGATGACATTGTGGAATACTCTGGATAGGTTCATGTGCTCACATATTCCCTATCCAGTACTCTTACTTTTGTTTCTTGGTACCTGCTCCCACACTTCATGTCATCTAAGATCTTTTGCCTTTGCCTTTCCCTCTGTCTCTTACCTGGCGTTCTGCCTTCAATTGCTTTCTATAGCAAACTATCTCCTCTCAATATCTGACCCACCTATTTTCTCTGCCGGTGTTTAATTACTTCAATTAATACCCTCTCTTTCTCAACCATCTCTAGCACCTCCGTGCTTGCTTTTCTACCAACCTAAATTACTTTCCCCATTCTACCCCACATCACACAATCGAAAGCCTATAATCTTTTAATGTCCTCTTTTCTTAAGATTCACGTTTCACACTCACATAGCAAAACTTTCCACACCAAGGATTTTACCAATCTTATTCTAATTCCATTATCGAGAACTCTAGATCCCTTCGCTTCATGAAAGCTTCCTTGGCTAATGCTATTTCTTTTTTAGCTTTATCTGCTAACATTTCTTCCCAAAAAAATACACAAGTAAGACAATTTATCCTCCTGTTTTCTTCATACACCATTTCCTTTGGCAAACCTCATCACTTTGGCTTTTCTTACATTTATTTTCATTCCAAACTCCCTCGCTTTATCTTTCATTTTATTTTTTATATTTCATTTAGTGCATGCTCGAGTATACCCGTACATATATTTTTACAACACCAAAATTATTTTACTGGATTTACATCACTCATCGGTGAATTTTCAGGAAGAATAAAATATTTTATTCTACTTTCCGGACTTTTTATTTTTTAAATTTGGATTTTAATGAAACTGATAAAGTGTGGTTTAGTCTGCCGTGAAGTTTGAGTTTACACTAAAGGCTAACGTGGTAGACAAAAGGTTGAGAATTCGTGCTAGTAGTTCAGCAAACGTTTTAGCTTTCAAGAAAGTCTCCACACGAATACCCACTGATTTGTTATCGCCTTCGCATAATTTTGTTTTAATTTGTTTATTGCTTTTCCCTTCTGTTTTTACTTTTTTATTTATGCCACAAATTTTGCTCAGAGTTCGTGTGTATTTATTTGTGTGGTTCCAAACATTTCTACAATTCTTCAATTGTCATCTAAGAATTATTACAATCTAATGCTCATTGAAAGAATAACATTTTTTTGTTCGTTTTGAAGTATATCGAAACAAGCAGGGAGTTACTACACTGCAAGTAAGTTCTGCTAATTTCCTATACTGAAATCATCGAAGTGAAAATACACATTTGATTAGCCTCTTCCAACGCTTAAAAGAAAATAACGCAGGTAAATATCTTTCCTGGTCCACTTCTACGAATCCCCTTCGATTTTGGAGAATTTTGAGAATCTGCTTCCGCTTAAAACTACTTTCTTTAAGATAGATATTGATACGGACCCAAGAGAGATTGAAAGGCAATGTCTATGACTTTGAATTCCTTGTTCCTTGTGTTCGTTAACTAACTATTCCTCAATATCTACATTCGTTTCTTGAGTGTCGCAATTATTCCTGGGACGTGATGTTCAGCTTCGAAAATATTTTTGCTCGTTTACCAACACTCGCTTACGTCAGACTTTATGCCTCTTTTATGCGCCGATAGGAAATAAAAGTTAAATGCATTATTCTCTGTCATAGTCACATTTCTTTGAACGGAAGACCTATTATGCAAGTTCCAAGGAATCTTTGACAAAGGGGGTACAAAAATAAAACTTTGTATTTTCCTGTTTACCAGATAAAATTCCAAGTATAATCATTTATACTATTGCGGCTTTTTACCAAGTCACGACTTCCTACAATGATTATTCTTTAACTTACTTGATATAAGTTACAATCCTACAGGTAAAATTTTTTGAGGTATAATTCTTAACTCAGAAAATGTTGCCATGTAACTTAATTTAATACTTAAGAATAAGAATACTTAAGAATACGCCAAAAATTGGGTATATTCAACTCACATTTACGAAAAAAGACCTTCTCGAAACTTTTTCAAATTACTTTGAATATACCCAATTTTCGGCGTCGTAACGAAATTCGTAATATTTACAGTCAAATATTAAACCAACGGAAAGCGTTCTGAAAATGAAACTTTTTATTCGTACACTTCGTATTAAGTAGTTATAAGATACAAAGTATCGCGTTAATGTTATGTTTATTTGCAGAGATATAAAATGCTAAACTTTAAAATTTTTTTCGCGCCACACTTTTCGGGCGGAGGTAACTTCATGTTCATCCCGATTTCTCGGGCCTTATACGCCCGCGATGAAAAACCAGAATTAGGTTTTTAGAGAGATAAAAGCATGCTCTTTCTTTTAAAAATAATTTGGAAAAGTTTCGAGAGGGTCTTTTTTTGTAAATGTGAGCTGAATATACCCAATTTTCGGCGTCGTAACGAAAATCACAATATTTGCACTCAATTTTTAAACTAACGGGCGACATTAAGAAAATGAAACTTTTTATTCCAACACCTTGTATACAGTAGTTATAAGGCACAAAGTTTCGTGTTTATTGTATGTTTATTTCAAAAGATATAAAATGCCAAACTTTAAATTTTTTTCGAGCCATAATTTTTTGGGCCGATTTTGCTTCAAATTTTCTTCTCAGATTTCGCTCATAAAAGATTTCTTATTATTTTGTTTAATAGAGCAACATAGGTTGTATAAGAATACCAAGTTTTGTTTTGCTCAACGGAATACTGCGTGAGATAACGTGTCTCAAACTTACTAAAAATCGATGTCTAACTGTAGAAGGCTGCGGTAGGGGGTCAAACAAATGACTATATCTCAGCAAATATTTCATCGATGGATGTAAAACTTGGGAAATGTTCATAGAAGATATGAAGGTATGTTCACACAAAATTTCATTGAAATCGGTGATGGTCGAGCGGGGAATTTCTCTAAAATTGGTCCACTTGACATGGAATGCCCCTAACAGTACCTGCCTGTTCTGAAGTGCCTTAAGTTATCAGTAGGGATGCCTTTATCCTATGACAGAGAATGTTGTAATGCTAGTTAAGAATGCTCATAAACATATGTACCCTGCGAACCACCTTCCGACGTATGGCAGGGAGTGCATGCTTCGTGACCACTTCCCTAATCGATAACTTTCGCGTGTCCTTCGCGGAAAAATAAATTCTTGAAGCGACTTGATTTAGCAACTGTTTCCATGATTTTTTTCTCAGTAGAAGTACTTTCTACGTAACAGGCAGGACGTAGGTCCTGTGGGTTACATCTTCTAATAACGTTCTTTCTGTGCATTTGTTGCGCAAATTTAGCCTATCTTTAAATCTTCTATCTTTTAGAGATTATCATTCTTCGTCTTGAAGTATCTGAGTGACGTTCACTGATTTTTCGTAGCAATTTTTAAAAACGTATCACTATTCACATATGTTTTGGAACCTAAGGTTAAAATATACAGCAAAATTACCTCCAAGATGTTTCACAGAGTCTTCTGTTGCTGAACAATACACTATTCTTCCTCGAAGGCTTGATTTATGAGATAAGATATATCTTCCTCTGGTCACGTGATTGTGTAGGTCATTCTGATTTGTATGATTTTGTACATTTGAATCGTAGTTTTCAGCACAGGCATATATGTACGCTTAGGGCGTAGGTTAATGTCTCATCCATAAAATTAGGGCCTAGAAGTCTAATTTTAGCCAACCATCGCTATTACTCTCAATACCCTTATCTGCATCATAAGTATACACGTACCTGTATGTGATCTGATATTATTAATGCGTACTTTTTGTTTTTAGTTTATTTATTCAAGAAATATCGTATCCATGATAACACTTCAAAAAAAAGCATGAAATGTATACTAGTAAAATAGGTCAAATCTCCATGGTACCAAAAGATTTGTGTAATCTATCTATATAACGTTTAAAAACTTGAAGAAGATAGGAAAATTACATAAGCTAGGTATCACAGAGGTATTACTTTTAAAATCTTTCTTATTGTTTCACAAATAATCAAATAAATGATCGCGATTTTGTAAAAAGTAGAAATACGAAATATTTGGGGTAGGGCGTGTACGTTTGTGTCTGTGATTGTCCAAGTAATTAAATCAGTTATAATTGGAGGCTTCTGTTTCCGTTAAAGAAATGATAATAAATTCCCTCAATATATTCTTCGTCTGCATTTATTTTGTAAAAAAAAATTCTCGAAAATAAAGATATTTCTGAAAAACTCATAACAAAAACTGCGCCGTCACAGTTCCGCATACCAAAGAATCTCTCACTTCTCTTAGAGTCTCAATCTGCAATTCTCTAGCACAATGCTGTAAATGCCTGAAGAATAGCTCAACTGTTTCCATGACCTTCCTGAGAAGCGAAAGAGATGAAGGCAGTAGCTGCAGAGCAGTCATATGGTGAGAATCCATCTAATTTCGGTAGGAAATGACCAAGAAAAACTTGAATCGATGGAACCTTAACCTCATTCGGGTGGACCTTGAGGAGCCAGCATTTAGGCGAGGATTTTAAGATATCACAGCGGACTCTGACCTCGATGTTGAAATTGGCTGTTCCTCATAATTACTCTGCGTGCCGATCTCACACGCGGAAACATCCTCCCTTCAAAGTCGCAAATCCTTCAGAATTCGATTAATTTCTCAACCGAAATCGCAGTAAAAATCCAGTTGCACAGCTTTTCCGAGCGGTCAACTATCTCTTTGGCTACATTACAGGTAACTGCGTCAGCTCTCTCATGGGGATATACATCAAAATCTGCATTCCTCCTGTGTGGAATATCTTCTTTCACCCGATTACGTCGACCTCATGCCAACTTTTTCACGTAGTTTTTTGTAGTTTCGGAAAGTCTTAAAATTTTTAACTAAATTTTATAGGTGAAGAATAAGATGCAAATAGAAAAATCACTTAAGACTCGTTCTTCGAAAAAAAATATTTTTTTTCGAAAAACAAGTCTTAAGTGTTTGTGTGTTTAAGGGCGTATGCAGAGATCGCCTGTTCTCTTAAGTTTGTGCCGACCTCGGTGGCGGAATAGTTAATGCGCTATCTTTACAATACCGAGGTCCCGGGTTCGAGTCCCGGCTAACCGTCGTTTTTTATTGGCCAAGGAAACTTTTATGAAGCGAAGGGAATTGATGATTAAGGGTCTCGATAAAGGAATCAGGAAAAGATTGGTAACATCTTTGATATGGAGTGTTTTGCTATATGGTTGTGAAACGTGGACCTTACGAAAAGAGGACATCAAAAGATTGGAGGCATTTGAGATGTGGGTGTGGCGTAGAATGGAGAAGGTGAGCTGGGTGGATAGAAAAACAAACATAGAGGTGCTAGAAATGGTTGGGGAGGAAAGGGTTTTAATTGAAGTAATTAAGCG
>KZ308133.1:1788916-1836293 GCA_000376725.2 Ladona fulva | reverse complement strand
GAGAAGAAAATTAAAATAGTTTGTTGACAAAAATAATCTGTGGGGAGGTTAAAAAAATAAACACTCCAAGACAACACCCAATATTAGTAATAGTGAAAAGGTGGAAACAGAATTTCCTTGGCATGGCTTGAAAATATAACACTAGATACAATTAATATAATAATATACGTTGTAAAACACCTCTAAATAAAATATACTAAAAATTGAAAGCTAAAGACACTGTTGAAATGTGCTAAAATAGAGAAAAATATAAATGCGATCAAGTTCAGACTCTCCTTATATATATGTCTTCATGTGTATACCTAATTTTCATCTGTCCTCCATTCCAAATTTGTTGGTTCCAGAGATATACTGTAAACTGCGTTGTATTTCTACACGAAGAAAGTCCCGGAAAAAGCTTTTTAAATTTTGGGATAGACCGGAATTCGAACCCAGTTGCCAATAATGTGTTCTCGTAACTTGATGCACGTTTTCTGTTCTTCGAGTGTAAAGCTTTCTTCCTTTATTATAACTTACATGCGTAAATGTGAATGGATATTCATCGAACTGACGTAAATCGAGGGGAAACCTACGATCAGAATCTCTAGAATTATATTCACTTTTTCCTTGAAGGGTTTCTACCTTTTTTGGTTGATTATGTGGCGATAGCAAGGGCAAACACTCTCCATTTTGCCCAGCGCGTCCCACTCCGGCTTCAGAAGCTAATGGCTGATGGTTTGAAGATCCAACCAGCCTTAAGGCTAATGAATCGACAGAAAGGTCGATTTTCATGTTAAATATTTATTAATTTCTCATTCACTAGACATTTTTTACTCTATGCTGTAATTATTTAGAAGATTGTGATTGTCTCAAATTCAGCGACCCACGAATAAACTTTGGGATAGGTGAGGAGATGGCGGTTTCTCTTTCTCACGTTTATGTAATCGACGGAACCACTGTTGTAGAAACGGAAATTATAATCATAGTAACGTAAATAACTGCGAGTAACTATTGATAATTATGGATTAAAGTGAAATGCAGCTGAGAAGAATATTATATTTAAGTTAAATCTGATAAATTATGCATTTAACGTAGGTTGAATTTGATAGTTGTTATAATTTTGTGCGGGCATGATAAAACATGATCTGACTCCGACATAGATTGATGGGAATAATTGCCATTGAAACCGCTCACGAGATTGTTATCGCAGGGGCGTTAGTAATGATGGCAGATTTTAAAAGCTTAACTGTACAAATCCCTTCGAACTTTTCTGTCGAATGACATTTTATAAAGCATAATATAGTTATTTGGGATTAAAAGGTCATTTGTTAAGGAGATTCAAAGAATTAGCAAAATAGCGATTACAATATTGTATGGCCGCTTCATGCACCAATTTTAATCGTATACTTCCTAACCTGCATATACGTATTTAAAATAGGCAAGAATATTACGTGAGATGAGATAATAAATTTAAAAGACCAAATTTTATTACGAAATAAGTACCGCTAAGGGACTGGCTGCAGTTCAAAGGTCGAAGTCGAGAGTATTAAATTTTCCTCCGGCATATTATTAAGTCAGCTGACGGCGTTGTCCCAGATATAGTGGCTTTGACGTAGCATCGCGATGGATTTTTGAATGTGCGTGGATCGAGAGGTTTTTAATTCAGCCAAGAAAAGCCGTCAGGAGGCGGAGTTGGCATTGATACGCTGACCTTGTGTCCACAACGGTTAATGCCTTCCCACTAGGCCTTGGCATCCCTATAGCTGTTGCTCCGCGGATTTGCTTTCCTCAATTAACATTTAAGGCAGGCTCCACGTTGAAAATAAGTCGAGCTCGTGGTTTAACACCGGTTCAATCCAGTTGTCATTCGCTGCGCCGTTAGCGCGGATCGTTCAATCGATACCCTTATGCAAAAATAAATTATTATCGGTTTTCTATTCCATATCCACCATTATCAGCGAAATTGAAAACGAGTCCGACTATTTATAATTTGAAATTCGACATTATTCATAACAGATGTTTCTGCTCTTTCCTGTTGCGTCTGCATGGCGACGTATAATTTCTAGTCACAGTTACCTAGGCCTACCCGGTAAGGTCTGAGAATGCACTATACGTTCTGATCATCATTTTTTTGAAAGGCTAGTTAGTTTTGTTGTTGCGGGTGAGCTATGGTTATCACCGGGGCACTCTCGTGTTAAAATTGTCATTATGTCCTATTGTCGTACTCAGATAACATCAACTAGGTTGCTATCATTAAATATATTATGAAAGTTTCAACTCTTAAAATAATATGTTTAAAATAAAAAGTTGTTTGATCATAGAGGTCCTTCAAAGTATTATGGAAATACTTTTTATTATGCAAGGGAATAATTAAAATGTTTCATAATAGTAAAATGAATGGAATCAGCCGTGACTTTGGTACCCCACAACATTAAGGTTTAAAATAAATATGTTAAAGTTTCACATTTTCAAAGTAATTGTAGCATTTCAAGTGATACTTGGTGGAATTTACACATGTTAAACAAAAACTAAGGCTCAAAAGGTGATCTGTTCCACACTTTTTTTGTTTTTGTGGAATTGTACCATTGTGTTCTTTCTTGTGTTTAAAAAAGAATAATTCCCAAGAATTTGCCTAAGTGGACATGATATTTTATTTATTTATTTAAGGTTTTTATTAAGGCGAGATTGAGACTAAAAAGTCTCTTCTTCCATCTTACGCTGTTATTAATAAAACATGAATAAATTTGTAAATGGAGAGGAAATCTTAAGAAGAATTTGTGGATGTATAAAACCTAAGTAGTAACTTAGGAAAAAATCTCAACAGCAGGAAAACACCCATAGTGAAGGGTGTGTGAAAAATCTTCGCAAACCTACTGATAGTGCAAGCTAAAAGATGTGTGGGAAACTGTGTATACAAAAATCACTTGGGCAGTACTGTAAAAATAATTCACAAAAGCGATAAAAAATTATAAAAATAGCATTTCAAACAAAAACATCCTAAAATTAAATTCTTTTAAAAATTTAAGTAATAATGTTCAATAGAAATATTAGCTTAAGAAGCATGATATGAAGTAAAACTTAGAAATTAGTTGTAACCATATCGTACTTATAATTTCTTAATCACCAAATTCAGCCCAAATCTATTCTCTGTTTTTAATCGTCTCGCAGCATCTATGATAGAGCGCGGATAAGGTCGATGACTATAACAGTCGAGTAGCGTTTGGGCATTCGGATTGCCAGGTGGGCAGCGTGTTCAGGAGTTAAGTAGCGACTTTTCTAAGAATATCAGTTCTGGTCCGTTGTAATGTCATGTGTATGAGTTGCAGAAACGTTGAACGTTTCCAGGAAAAGTGGAGGCGCGATATTCTGAAATGGAAAGCAAAAATTGAAGAACGATTCTCATGCAGCCTTTTATATGAAAATTTGCGTTGACACGTGTCTCATATTTGCGTGCGGTTTATAGATGTTTTCATCGGTTTTGAATTTTGAATTCCTCCATTTGGAAAAGTAAATGAAATGAGCAAAGAGTATTCAACGTTTCTTCTCTGCTAAGACATTTGGGAGGATACTGAATGTATGAAGAATTACAGTACCAGGGCCGGTTTTAAAGTAAGAGAGGCCCTTCAAAGAAGTACTTAGCCTACGGAATAGCCTACTAATAGAAAGCTATTCCACTAGTGAAGCCCTTGCCAATTCCAAATAGACATTTATGAATCATTGAGTTGCTAGGGAAATTATTGAAAGGTTTCTTGGAACCTAGTACATTATGACAGCATGTGTAAGAAATGCTAATTACAGCTGCAGAGGCATCTTAAACCATGACTTGAGGTGCCCTATACTTTTAGTCCCTAGGCCACTACAGTAAATATAGGTTTATTATATAAGTAATAATATTCGCATGCAAATATAGGTGAATTCGGCACTGAACAGTAACATTGATTGAGAGTTATGGACTTAATTGAATTGATTTGAGGTGTAAGCACTCTTCGGGAATATAATCTATATATTCTAGCTTAACTTGGTGGAACGTCATTGAGAACGAAAGAGTACTTTGTAATTTCCACATTAATTTTACTTCTGACCGGTTTCGACTCTTGCAAGTCATGACTCGCGAGGGTCGAAACTGGTCGTAAGCAAAATTATGATGTAAACTACAAAGTATTTTACTTCTCCCTTACTCTTCTGGAAGCTTAAGACGTAATTAGGAGCCAGTGCTGTAACCGAATGGAAGAATATTAATTAGAATAGAAATCCGGTGCAAGATTTTGTGCATCCTATAGGTAAAGAATTCCAAGTATTTATTCTGTTCATTGTTTGGATTTTAAATTGCTGCATTTGGATTAAGAATTTAGTATTTCGTAACATCAGTGTTTTATTCCATACCATATACTTGCTTATGTATTTTCAAAACAAAATAAAATCGCCTTACCAATAAGGACTTAATGTGCATGTAATTATGCCCGGTCTTAACTCGGATTCGTCAAGCGGATCGTCCACAGAAGCGAACGAAAAGTCCGTTTATATTGGTGCTTTATACTAGTCAGAACACCGTCTTAAGAACGTATGCGGCGCATGGTTTCCTCCAGACAAGGGTTATAAATTTGAAAAGTTACGGCGAAAATCCGTGATTTAGTTGAGAATTAAATTTTAAAGTGTAACTAACGTGCTTCTGGAATAGGAAGTCATTTACTTACTTATATGGAAATAAGTTTGATTTTCATTTCTATTTTGAATCCAATTCATTATGTAATTAGGCAATCAGCTCTATATAAATACTAGTTTTTGTTAGATACATAGTTTTAGTATTAAAATTATTTTTTAGCATATATTGTAACATTATATCATGAAGTAATTAGGTTTATTTTATGAATTTGTTTGATTATGAAAAATAATTGTCATCTCCCACAGCGGGCAATATTCTTTCAAAATCCAGTCTAAATTCCTCTTTCTTTATGAGATATGGTATTCCAGAATCTCAGAATTTTTTCACGCTCTAGAATGGGTGCTTAGTTTATTATTTGAATGATCCTGTACTGAGAAAAGAATTTTGCGTGTACAGGGAATAGTCAATCAGTACGTCAATAGTACCAACTACTACTCGTGTTATCTGCAACAGATTCATTTTACGAATTGACGTTCCAAACTCTGTTCGCAGTACCAAATGGCATAGTGATGTTCAGAATTAACGCAACCAACAACGGCGTTAAAGAGTGGCCATCTCCGAAAGGTGGACGGATGCAAATTTCTCCGGGGCCCCTTTCTTCGTTTCCTCTTCCCATGCAAAGGATAAATGTTAATTATGAACGCATATATTAATATTTGACAAACACACGTTCTTGCAGGTATTCTCTTTACCCTATGAAAAATAACGAAGTTACTTTGTAAAAATGGGAGCCTCTCACACAGGGGGCCCGGATGTTAGGCATTCACGGAACTCTTCAACTTGAAGGCTGGTCTGAACCTCTACCATAAATAACCATAAGCTTTGGAGAGTAGTGAAAAAAACTACTTTTTTAGTAGGCAAAATGAGGAGTTAGGTAGTTTGCCATTGCATTCCATCATAGACTGCTACAAGCGGAACACGTCCATGTAAGTGAATCGTAATGACTTTATAAGTAACACTTTTCATAGCAATTAAAAAGGAGAGACCATAGTCAATGCTATTCAGCATTACTCATACCCCAGTAGCTTTTATCACAGCCATGATGCAACAAAACAGAGACATACATTTTTCTCCTTCATGTACCAAAAGACAAATGAAAGAAATTCCTTTATCAGAATATGGAAGCAGGACCAGAAAATCGTGTACGAAAACGATATTACTAGTTCTAATTAATCACCATTTTATTATCAGATCCAGGTTAATGGCAAAATCAGATCGATTCTAAGTAAGCATCGATCATGGAAAAGTGGAAACGAGGTAACAGCTGATGGAACAATGGAAGAGTGGAATCCACATGGTTACGATTCCTCGAGACAATGATTCGAAATAGGAAATTTCGTTATTTTTTCCCTCTCTTTTCCGTGAGTTGAATCTCTACTCGACCACCGTGTGAATGTGCGGTTTTTTTAATCGGGTCAAGGTTACGTTCGCAGCCTCTACCAAGAACGTGTACCGAATCCCTTACATTTCTGCAAGCTTCACATCTCGATAACGGAACTTGTCATTGTGAGGAAAAGGACTGGAAGGAACTTCGTCACGTCGAACCATAGATGGCATTTTTCTAGAAATGCAATGTTCCACTTTGACCAGGAAATTGGTTTCCCGTCTTCACTCCAAACACACCCCTTTTCGTATCGAATTCAACCCATTACAAACTCTACATTTCTTCTACATTACAAGATCGAAGAATCAAGAAGTTGAACGGCAGTTTTCTGGAAATATTAGTTCTCAGACAGTGAATGAAGTGACCCAGCATCATGGTCCTGCAATATGTCTATTCAGATTGTTTTGGAAAACCTATTTTTCGCACGTTTCCGAAATACTCATTGGATTAATATTACATAGCAATCACTTGTGACGAGAGTTTAATCTATTATAAATACAACGTATACATTGGGGCTTCCAAATGTGTCTTCGGAAATTCCGTGTTCAAATCTCGAACTGTGCATATCCTAAACTATGCGTGGAATAGTATTACATTCATATAATATTCTTTTATAGTGACTCTCGATTATCCGGGAAATTGATGAAATGAGGGAGCACGGATAATCAGGGAACGCGGACAGTCCAAACTATCTCTATCGTTTCTTATTTTGTTCATAATTTACATAAATAAATAACTCATTAAGAGTTAATTACTTCATGCGATCGCGGTTCTTTTCACCTGCAGTAATGTCATTATAGTCGTATTCCCACTGCCCAATATAAAAATCCTAGAGTAAGTCATTTTTGAATTAGAATCCGAAAATACTTAAGTGTTTCTTTGCGTTAGAATATTTTAGAAAGGCTGCCGAGAATATTGACGAAGAGTAGAAAAAATCATTCACGGATAATCCAAAAATCGGATAACCGGCCCACCCACAATCGGGAGTTCACTGTATATGTATAACAAGAGTGTGTACTAATAATCCCTAGATTTCCAAACCAGGGGGTGAAATTAATGAGTGATTCTCTAATATATGATTATTGATATTTATATGAAATTGATGAAAAAGAATATTGATAATATGAAATTTTCAACCGTTGCACTTCTTCGTTCAGGCCTTTTTACTCAAACTTTTAAGACTAAAAAGAAGCAATAATAGGTGTGAAAAATAGCGACATGACTGGGACTCGAACTCAGGTCTCCCACTTTCTGGGAGGTTACTTGCCCACACGGCTCCTCCGTACAATGTTATTCACCTTTCCCTAATCTTAAAAAGAATTGTTACAGGAATTAATTTAAACATTAATTAACATACACACTATATTAGTTAAACTAATATAATAACACTGTTAATTGTATAATAATAATAATAATTTTTTTATTTCATACCCACATACAACATTAACGCACTGTCAGACTAACAGTCTGTCGACAGGACGAATAAGAACAGAATAGAATAACACACGTCAGAAATAAAAATTACAAATTAATGCAACTCAAGGCTCACACGACAAGAGATAACAAACGAAAATGCTGAAAGTACATTAAGAATAATAAGACCAAAATAAACGAAAAATTATAGCGAAGACAAAATGACATCAATAACATAATAGAGCAGTCAAAATACATTTTAATGCCTAGAAGGTGATGAAAAATAAATGAAATGGTAATAGAAACATTATCTTATGGACATAATAATTGTTTTACGAATTAACAATTTATAATTATAGCCATTTCCAGAGTTACTGATGGCGTCGAACGTACCTTTGTAAATATTTTATAGATTAGGTACAATGTACTTCAGTCTACGCTTGCCATACAAGTTATAGAATTTAGGGACATTAAAACGAACAGTACGCGTATTATAACATGTTTGGCAGAATACTATAACAGGAGTTTTGGTCAAATTTGTTTAGTATACATTGGTGAAAAATGCATTCCGGGGGTGTAACATTCAAAGATTTAAACAATTTACAGTCGAAGATGTCTTGGGTTCTTTCGTTTGAATTGACCATAAGTTTAAGTACTCTAATTTGAATTTTCTTCACTCTTTCAATTAGATAAGAGGAAGCACCGCCCCAGCCAATTATTCCATACCTAACGTGAGAGTCAAACAAAGCAAAGTAAGCCATCCGTAAATATTTTTTATAAATAAATAATTAACACAAATTAATCTAGCGCTGGAGCCAGCGACCTTTTAAGGCGTTCACTGTAGTCTCTTCTAACCTTCTTTTAAGAGCATTAAAATCATTTTTTGCTTCCTTAATTTATCGAATGCTTTGAAAATAGATTGGACTGTATTCGAATTCAGTGTACCTACCTTTAAAATTCACTATCTTACCTACGACTTCGTTGCCGGTTTTTTCGAATACTGGCAACAAGGCACGCAGTTGCGTCTCCCGATGACATCAACGCGACCTTCCGATCAACATCCGTTTAAACACAGTACCTTATGCATCGGCGCGTCGGTTCGAAATGTGTTCCGCAGCATCTCCGGATGGATCTTTTCAGAGGTGACGGTGGAATTACGTCGCGGATGACGTAATGGTGATCTCAAGGTCGCCGTTTCAACTGCAGGAAAGCTTAGTATCGGATGAGCTGAGAAATTTCGTAAAATGCTATCAAATTGTATTGCTACGTAGACATACCCACTTCTATAGACCAGAAGGTGCTCGAGAGGGAATTTCAGGGGTGGGGTATGACTAGGGTATCCAGATGTCTCGGTTTTCCCAGATTTGGACCAGATTTCAATCCCCTCTCCCGGGGACCCAGAAAACATTTTAACGACGGCTAAATGTCCCGGTTATTTTGAAATTCTCTGCTAAAATTATCCTCAGTTTCGATTTACTGAGGCATATTTTTATCTCTTAATTGTGTATTCATCGATAAACGTAATGCAAGCTGAAGTGTGACCCATTTTATAATATAAAGGAGGGATTTTGGTGTAAATATAGTCTTGTAAAAGCATTTCTTTGAATATTTTAATACGGCGGACGTATTGAATATGGATAATGAAGAGTCACTGCCTTCTCCCAAGAAATGAAAAATAACACTATAAAATTTAGTTTGATCAAATAGAATCCGTTCTGGTGCCTATGCATTCATTCAATATCAAACAGTTTCTGACAATAAAAACATTAAATACCCGTTTTATTTTAGCATTGGCTATGAAGCAAGGAGCTCATTACAAGTATTTTAAAAGTACTAACTACGGAACTAACTGAATACTGACGTTGCCCCGGTGAATTCCCGGTTATGTCCTGATTGTCCCGATTTCCTCCGATTTTTCGTCCTCATGGTAGTAGCAAATGTCTCGGTTCCTCACCCAGCACGAATTTCAATTTCCATCGCGAGGCCATGTCGAAGTGCATATAGTTTTTCTCCCAAAAATGGCAAATAATAGACTATGTTAACAACGAAACCTTTCCAATCATTGTGGGAAATTCGTGTTTTGTGGGCGGTCTTCACAAGCGAAATCTGAAAGAAGGTGGACATTATTTCAATAGAGAATGACTCAATTCCTCGAAGTTGGAACTCATTTTCAATCTGGAGGATCAACGTTCTCCTTGATTTGTAGTTGGAACTTCTACTAAACGGGAATGTAACCTCAAATTAAGGAACATTGCTTATCGTGATTTCCAAACATGGAGTTGTAGATATTTGCCTTTTTAAAATATAATTTCTAATTTTCCGTTATCACTAAAATTGATCGAATGTTTAAACAATATTAAATTCAATAATTGAGCACTCAGGGAAAGTCGACAGTTAAAAGGTCAATGGATTCAAATTAAAGATTAAGAGAGATTGTTTCACTGCCACTGATGGTTGTTAACTATTTATGTATTTATTTATTTGTAATTACGTTGCAATTTGGCCATCTGGCCAGGTGGGAATTATGACTTTCTCGGTTTTAAAATAACTCGTATACCAAATATAACCAAATCCATGAGTTGCAATTCTTAAACCAGTATCCTTACGATTTTTTGGCCAGTGTCACTTCTTAATTACCAATACCTTTATTAATACTGATTTTATTAACGATTGAGTTGCGCCAGGCAAAGCTTTTATTTGCTGGCTTTGTAATTCCATTTACACAAAAAATTAGATCTTCTAAATTATTTAATTGACTGATCTTTGTAAATTTTATATTTCTGTTTTGCGGATTTGAATTGCGTCAAGCAAAACTTTCTTTCACTTCTAATAACAGAGAAAGGATGTTTATGGGGCGGAATATGTAAAAAATGTAACACAATCGAAGTTCCTGAAATCTCATGAGTAACTGCAACTGTTATCAAAGTAAGGGAAAGTGGGGAAAGGGACAGTTGGAAACTGGAACAAGGTTGTGATTTCCCGTTTTCTCTGTACCAGATTGATGTATCAGATCCGTGCCCCGTTAGCAAGGGTTTTCCGGGTTCTAATTAGCGTAAATTAACGTTGAGATGCCCGATTCTTTGGCTTTGCTATCGAAAGTCATGCATCAGCGGCTCTATTCCCGACCGAAGACTCTTTTAGAGCTGAGATCACCAAGTTAAAGGGAATAGACTTGAAGTTTGGAGGCCAGTAGGGGAAATTTCAAAATGTTTAGTGGCCGATCCAGGACATGTGGGGGTGCAAAAAGGTGCTGGGGTAGTTAAAGGATCAGAATATGTGGAAGTATGTTAGTATGTGAACTGGTTTAATATATGTTCCTAGTTTGCTTCAATACCTTTGGAAATGAGAGAAAACAGAGTTAAATTTAAGCTATGAATAACGGAATGGAATTTAAGATGATATTTGGGTAATTTTTTACCTGATACTTATCTCTTAAATCGGTTTCAGTTATCTTTAAATATAAATTCATATTTCATTATTAACCGAAGCAAATATGCAATTAATAATCACATATATATGGAATAATATCGTCCCTGAGAAAGTAATCTTAGCAAACAACCTTTTTAAAATAAATTTTAATATTTACAAGGAACAATAACTGTGCATTAACAGATTAATATTTTAATGAATTCCGCGTTATGCATGGTGGAGTGAAATTTTAGCAGGGATGAAATATTCTATTTACAGCAAGGTTTGTGTGTTGTTGATAAGACTTTCTATATAGTTATCACTAATTATTATTGCTATTTTCACTCTCTCATTACTTTAGGTTACTCTAGACAGAGATGTGATTTAAAGAGGTAGTATCAGGGTTCCATATTGCTGTAGATCATGGGTGCACAAACATCGTGTCTTACGGGCCACATTTTACGCATCATTACTTCTTCGGACCATTTGATTCCGAAACTGAATCTTCAACCAAATATAAATAAAAAGTATTGTAAATTCAACTGCTTTGCAGGCAGGATAGTTCTCAAATGGGCCAAAGGTTGTATACACACATTTTGGAGTATTGTTTTGCAATTTGACGTTGCTACCGAAATATGTTTATTTATGACAATTTTTATTAATGACAATATTATCTGTTTCCTTCAGGACGAGCGTGGGCGTCTGATGAGAAGAAACATTGTGCGCTATGCGATGTTGTCGTACGTCATCACCCTCCAGCAGGTGTCTCTGCGAGTCAAGAGGCGATTCCCCACGTGGCAACATATGGTCGACGCGGGTGAGTACATTCAATTCCATTTCATTTAATAATTATTTTCTAAATACGGTGACCGGCAAATATTGAAATCACACACTCTGCGCACCTGCATGGTGTCCCAAAATATATTGATGTTAAGGAGAAAAGTAATGGAGGTACGCGCAGTTTATTGAAACACGTTAGTGGCAAAAGACTTCAAGTAAAAAATGAATGGACTGCATTGATTTGTATGTATGTATAGCATGTGCAGCTCTTGGGAAGCCCGGAAATTTGATTTCGTTAGCCTGCGGCCAATCACTTGCCTGATGTTCTCAACTTTTCCTCTGAGGCATGTTTCCATCCTCCTTGGTATTTGGAAATACCACTCATGGCCAGAAACTTGTGGTGGCATTCTAAAATACTTTGCATCAGGTTCTGCCATCATAAAAACACGTCGGATTTCCCTCTGCATCCTCACGACACACTTAAACTCTGAAAACCACAGAACCAATTGTGCTTTTTTCTGAAGCTCACTTTAAGTAAATAAACTCCAACGTTGCAGGCTGCAGCTGAGGGAAGCGGGAAATTTTTTATCGGAACTTGAACTCCTATAGAACAGTGAACGACCAACAACAGTAATAAATGTCCATTTACCAAGCTTTAATAGCCCAACGAAACTAGGACGTTTATATTTGGAATGCCCTGTACATTTTTCTTCCTTCAATTCTGGCCAACTATGGACAACGTAAAATAGCGTTTGCGTGATTATATCAACTGCTTGCGGTTGTGCAGATTGGATCCAGAAAGAAGTCCATCTAAGTGGGTAGTATGTCGCAGCAGTAGTGAACATTTTTACCATTAAAATATAAGATCAATAGAAAGATCTTGAATTTATTTTTAAATGTTTGTGGTTGGGTCTCACTAGAGATATAAATACCAAAAATGATAATACATTAATTAGTTGGTCAACTCTAGGACAATTGCCACAGTGATATCTAAGCTGCAATGCCGGCCTATGCAGCCTACCTTCAACGTTAGTGATAATAAACCCTATGTCACATGCCGCGCATGTAATGCCAGGTACAAGGCCGCTGAACAGAAGAACCCCACACTGTGTTAGTTATTTCGTTTTTCTTTTATTATCGAAAGAATAAACGGTCGTGAAAGTCTTTCGAGACCGAGGATAAAACCGGGTGGGTGTCCTTTCCTATTGAGTTATTTCGCAGAAGTCTGTTTCTCCGGGAATCTTTATTGGGCAAACGAGAGTTGACTCCGCCAAAGTAGCACTTAGCCACTACAGCAGTGGTCCTCATAGAGGTAACCAGCCAACAAATAGGTGGAAGGTAAACCCCTTTAAAGATCACTAAGTAAGAAAAGAACTCAATCGGTGAAAGCACCTGCCTGAAAAGTGGAGGATCCGATGTTCGATTCCTGGTCACGACAGACTTTATTATGTCCGTTTATCCGTTAAATTTATTCCTGATCGCGCGCTATGTGTATAAATCTTAGTTTTATGATGCTTTTCTTCATTTTTAATTTACTTCGCTAGTCACTTAGCTAGTTTACGCCAATCTGGATCTGTTTAAGTCATTTGAAGTAGATTTTTACCAACTCACTGACAACTTCAATAAATGTTTTTAATCATAAGAGATGTTTATATTTCGTGGATAAGCGATGAGAAATGCATGGTGCACATGCATGCGCCCGTGACCGTTTTCTGGTGAAAACGGTCACGGGTTCGATTCCCGGTGGGGTCCATATCTATGAAATGACGTCAGTTGTCGAAGCACTTTTATCAGTAATACATCTTCCACAGAATTTATATTTAGTGGTTCTTTTTTTGTCGTTATGGAAACAAGTCTTGCGAGATTCTTTGGTTTTCAGTCGCACTTACTTCTCTCTCACTTTTTCTGTAACGGCTGACCATTAAAACGAAATGTATACTAATGGACTAAGTTGGAGTAGAACCAACTATTATTTCAAATTAATTTCCTTTCTTTTGATGGCTTTCCACGAAGACTTGCCTAAACAGATTAATTATGATTTTTCACTGGTATCTTTACAACTGGATTCTTACTACTCGTAGGGTACATTTAATGAGATAAGGTTCATATGTAAGGAGTTTCAACCTCTATAACCGATTTTTTAGATAAATATATATTATGCTTCTACTGGTAGGAAAGTATACAAATTGTAGTGCAAATTAGCATTTTAGAAACAAATACATTACTTGTACATACTACATTGAGGTCGCAATGGTATTTAGAGTCAGGTAGATCATAAGAGGGTAGGTGTTCGCATTTATGCGGTATGTTACTCAAAAGTCACGATGGGTTAAAAATTCAGAGACGTCTGTTAATTGAGTGTAGCTTTCACTGGAAGTGGTAGGTAGAGATGGTGGGAAACAGAACGAGGAAAGGCTGATGAATGAACGATTAACTCATTAACTCGTGTTAAGGCTATGGTAGGCCCGACTTAGCCTCTATTCCACCTAACCTCAATTGATAAGACATACGTTAAATTTAATGCTTGGAATTATAAGAAAAATAATACAACAACGCAAAAAGATCTGTGTTTGTGGGATAAATCTTCCCAACAGAAGGTTGAGGAAGACATAGACCCTACTATGCGGGAAAACACCCACAAAGAAGGGGGTGTGATAAAACCCGCGAAAACAAAGAGTGTATTATGTAAAAATTAGGAATATAAATTGATACAATTAAAATTACAATATAAGTTAGTACAGTCAAAGTTACAATAGAAAGAGCGATTAAATTCACATTCAGTATGGAAGATTATAGGCAAAATTAATACAAGGTGTACAATTAAAATATATCAACACTATATATTAGTGACGGATCATTGACGGTTTCAGCTGGTATACATATAGAACTTAACAAATATGATTTACATAAGGTATCGTATATATAGTCAACATGAACATGTACTAAAAATAGTACATAATGCATATACAATAATACATATAGTGAACATATAGGTACTATCAATTTGAGCTTATCAAAAATTATATACTTACATCGTGTGTGTAGCCAAGATAAATATATGTACTTAATATATCCGTAACTTTTTATTATACACACAATCAATGCTTACATACATGGAACTGTATTTATTTATATAAAAGATTATATTATATTTTAAATATTTATTGTATAGTACAATAGTACTGCTGATGTGAGAGGGAAAGTTGTTCATTCAAATAAACGGAGGTGGTGAGTTAATCATTGGGAAGAGAAGAACGCAGCAAAGGATGTGAAGGTAACTTTGTACCGATAAGTCGAGAACCTAGGAATATTCCCAAGGAAAAACGGACAGAAAATAAGTCGGAGAAGACAGGTACCCGAACCCGGATCTTCCACTTGCCTATTAGTTAGAGCATCCGCCCAGCAAGAGGAAGATCCGGGATCGAGTTCCAGCCTTGTTAGGATTTTTTCGTATCCATTTTTCCTTAGGAAATGGACTGCTATATAAAGTGATGGTAGGATGCAAGGAAAGGTTGAATTCATTTGTGGGGAAATATAAAGGATACGTTTGGGCATCAAGATGTGAATGAAGGCATCATGTTGGGAACTGAGAGTGCATAAACCCACTAGAGAAAGATAACTAGCGCAGTGCTTGTTAACTTCTTCGGTCGCTGGCTCTGCTTGAACTCTCAGATGGTTTCCTCTCACCTCAGAATAGAGATATCAAACTTTCAAACTTTTATTCACGATAAAGAATGGAAATCATTCCTATTAACACTTCATAAGTCCAATTCATTCTGAAAAGGAAAAAGGAAAGTGCAATTAAAACCTGTAAATATAATTCACGAAAGTAAAGGATCTGACACAACCGGTTGTCTTTAACCAGATGTATTCACTTCATCAAGTTTGAATACATTTAAACCGGTGGTGCCTGTTTCTTTAGCTTTGTGAAAAAAGTTGCTATTTTTAGTTAAAGAAAATTTCACTGATTTACGGCCGATATAGCTGATTATTTTACGATGGTTTTAATAGTGAAATGACATCTGACAACAAAAATCTCTGGATATTTTTTCTTTTCGGATTATCGTGCCATAATTGTAAATGTCTTTTTCGCTCGATGTTTATATTTCTGAATACGAATACATTCAAAATTTTTGTTGCAATATGCATGTATTGAAATTCCTCACTGAAAATGTGAAAAATAATAGTTTTAGGTCTGTGGTTTCATGGTGAACTACATTTGTTATCTAAAATATTCTCATCCCCTGAAAAGAGCTTCTCTCAGCCCTCCTTAAGTAGCCCTGATCCGAGATCACGTGCGTGTCTGGATGGAAGGAGTCGGCGAAATTACCAATCTGGGAATTCCATTGGTTGAGCACATCATCACTTTTATTTTCGTCCGTATAATATAGTGCCGTCCTCCGATTCGTGTTCTAGTTTCGGAGATGTGGGCGATTGGCATCGCTCATCGAGGACTTACTCGAGGCTAATGCGTCCTCGAACCGATGTCAGTTGTTTGACACGCAGGACCGTCTCTTATAATATCGCCCTCGCAAGACAAATATTTAATCGTTGAATTCTATTCAACTTAATTCCCTTTTCCCATTCAAGTTTCTACCTTGCGGATAGTTTTATTAGCAAAATAGAAATATAAATAGAAAAGGGAAGTGATGAGTGAAAAGATTTTCCTCTTCATTGAATGTATATCCATTAGAAATTTATGTATGTATATACGTTACACTATATTTTAAATTTTAGTTGCTACTGTCGTTAGGATTCGCAGGTTCTTCACGCTCCATCTCGTGGGTGTTTTCCTGCATGGTCTTATATATTTTTCACAAGTGCAGATTTAGGTTTTAAATTTCTATACTGTTCCCTCTTTTTTTCTTTTTTTTACTCTCGAAAGCTCTCTCTTTAAATCTCTCGATGACATAGGGTTAAATGTAGGAAGAGACAAACTAGTCTCAAACTTGCCCTTAAATAAAGTCGATTTATTATCATTATATATCCGTAGATATATTTACCCAATAAATTACCACTAAAACTATTCCCTTTCAAGATAAGGACGTTATTTGCCTTTTTTATCTCAGTACTTATCCATACTTTCCTAACTTTACATTGCCATCCAAAATCCATCCAAACTGCATTCGGTTTACTCATGTTTTTCCTGACTCATCCAAGTTTCTCAACCATATTAAAAGGTGGGTGCAATCGTGTCGTAATTCGATAAGTTCGACAATTCACAAATGTTTAATTACTGATGAATAGTACCCACCTCTCTCCTACTTATATTCACTCACCATTCTCTTTCATCGCGATGTAGAAATTTGCGTTGGTGTGTATGCAGAATGCGCGCGGTAAGTTCTCAGTAAAACTCCAGAAGTGGGAATTATACGGGTTTAAAACTATGAAGATTGACCTCCTGCACATACCTGACGATATAATTTCCTAAATACCCCCAGCAATTATATCAACCAGTTGAACCTCAACTACAAATTGACGTTTTTAATGGTCCACTGGTATTTATGGTAGTAAATTTGTTAAAATATATTTTCGATTCCTATCGATTGCTGTTACATGGTTTGGGATTCATTTGTCATAGGGTTGACTCAGTGTCACAATCAGATTAATGAGTCAATAGTATAGTATTTCGCTTCTTTAGCAGATGCTTTCAGGTTCGGCAGCATTGTCTCGTTTACGATAATATTCCTCCGCTGATACTCACTTCAGGGAGAGCTACCGGTCGAAGTTCTTTGAAAAATTCGCCAGAACGAACGATGAAGTGGATGACTTGGTAAATCCGGTTTGTAACGATCACGAACTTAAGAAGAAGAATGTAAGAAGCCTTTTCAAGGAAGTAAGCACCAGGGCAGATAATACTTACTTCTTGTCATTATTATGCAGGGAGTTTTTGGATCTTGCGAGAAAGATAATGTGAATATATCTCTTACCTAAAGCCCCTGCTGGTATACTGTTTAATATTTGAATACAAATGTTAAACCCCACTGAAACCCGTTAAACCTTTGCTCTAGAGACAGCTAACGTTTCTAGAAGGCAGTTGAAGAAGCCATCGGAAACGTTGCGATGGAGATGAGAGCAAAAAGGACCGTAGAAAAGATGACGAGCGGAATAAAATCGGAGAAGCTAAGGCGGAAAGGAATGTATTCGTGGAAATGAAGCGTCCTGGAATTGGGTCGCATCTCAAGTTCAATTAACAGAATTTCGTCACGACCTTGTCTCGTTCGGGAGAACCTTCGATAGAATCATTTTCGAAAGAGAATTGCGTCAATCTCGTACCGATTAACCCATTTAAAGATGACAATTAAGCCCTCACAGGGGCATTTCCCGATTATGACTCCTCGTAAACAAACATTTTATCCTATGTAATTAATTCATCGAATTCTTAAGACTGTTCCAGAGGTTAAAACTATGAAGATCGACCTCCTGTAAATACATGATGACATAATTTCTTATAATCATAATAATAATAATAATAAAAATCATAGTCATAATTCATTAAAATAATCGCTACCATGGTGTATAAATACTTGTTAATAAATCTTCCTTATAAATTTTTCATATCGTGAATTAAAACTTCAGAGACGTTCTTTAGTATTAATCGTCAAGGTTATTTGCAAAATTTCATTGCAATTTCAGGGGATTGTTATTTTCTTCTGCTTGAAACTATATTAAGTGATTTTTTCCCAAAAAGTACTTAAAATGTCATTATTTGATTGAGGTATCTCCTTATTCCAATATTCATCACAATTTTCTCCGAGCGTTAATATTTTCCTGCATTGAAATATTTTTTAAGGATTTCACGGTAGCACTTCCAAAGTCCATTCTGGGAAATTGAAAACGTGAAGTTGTTAACGGAGAATTTCAATAGGATGGAAGAGAATGGAGAATTGTATTAAATCAGACATACTTAGGGATCTGAAAAAATTATTCGGGGAGTTGTACATTCTAAGAGTTGCAAATTCCTAGGGATTCCGAGAGAATATTTAAAGTATGACTTCAACTACCGTAGAATGTGTATCATTCATTAACGAACAGCACTAACGTGTTATTTGATCACGATTGAACTGGCTCTAACCATAGATATAGTTGTTTATGGCTTAGCGCGATTTCCGATCCAGAATAACAAAATTAGCTGACAGTATCATTACGTTTCCAAAGAAATTATATCCAAATATCTCGTGACGAAAAATAATTTAGATTACGCGGAAGGACTGATGGAATTGTAAAAGAAAATAAGTCACGAAACGTTGCGAAAGTCGGTAAATTAGTGTAAGAACTGTAATGTGAACCGTTTGCGTTTAAAAGCTGAAGAAAAACACCCCAATCCGAGAGATTTTAAAAATTATTGTCTTATTCCGGCAAAACTGGGAGAGTTGATAACCCCAGTCATACCGCTGATGAAAACAAAAAAATGTAAAACATAAAGCATACATGTTTGTAATAAGAATGCGTCAGTAGTTGGAGTTAGTATACGAATGAAGAGATATTATTCATTTCGATTCGATTTGGGAGAAAATTAGAGATTTGCAGATTTATTTACATATACTTAAAAATGAACAGAAGACGTTTGGGTATAGGATATTCCATGTTTTCTCCTATACTAGCACTTACATAATAACAGTAATTCATATTTTTAGTTTCGCATGCAAATGTTCAACGGTGAAATGATCTATGAATGTCATGAGAAATAACATTCGCGTAAGCTTCGTTATCAATGATCTTTCGTATGAATTTTAGCCGAATTACTAATATAATAAAATTTTAATAATATTAAATTTAATCAATTCTAGTTTTAGGTAAGTGAAATATCTACTCTACATTTTTACGGTCACATAGCATACATAGCATCATTCATCTACATTCATACCATCTTCAATAGCTGAAAGTGATTATAGCTGATTGATATTACTCGAAACTGTTTACGATGATTTGGAATTAAGGAAAATTTAACTATAGAAATTTAAAAAACTGTTAGAGAAATGTATACATTTCTTCCATAATTACACGTTTCGCTAATTATTAGGAAAGCTTTGTCGGAGTTGGGAATTTTCGAATAATTTCGAAATTTTCGAAGTCTCGTAATCTCAGAACTTCTTTAGAAGTAAGATTATTTTTTCTGCTTGCATTCACTTTCTAAATCCAACTTAGTCCTCACTGAGCACGCTTCCCACTCCACGTTCTTTTCCCTTATTAGTAGAATGGAAACGTAAACTATGAAGCACAGTATGGTTATTCTCACATTTAGCTCATCCTTATTTCTTAGAAGTTAATACTATAATTATTATTACAGTTGTAACTTGACTTATGATCTCAATTTGTTCCAATTCAAGTTTGTAACTCGAAAATTTTGTTTCTTGCTACCCAGATTTCCATGATAGCCCTAGCAGGTATGACTGAAATGTGTACCTTAAATTATAATTATACTGTTAAGTAATTTATAGCGGTTTGTAAGTCGAAGTCTCTCTGTATACTTTAAATAAACTTAGAGGAATTTTATTAGAATTCACACAAAAACTTGCAGGATCCCATTATTTTCAAGCAAGACTACTAGAAACAAACAATACCAAAAAGTTGGTAGCCATGAAATTAAATATCTTAACAGTACTCAAAATTTTGGGTTTGCCCTTTCTAATAAAACTCGTGGTCAGAAAATGTTTTGCAAATTTCTAACAAAATCAGTGCTACTCTGTTTAGTCTGAAAATTCGCAAAAATTTACTAACTAAAGACATTAGGAAGAAACTGGTTTATACTTATATCTCTCCACATCTAGACTATTGTTATTTGACATATTATGATATTACGGAGGAGCTTTAAACTTCAACGTCTGTTGAATAATTGCATTAGGTTTATATTTGATCTAAGAAAGCAAGAACAAATTGGTCTATTCCATTACCAACTTTGATGGCTTACTACTAAAGAGAGGAGAACATACGTCTTATGTGTATTTTTGTACACATGTAAGTTTCGTAATATAAAACCTGAATATATTTTTAAAATGTTTGGCAAAAGAACATCAACCGAGTGTATCAGAAATTAAGATGTAATACGCAACAATATTATTGTCCATCATATAAAACTTCAACGTGTGAAGAGTGCTTTTTGGTTAGTGCTGTAAAGCTATTGAAATCATTGAGTAATAAATACCTCATGGGCATTGTATAATTGTTTAATTTACGGTTTCGTATGTGCTCACTGAATAATTCAAAATTTGTCCAGGCGACTCGCCACAAGCAATAAAGAAATTAATTAAATTAAATCTGGCGAAACTTCACCAGACTCATAAATTTTTCACGCCTTCATCACCTACATTCCTGAATTTTTCATACCGAGAGCCTCACCCCTGGTTAATTGTTGGCTCTTTTCTTATGGAGCTCAAGGGTGTTTTGGACCCCATTATCCCCCTGAGCTACGCTTGTGGCCTGGAAACTTGCAATTAGAAGAAATATCTTGGCGCCGATTCGAAATTTACGAATCGTTTTCCTCAACTCTGGATCGAATACGAATTGCTACCACCGATTCGAAAGCGAGTCGAATCTCGAAGCTTAGCGGATACCTACTAAAAAACTTCTATCTTTTGTCACCCGTGATCTTTCCAGAATCTTAATTTCCTGATGATTTCCGTTTCTAAACTCTAACTCTTGGGCTGTTGTCTTCTGGAAGCTTTCTGTCTTTCATTTCTTCTGCAGTTTGTTCTTTCTAACCTATAAAAATAAACCGTAACGAAATCGAAGGCGTGACTTCGAGGCATGATCCAATCGGAAGACTTTGTTACTTCCCTATATATTCTTGGACGAGTTTCTTTATGTACCTGAAGATGTTAGCACGCTTAAAAAATCGTTCGTGCGTTTGTTTCTGCAGCAAATTAATAAGTCTTCTTGTTAATTAAACCATACTTCTCTACAACTGCTAATATATCCAAAACAACATTGCTGCTTCACGTTCCTATCAACGGGCATCTGCCAGAACATACAGTTTCGCTGATACATCACTCTTGCGATTCTCTTTCGGGGTTAATTTGTCATTCACCCCTTTAACTTTTATTATTACTAATAAACATAAACCTTACAAGTAGAAAAATGTTCAGGTGGTATGGGTTCAACATATACCCCATTTAAAAATATCATAACAAACAAAACCACCATAATAAAACAATGAGGTAAACAGGTACACTAAAACCCTCGTCGAACACAAAGTATACATATATTTTTTCAGTGTTCCTCCCTTCCGTCTCAAACTCCACAGCTCATTTAAACACAAGCCAGCACTTTTAAGTTTAATCATGGGCGACAAAATGTATCATTTGCGGATTTCGGATTTAGGGGTGGGTAAAATTATTGCTATTATTGCACCGCTGTTTGCGTACATCTTACCCTTTAGACATTTTTTTACGTCTTTTTATACCCATGTATCTTTACAAGCTTCCTGCGTTGCGTTCTTCCTGCTTCTCCGCCTCTAATTAACCACATTCTACCAGCTCTTTCTTGGTCTTCTTCTCCTTTATCGTTCACGTTAACCCTTCATCCATCCTTTCCACTTGTCCAAACCAGCGTAAAACACCTCATTCATACTGGTTATTCATGCTCATTTGGTACAAATCCATTAAATATCCAGTCATCATAGACTCTGTTCCTCTTGTTTTTGCCTCACCTTCCCCTCAAATAATCCATCCCAGTTCACTTGTAAGCTTCCTAATGCACCCAAGTCCCATACTACAAGACGCGTGCAAGAACACTCACGTTCACATTTCTCCTTCTTCCGGCAGTTAAAAGACCGACCAAATATTTCCCAACACCCATCTGCCTATACATCTAAATTCGCGCACCTTTCTATCACCCCATATATTCTTCCCAAGAGAATTCCATTCAAGTACGGATAATCGGCCAAAACTTTGTCACCGGAATTTTAAGGAATGGGTCCGTCGACGTTGGACTGTAAGAGGCAGTTTCCCTTTTCTTCCGCACGAAAAAAAGCCCTTTTTGGCAGCCGGAGACATGGATGCTCGAGTGAAAGGCGCGCCGCTGGAATCCCTCACGGTGACCTCAAATTGGATCGAAGCGCTATAAATACACCCGTGGTGGCGCCTTCCTCGAAAGGGAGAGTGCTCGCCCAGGACCTGTTTGCCCTTTGGGGCGGTCTCCGGAACGCTACGTGGCTTCCGCGATCTTCATCTATGAGTAGCTGGAACGTTTATATGCAACGGTTTGCAACTGAACTCTGCTGCTGATAGAACGGAAGAATCTCATGATGAAGCAACACCGATTCACCCTCCTTGAAATCAAATCGAATGTTTAGCGGTGCATCGCTGGCTTGAATTTCACAGTTTAAGGCGTGGTCATGCGGAAATTCATTATGTAAAGTGAGAGAGCGGATGTCCTGCTTTCTCATAACTTAAATAAACACACGGCCAGTTCCGGTGAATGATTCCAATAATTTATTAGCATACAGGTTATAGCTAGCTTATTTTGGACGAAGGCATAATCCATACAGTGTGCTAATGATATACAATTAGCATCAGTATTTCAGCCCCATCCCTTACCTCCCCCTTTTCCACTTCCTTTTCAATCCTGATGTTTTTCAATCTCATTTCAATTGGATAATTCATATGAAGTTTATAATGTAGGTATGTCACTAACTGCTCAGTGTCGACTGCATAATAAAATTATTTGTGGTCATTATTCATTGAAATGGACTCTTCTTTATTCCCACTCCTTTTTCTTTCTTTTGTTACTTTAAATAGCCTCACCGTGATTAGTATGCTGGGAGGGGGCCGAGGGTGCCACCGAGACCGGTTCCTTATTTACATAAGTTGTGGAAAAAGTACTGTTCTTTCATTTAACATGCTCCTTAAATTATTGGTCCCACGGAAAGTAAACAGGAAGTGAAAGCTCCCGGGAAAGAAATCTTAATTTTGCTGCTAGAATTGACAGTAATGGAAGAGAAAGTGCAAGTAAAGGACTATCGATTTCGTTGAGAATCCAGGTATTCACAAATCGATTTTTAACAATCTGATGTGAGATTAAATATTTCTTTTACACCCCCTGCCACGCGCCGAAAGGCGGCTTGCAGGTTATTTATGTAGCTGTAGATATTCTATCACCCGATTATCACTTATCGTTCAAATGTACATCTGCATCGAAACCTCGTTAATTTAAAGCTAAATGGATAAAAATATGGAGAAAATTGCGTTCTTTCAACCCGTCATTCCTCAGAAGAGTTATCCATTGCAGAATCAGCGCTGTATCAGAATGCGGCCCACTAAAATTCGCCAGCGGCTACCCGGTAAGATTTCTAATAAATTTGTCTCCGAAATTTACTTACTTTGTAAAAATAGTTGGGAAACTCAAAGTACATAATATACAATCGCTTATTGAAATTATTCTTGTTATAAGGAAACCTTTCTTTATCGCATGTTGACAAGCTCTTGTTATCTTTATTTTCCTTTTATTTCCCAGAATTTCACATTTAAACACAACATCCGTTCACAAAGAAAAGGGTAAAGGTAACTTTGCACGTGAACGTGTACACATAGGAAAAATCCCTAGGATAAACGGACATGAAAAATGTCTGACAGGACATTTGACAGGACTCGAACCTGGAATCAAGGAAAAGGGTAAAGGTAACCGGCTATACAAAATTTCTTTTGATATTAATCAATAGTCATAGGGTTATCCTATGCACAATTTTGCTGTATCAGAGCGCGGTCCGCTAAAACCCGCCAGCGGCTGTCCTGTAGAATTTCTTAATAAATTTGTCTCCGAAATTTATCTCTGCTGATTGAATTGCTGTACAAATTATAGAGCATAATCTACAATCGCCCATTGAAGTTATTCTTGTGATGACGAATCCTTTTGTATTGCATACTGACAAGCTCCTAATATCTTTGTTTGTAAAGCGTCAAAGCTATATTTAAATTTTCGTTTAAGCATCTGTGATTGATGGCGTCAGCAACCGGCAAGAAAAGGTCCAAAATAATTATGGAGAAGAAGCGTGGTCTATATAAGGGGCCGTTATTTGTCTTAGCGGTCATTAAAATCTCCTGTGTCCCCGCGGCCAGCAATTTTGGACAACCCAATAATGGAGTAAAACCACTACATTCCTACATCCTTATGCTCCGCCGTGAAACACATTGAAGTAATGGTCTTTGCTTGAAGCTGTTTGCCGTCATTTTGGAATGATAGTCAAGAATTAACCTGAAAGTCCCAAATTCTACTGGATAACCTGGAAAATGGAAGCGAAAGCGCAAAAAACGTCCTCGCAAACACGCAATATTTTGAAAGATTTCGAATTGCGAAATATCACCTCGGGTAATCGATCTATATAACGACACTGAATATCAATCTACACGTATTTCAAATTATACTCCATGAAATACATTAAATTATTTTATATTCCTTGGGACTTTTATTGACTTCAATTTAATGATGTTAAAACTGTATATTTATACATTTAAAGCCTCACGTTTCTTGAGGGAAAGAGAAGTACGAAGCAGCCAACCTCTCATTCTAATGATTATCATTCCGTATTTCTGGCGGAAAACAGAGTGTTTTAATCGATCGGTCCTTAGGGTTGTCATTAAATACAGTAACATAGGTTAATTCAATGCAATATGGATTAGTTAAAAGAAATATTGGTATAGGGCAATTTTATCACCTGTTAAATATAACAGCGCGAAGGCCAGTTTGACATTCAACCCATAATGACTAACCACAAGAAGCCCTGGAGAGGGAATAGGATTTGCTGGGCAAGATGAGGAGTGAGGGAGTTTGCCCTTCCTTTAATCGTGGACCAGAAGGCTCTAATCATAAAACTAACTCTTTATGAGCTCTATAGTCCCACCTCAATATTTAACCCTATCATTTTTTTTTACGTCAATTTAATTCCTTCGGTCGAAGCTCGTTCCTATCCAGTCATCTCCAGACCTTTTCTATTTATTTTTATCATCCAAACTTACTCTTTACATCCCGTGTTGCACCTAATTTTCAAAGCATCTTATCTTTGAATGCCATCTTTACTCAGGATCCATGTTTCACACCTCTGTGTGAAACATGGATCTCGCCTCACGAAGGCTTCTTTCGCTACCGTCATTTTTCTTTTAGTTTCATTTGTTTACCTTCCTTCCTAAGGAAGACCGATACCCTAATTGGGGAATCGGTCAATCAGTTCAATGTTTTCCCCATCTACTTTGAAAGTCAACTCAGTTTTCTTTTCCCTTGGTGAATCTTCCAATAGTTTTTCCTACGTTTGTTACTATCCCAAAATCTTTTTCTTGACCATTCGGTGCCTACATTAGAAACCCTTCCCGGTATCGTGTAAACTACTTTGTCGTCTAGACATCTTAAGGGAAATAACGACGCCCCAACAACTTTTGCTCTCTGATTTCATTCTTTTTGAGCGTCTTCCATCGATTCCAGAACCGAATAAGTTTTCGATCATAATTCTTGAAATGGCAGTTCCTCGACCATTCTTTCGAAAATCGAAGAATTTTAGTAAAACCGAAATTAGGCAAACTAAACTTTCTGGTTTAAGCTATTACTATTATTTCCGTTAAAACTAATAATTTTAACAGCGATAACAAATTGTGAAGAAAAAAATCTTGTTTAGCAAACAAATCCTTTAATGCCTGTAAATTAACAGCGTGAGCGACCGAACTTCATAGGTAATATTTCCTTGAAGCGCTGTTAAATAAATATAATTTTAACAATTAATTGTAAGATTAAGCAATGAGACGAGGAAAGATATGACAAATTACCTCGTGCCACGTCTTGCCTCATTCCCATTCCAAAGCTTTGGATATTGGTGACTAGTAATGAAGGGATAGAGGATCCAGACTCAGATCTCTGGGCATTGCAGATTAAAGCATGGGTTGTGCAAGTTTGAATAAATGTTTATCGAAGAAATGAAGTAGTCGGAATGACCGAGCGGCTTAGACATTGTAGAAAGATTTATTTGTTCTTTGATTGACTTTGTTTTCCAAAAGCTCGAGCTATTTACAAAATTTTTAGGCTGTTTTGCGAACTTTTTCTCATATTTGCAGAAAGTTTAATATCCACACCAAAGAATGGACTTAAAGAGCCATAAAATGATTATATTGAAGATTAACAATTGTCCATTACTAACCGATGGAAATTGAACGCCATGAATACTGTAATCTCTATACGAACCGTATTCAAATTAATTCCGAGGAGAGGTTAATTTACTATTGTCAACGCTGGAGCAAGGTGACTGTCGAAAGCCTGTAATAGACCGGGATTGCAAAACCAAGGACTCCTCTCCGTAGGTTGGCGATATGCGAAAAATAAAAATCGCTGCAGCTTTGTTTGAAATTAGGGGAAAGTAAGAAAGGCATTGAGGGCTGTTCCGCGAAACATGAGCACAGGAGAGGACGTTCTTAGAAAGCACTCCGAGAAGGCTGAGGAGAGATGTCCTTGAAGAATTCGCGATGCAGCTCCGTGGGAGGAAACCAGTCATCTCGTAGCCGGAAAATTAGCCGAAGAAAGTGATGGGAAGAGCAAAGATGCGGATCATATGAGCGCTTGTATTCGGGGAAGAGAAAAAGTCAAAAGAGACCACATGAAGGCTATAGGGGACGGATGTGATACACAAGTAATGTCGAACTTTGCCAATTGGTAAATCACAACGCCAACGTGGTGCAAGCACACACCAAATTCGTATGCAAATGATCCTGCGAAATTTTGAAGGTACAGTCAGCAGAGATTTCCCCAAATGTTCTTAGTTGCGCCCTTGTAGTAAGCCAAACTAAATGAGCAAATTCAGCAGCTGTGTCGATTGTTGATTATCTTAAAGCTATCTTTTAAGATCCAGGATCTCTCAGTTTAACTGTGTAACTTATGTTTTTTGAACGATTTAAACCAGTGGTTAGTTTTAAATTTTTATTTTACAAGACCCCTTTTGAAGATCATCCGAGTGCCGTTGATAACTCACTTAACAAACAGTAATGTTGAGCAGCGTGCACTTCCAACGGTCCTGATCAGCGTTTGAAGATAATAATGGAAACGAAATGTTGGTTTTAAAAACCAAGAATGTTCAAAAGAATTCAAGTAAAACGCAAGAAATTAAAGTAAAGAAGTGGACTCTCGTGGTTAAATCCAGATTTGACCATCTAAGTACTTGGGAATGCCAGAAGCGGGTTAGCAGCTACACCATGGTTCTGGTATCTGACAGTAAATAATTAATACCTCTTTAATACGATATATTTCAATGAAATCAGTTATGTTCTTACTTATTTTGGGGATATGTTTCCTCGCGATGTAATTAGTATAGAGCCATTTGCAAGTCTTCTTTCGGAGCTCTGATTAAACTGTTCTCATGGCATCCTTTCTCCCGATGAACTTCAAATACATTTCAAGAAGAATGATCGCACCTATTTCTTTGCGTGTCCGCGATGGGCTACTTCTTAGGCGTCTCATTTAGCATTAATATATCGTCATAACAGAATTTTGAGGCCAAAAATCAATGGGAAAATCATAAATGATTAAAACGCTTCGCTGAAAAAACATCGAAGAAGGAAGTTTACTGTATCATGAACAGAAGATTGGAACTCATACTTGGAAATGCAGGAAAGCCACGAAACCAAAACCCACTCTCATAGCAAGTAACGGCCGTACTGGAGGCGTTGTTACCTCAATCGTAGTTTTTCCCACTCTTTTGCGCATCATTGTTCTGGATACTCCAATAAATACGTAGTCAAAACTCCGGTCATTTCCTTTCTGGGTAGCGAGCAAGAATCTTTTTATTCTTTTTACTCGATATATTGATTTGTATGTACCTTATATCCAAACTTATGTCGTTTGCTGTCAGTGATGAATTTTTCTGGTAGAATGTCCCTTATTTTTGATCTACTAAAAATCCCTAACTTGCTCTTTCTGGTTATTTTTCTCGCTCAGTAGTTGACTAATCGACTAATTCAAGTGGTTCTACCCATAGTTTGATTATATGGGAATTATCCTCTCCTGTTACATCTACATAGTTCTCATTGCTTTTATTGATTCAGTTTCCTCATGTCCTTTCCGACGAATAAAGTTTACTCTACGATATTCTCCTTGTCGTTGTCTCCTTTTTTCGGCAAATATCTCTGTATCGTCGGCAAAACGCTGCATTCCAAATGATTCTCCTAGTATTCGCGTGCCGAAGTTTGTTTAATTCCTTCCCTTGTTGGTCGGATTCGCAATTTAGGATAATAGATTATAGGTAATAATTCTTGTTCTACTCTTTTTTGCTTCCGGCTTCTTAATACATAAAACATAAATAAATCATCTTTATTTTACAAGTTTCAAGTCGATGCTAAAAATGATATTATAAGACCTTTTGGCAAGTTGCGTTTACGTTTACAAAAAAGTGAATCTTTTAAAAGGTATTCATCGATAATGAAATTAATTGCTAGCAATACAACTGTGCTAATAGGAATGAAAATTAACCTAAATTAATGAGAATATAATTGCACTACCACAGTTGCATCAGTAGATTTTTTGTAACATTTGCCGATAAACTCCAAATACTCCGGCTCAACTTTGTAGAACGCTATATAAGAAAAAAGTTTAAAAATTTTTTCTTAAATACAGAAAATATGAAAGTTTCTGATGAGTTTTTTTCAATACAGCCGAGAAATTAGGTTTCACCGGTTAATATTTTAGACTGTCGATGAAGCAATAAAAATCACATTCAGTTGATAATTTCAAACAAAGATATTTGATAATATTATTTATATAAAAATTCATATGAATTTTTTCTTGCTGTCAGACCAGATAATAAAGTTTATTGGTGAAAGTATTTCCTTTTTCTTTTTACATTTATGGCATATTAACCCCATTGGTCCTTAACTCGAACGATAAAGACATTTTTTGGTCCTTTCCCTCGTTCCTCTCGTCCGTTTCTTGGGGTAGAAATGGTGCACCGAGAAACCTCACCTCCTCATCCGCGTTGAAAGTGTTTGGCTGTGATTCGATGTAGGAGAAACTCCTTCCTTGACCCAAATGGCAGCGGACAAATGGAAACGCCGTGAGGTTAGGCCGTTTACCACTCAACGGTTCCTGTGATTAGTTACTTTGGCACGCGCCTGAACCGATTTCGACATCTGCTTCCTTTCCCTAGATCGCCGCCTAAATTGTTCAGAAGTCGGGAATCCTGTCACAGTTTCACTATCGATTTTGTTGTCACCCTACCAGAGAGGGTGAGAATTAAACCTGATTACCCTACGAATCCTCGTGCTCTATGAATCTGTGGTCATTGATTCTTTAGGGGACACATTCCGCCGTGGCCCCATTCCTGGGATTCTCTGGATTGATTAAGTTAACCCTCCGACTGTTTAGCGTCATTTTTACGCCCTAAATTTTTCATATCATTATGATAAGCTTCCTTAAATAATAAAAACCCTTGGATTTCAATCTTCTGCTAAATATTTTTGCAAAATAAAGGGATTTCAGTAATTGGCAGTCTCGATATAAATGGTTCGTAAAGTTGATGAATAAAAATTCGCTCCTCTCTTCGTGTAAAGGTGAACCAAACCTAAAACATTTTCCTCGTCCTCTTTATAATGTCATTTTGTATATATTAGTTTTCATTTATAACCTTATCTGCCTATTGATTTGTGTTAACTCTTTGCACCAATTTTCTTGAACCTATCTTTGCCGCATTGTTAAGATGTATTGATTTATTTTCTAGATTCAAGTTGATTTTGGACAATTGTTTTTGTTATTAGCATAGTATTATTATCATATAATATCTCCAGATGTTAGGTAGAAGACAGGCTATTTTGGTCTAACCACGCCATAAGAGTAAATTCAATAATAACTTAATTATACTTTATTAAAAAACATGGAATTCAGAACTCGTCGAGACAATAGTCAGCCCTTAGTAACGTCAAAATAGGAATTAATATGTTTTAAAGACTAAATTTACACCTCAGATTTACACCTTAAATTCATCGTATGCATTCTTTTTTCCTACGATACCACTTCCTATTTTATTACTATACTTTCGAACGTGTTTAGTTCTCGCTGAATTTCGAATATTCGCCAATTCATAATTCGCTTCTCGAGTGAATCATTAGGTTTAGGCATTCGCTGCCTATAATCATATAAATGTATTAATATTATTATTATTATCACAAAACTGATGCTAGTAAGTATGCTGGCGGTCTACAGTATGTGTACTTCATGTTATCAACTTGGCTGCGAGTTTTTCGGGGTTCATGACCCGACCTTCACGGCTTCCGTAGCGGTCGCAGGGAAAATCTCCTCGAGTAATTCACCAGTTTAAACTTACTTCCCATAGAACTTTGTGGAAAGATATCATTTTTATCCTCTCATGGTCTCAAAACATCACAACATATCCTTTTCAAATATATGACATTTTCAGGCATGAGCTTGGAAAGCGATCAAGGTTACTTATTACATTCTGAAATGCCTCTATCAAGGTGAGAATATCTTGCAAATCAAGTTCTTAACTGCTCGGATGTAATTTTGTTGCACCGGGTACCCTTCTAAGTGAATATTTTTATCTATTTAATATTTAAATTCTTTTTGCTAACTGCAGTGATTTAGTACATGCACCCATGCGTATTTATTTCTCAGAATTTTACATTTAAACACAATATCCGTCTTGTAAATCGGAGATATAGATTGTATCTGTTAATAACTTTTCCTATGTAATCCTCTTTGTCGTTATCTATTTCTCTCTTTCTTTCATTTTTCGTTCATCTGTCAGAGGCTTTTCACACTCCCGTCTCTTTGTAGGTGTTTCCTTGCGGTAATATAAATATCTTTTCTATATTATATTCTATATAACAGTATCACAGTGTTTTCCTCCTTGAAACCGTTTTTTCTTTCCTTATTTCCTTTCTATTTCTACCTTACCAATGATAAGAAATTTGTAAATTAAGTGGCAAGGGTTAAATAGAAGATGGGATCTTTAGTCCCAATGTTGCCCAACGTTTGGTTTTTTTGTGTTACATATGAATTTTCTTTTCTCTGAAAATGTTCTAGTTTCTTTCGTATCAGTAGTCATAGCTTGGTGTCTGAGTGCCTGGGACGCTGCCATACTAATTAAAATGCGGACCAACCAATTTTCGGGCGCACAATATTTGTTGAGAAATTTGGATGCTTTCGACCGAGGAACGTCACTGCTGTCGAATTCTTTTATCATGGACGAGTTTTGGGTTGAATAAACGTTTAACTAGGGATCCCAAAGAAAAACAAGTGACACCAAAGTTTAGCATGCTTCATCCTACGTTCAAACATACACTACAAAAATTTTTATTCGTTTCTGGTTGGAATTTTATCACAGGTAGAACGTAAATGTTTATATTTATTCAAAAAAATAAAATTTGGTGCAGCTTATTTTCTTTGGTGTAGATAGTTTAGTTTTAATGCAACTCCAAACTCGAGTCTCCATTATAAAAATTCCGACAGACTTTTTATTGCGGGGATCCAAGGAGGGCTATCGAGAAAAAAATCTAAGGGAGTCCGTGCATATGGCTCCTCGGCCATAATCGTACATCCTTCTGTATTTGATAAACGATGCGGGTATAGGTGGAAGGAAACGAAGAGAAATTTCATTAGTCTTGAGAGACTAATTGAATAACTCTTTAATCGAAGAATTAAGACACTGTATGCTTACGGATTCAATAATGGCAAGTAGAACGAATTGGAGCCAAGAAAATTTGAGGGTGGCCATGGCCCTTCCCATAGTTACGTCCCTATCTCAGCGCAAGATTTGCTCTATATTATTACTCATTTTTAATAATGATGAATGATTACTTAGTTCATTTATTTGACAAATGAATAAAGGTAATTTATAATTTTAATTGGCAGTCAGGCGCATCTTCCAAGGTAGCATAGCGATTTTTCGCCCGAAGATGAAGAAGTAGAGGGAACTACGGTATTAACATATTTTAGAATCAGTATAATAGGTGTTATATGAACATTTTTTTTCTTTCTTTGCACTATCATTTGAATTATCCATCACGTAAGTTAACTTTCTATAATCCTTCATAACAATTATATTTCCAAATTTTCCCAGACTCGGATCTGAGCAAGTGTAATTCCTTGTAGTTACCCGAAGTCTTACCTCTCAGTAAAAACTCAGTTGACTACATTATATTTCGTGGGGGCTCCTCCGTAACCTCCAAAAGGACTCGGATTATGTTAATGTTCATTCTGTGTTTTATAACCGGTCTTCTAAACAAATAAAATTTCGCTGTTATGCTACCCTGTTTTTCTCTCTTAATAAACGAGTATTTGATTTAATATTTTGAGTCTGATCATTATGAAATACAAGAATGAGAAAAGGTCTTATGATGGCTTTAAGGAATTTTCAATACTTCAATGATACCACCGAGTCTTCCCTTTGACTCCCACAGTACGAAAGGTTTAATCCAGAAGACTATTCTTCTGGAAAAGTCTAACAGCTCAAGCTATTTTTTTAAAGTAAATCATAAGGGGGAGTATCAAGCTCCTTGGCCATTTCAATTATGGCGGTGTGCATAAGAACCATTGATCTATCTCCAAAATGTTTTCAAGTTAACCTGCTAGAATTGTTTGCATTAGTTTGAAAACCATAAAAGTTAAACTAACTGATCAGTAATTCTTTGGATGTGTTCCATTACCATCTCTGTGAATGAGATTCATTAGGGTTGACTACTACTCTAGTCTGGCTTTAATTCTGCTGATAATAAGTTAATTTTCTGTACGAATGTAATTTATTAAACTGAATGCAGTCTAAATAAATTTAATGAGCAGAACGTGCAGTAAAAATAGTTAAGAAAGAGTCTGTAATGACTGAATAATCAAAAATAAGGACGAAATAAAGGCTGCGTGATCTGTAAAATAATAATAATTACCATTTTTAATGGAAATTTAACCGTGCTGGCAAGCCTCTGTCCAGACATTTCATTCTTGTAATTCTGATCAAAGTCTGAATGAAAGTACAGTTTGCGGGGGAAAGTTGAGGTCCAAGAGCATTTTGGCTTCGGCGGTGGTTTCACTACAAGAAAGCGAGTTTAAATCATTTTTTTCCTCTCTTTAGAATTTCTTTTTCAATCGAAAGCAAGGGAATGTTTTATCTCCAACATTGTGATTTCGATACATCGAATCGATCATTCGATCTTTTTACTCAAGTATTCGAGTGATATCACACCGGGTTCCCCAATTGCCATAATTTCATGTAAAATAATTATTATTCAGCGTTAGACTGGCCAAAGCCGTGTATGTGTATTAGAAAAACATAGCATATTTTCGACAAATACTTCTATACCCCTAATCCCTCTAGGATGTAATGCTTAGGCATGAAATAAGCGATGGTAAGTTAAGTATCGTAGGTCATTATAGGATTCCCATTGATTAACTAACGATTATTAATAATTTAGACTACAAATATCTTTAGGGGACAGATTAGATACGCAGTCTGTAATTCGCCACTGGATTAAATAAGGGCTTTCCAACCTCGTATTGTATTATGAGATACAATTACAGGTTTTGCACTGTAACACAAGGTGCTTGTGTGTTTCAGTTTAAAGTCAAATTAAAATATGTAGATTAGAATAAGATATTTTAGTCCTTTAAAATGAGCACTTAAGGAAAAAAAGTATGAAATAGATAGAATGGGATTCGAAAATTGTTAAAATATTTCGCGGCAATCGATGAGCTTATTTCCGGCAGAGTACCGTGTCTCAGCGCAACGATTTCGATTTTAGATTTATAACCCCCGCGAGCCGCCAATGGCGCATGGCAGGGGGCTTACCTAATCTACCCTATTATCTTCTCTGATGCTAAGCGGAAAGAAATGCCAAAATGGATGCTTGTCGCTCCTTGTTTTAGCAATCTATTCCTTGTGAATTTTTATCGATGTCTCTCGGAGGTCGAAGTCGATTGTTACTCGAATTATAACGTCTTCTACTTTGCCTAAAAATTCTGAACCGATGAATTTTTCGAAAAGTTTTCGTAATCGATCATCAGATCTTCTAGCCTGGAGAGAATTCCACCCGAGGGATTTTACCATAGCCGTAATGCTACTGTCAAACCTGACATCCTCACTAAAAATAGGGCTGCTCTACGTTGGACCATCACCACATCTGGATCTAACCCTACGATTATCTGGGAAGCACTGTTTTAAAGCACATCCAGTTGAGAGACCATGTTTATGACATGAATTTCACGCAGTCCTAACAACTTTTGTCGTCACTTAGCCGTTGAGATTCTTCTCTTTCTCCTGTGGCAATGAAATTTGTTCTCGTCTTACCCATTGGCAGAGCTATAGGAGCACTATCATAACGGTCCAAGAGTCATGCGTTTGATTCCCGGCTGTCACAAGTCGAAATTAGGAATAATGCTAGAATATCAGCCTTCAACTTTGAATTATGATTGGATAAATATCTTATCTCCGCCTCAAAATTTTTCATTTATACAAAATAGATTCACCTTACTTAGAAAGTTTTGATTCGTTAAAGATTGAATACGATCAGCAAACAGTTTAATTTGATTGATGATATCCAGCGATACTTGGTGGAATGACATAATCAAAATATTTAAAAAAATTTTAGCTTGATTCGATTTTCACGAAGAGGAAATCGGGTTGCAGAAATAAAATTATACAAGTATTTTTGTATTACTTTGTTTTTCTAGAAAAATGAAATTTTCTTTCACGAATAAGTTCGCAACGTTTAGGGTGCAAATGTCCAGGATCAAATTCCAATGGTGCTGTATGGTAAGGCTACTAATGAGGTTGCTATTATTAAGTAAACATTCTATGTAAAAAGGCAAGGCGTAATTTGAAAGGTTTTTATGCAACGTTCATGTTTTATCAAAGCCTGAAGTCATACAGCTTTCAAACTTTGCACGTTATTAAATGTCTTCATTCCGTAAATCATAGGCTAATTTTCACCCCCTTAAGCATGCATATATTACATACCTGGCTCGAATTCTTATCATTCGCATCAAACTCTAAGTTTGTATTTTTTTCGCTTTCAGGCTTAACAGATTTCTTAAAATTATTTTAGAAGTAAGGATCGTTCGAAGTCGAGATAAGTACCATAAGGAAGGTAATTCAATGAAGACTTATTTCAGTCATCTCATGATGATTCGGTTTCAAAATTAAGAGAACTTTGATAAAATAAATTTCATTTAAATTTATCGCTATTTAAAAAGCTCCCCCCAATTCAGCTGAAGCCATTACTGAAGAATATGTAAAGGATAACGCCCAAAAGGAATCAATGGAGGAATCAACTTTATCGCCTTAAAAAAAGTGATGTTTAGTGTAAGAAATGTATTGCTTTCCAACTTCCTATCATAGCATATCTGGCGGTGGAGCGAGCGAGGCGAAGTTAGTTAGGCGAAGGAGTTGGGCCATTATAAGCGGACATAAGCTACCAGTGGTCATGCTTGTGTTCTCCGATGTTTCCATGGAAACAAAGCAGGACAGTGGAATTGGAGTCGCGGATTTGGAATCGATTTTGTACGGAGTCGGATAAAATTTATCGACCCGAACTCCTTTGACAGATATGAAGGCATCGACGAAAGAGGATCTAATTGATCCATTTCTTTTTCTAAAGAAAGAATGTGATAGTTTTGTTTATTATACAATATTTCCAAAATTTTAAACGGTGAAACGCGAAAATACCTATTTCGACTCGACTGTTGAAATTGCAAGGAGTCTCAACCACGTATAAATATCTCAACACATATTATTCGAGATATTAACATTGTGTTTCTAAAATTCATGACCACCATTATGGGTTTAAAGTGGCTTTACGCGTTCATAGGATAATTCCTAAGGAGAAACAGACATTACCAAAGTCTGACAGGACCGGGACTCGAACCCGGATCTCCCAGTTGCCAGTCGGTTGCTCTAAACTTTGAGCTCTCTTGCCAGATAAGCGTTACATCTTATAAGTTTGGCAAGATAGCTAAAATGATTAGAGCAACCGACCAGAAATGAGGAGATCCGGGTTCGAATCCCGGTGCTGTCAGACTTTTTTATGTCCGTTTATCCTAGAAAGCTTCCATCCTAAGCTTGTCCGCTGAATAGCATTTAAAATAATACAGAGGCTAAGAAACAACTGCATCTGGATGAAAATGAATGTAGAATTTCATCACAGTAGTCAACGGACTGAGGACGACACATAAAGTTGGAACGATAAGCATGCATACTCGTTATTATGTAGCCGTTGATATATAAGAAAACGTAACCGCTGAAAGACACTCAGTTTGAATTCTAATCACAAATGCTTTTTCGACTTGAGACCCGATTCGAAAGGAAATTCGCAATTCGAATGTTGCGGGGTCCGTTTTAAGTGCGCTGCATTGTCAACATCTGGCGACCCCACCAGTGCGCTAGAACTGCAATGTCTGCTTGCATTGAAGGCGAACTTTACAACTCGTGTCTGCGTTCCTGCCTTGTGAAAGATGGGCATTTTGAGGTGTCACAGAATGGGGTCTCAATGCGCCTTTGCCAGACGAGAAACCCCGTGAAAGCTCTGCAAGGGGCGCCTCCGGAATTCCATATCGGCTTCGCTGGCCGTCGTCCAGGAGACGGAAGACGGCCCCGGAATGGCCAAATAAACGGCGGTCGTTGGGAAACATTGAATCATGTATGTATCATCCTGTGTCATAAGAACTCATTCGGTCCCCTTTCCTACGTCCTAGAAAGCTGCGTTCACTTTTACATTGACTGATTGCGACGGGAAGTACGCTATGGCGCCAGTTTACAGTTATCTCACTCTTTAAAGTCCTCTTCGGGGCATTCATCTTCATCCTCCCTTCATCGTGCCGGATTCCTTCATTTCTGCGCGGGACGTTTTAAAAGAGGAATCCGAAACGACGGAAGTAAAAAATGATATAGCTAGGCAACTGGAAATCATAACATTACACGTCACTTAAGTATTTAATTTACTATTGATTAAATATTAAAAATGCGTTTTAAAGATGGCGGAAAATACTGAAAAACTGAATTTTAAAAAACGAAGACAAGTATGATTTTTCCATCCGCGAGTTTCTTTTGAAATAATAATTAGCAACGATCTGGATCTTTGCTCTTCGTACGTTATATTTCCCTTAGAATAACAGCTCCGTTATTACAAAATATTGAGAAAGTCAGTGATAGTCGTGCTCTAACACGAGCTTCGACTTCGAGGTGGCGTGTTTCTCTTTTAAACGTTTTAATTTCCTTTGGATATCTCTTTTTATCGTTCTTGTAAAATATCAAGAATGTTTGAAAAGCTTTAATTGTTAATTGATCTTTACCAGGGGAGTAATAAAATATACCTCTTCAAGGCAGTGATAGGATTCAACAGTTTTAGAAACATATTGGTATCCCTACGGAGTACGCAATCACGTTGTTATATCCTTCTTGTAACGAAGTGATTGTGGTAACTCTACGTACATCGTTTCACTACTATTGTGACACGTAGATTTGGGAACCGGTTCGGGGAACTCGGATAATCCTAAGTAATGATAAAATCACTCGGGTGGAACTCACGGCAGAAGAGAAGATCTGATTACCGACGAAAGCTTTTCGAAAAATTCATCGGTCCAAAATGTTTAGGTGAAGTGAAGGATATTGTCATTCCGGTGAACAGCGAGCGTGATCTTTGAGAAGCGACGACCAAACGTTACAAGGAAATAATTGCTAAAACGGATAGTTACTTCTGGTCGTTTTTTCCGAATAGCATCAGAGAATCTAATAGTGTTGATTAGGTAAGGTGTTGGTACACCCCCTGCCATACGCCATATAATCTAAAACAGGTTCGCGCGAACCGATGCGAACCGGATGGAACCCACCAGTCATCAGGGTATACAAAAAAAGATTCCTGCGAGACTTGGACAGGACTGTCCCGCGAATTGCAGAACGTCCGGCATCCCTGACCTCGATCGACCAACACTCGTTCATCCGACACTACACTTGACCGACCACGTTTTATCAAACGACATAACTACTTAATTTCTATCGCTGGGGTTCCTCCTTACTGGAGAGGTGTCCCTGCCCTTTCTACGTGGAACTTCAGCTTCATCAATCTTCCTTCCAAGTACATCGTTGTTCTAAATATATTCTGAATCGATGCCAGCTTCATCTATGTCCTTTACGTTCAAGGACGCATGAAATTAATAATTTGAAGTGTTGCAATTATTTGTGGCAAATCTCGATACCGGTTACCTCTCATGATAGATAAGAGTACATACATAAAGTATACTTTGGGATTATTTTTAAACAGCAATACTAAAAATTTGAACGTAATTGATGGCACTTGAAACAGTTCTGAAACTTGAACTGTCAAAGTTGCTAAATGGGCGTAAAGTAGAGACCACGGGGCAATGGCGATTTGAGAAGAGGGAGATGCTGTCACCACCATTGCTTGTTCTCCCTATCGGAAGGTCCTTGGCGTTGTTGTATTGACAATCTCCTTTCCACTGCCTCGCTCTTCGATTTTGAATATCCTTCTCTCCCTTTCAAGTGGTCCAAAATTTTGCCTTTCTTCTTCGTCTCGTTAAACCTCTACCTCACCGCAATCCTCTCTCCACCTCTGCTGCAATCGTCCACGATTGGCCACTGCAAAATAACCCTCATTCCATTTTATGTCACTCTATTGTACTTTTCCACATCGCAAACATCTCTATCATTCTCTCAAACTTTCAAATCGTCCACGTTTCCGATTCATAAAAAATCACACTCCAAACATTACACTTTATCAACCGCTTTCATATTCCCATCTTGCTTCTCAGCAATCTTTTCATTCTCTAAACACGTTCACTGCGGATACCTCCGTTTCCAAGCATTTATCCCTCCAACGATGGAGAGATCCGAAGTGAACGTGTTAAATGGTTTATTCGTCATTCCTTTTCTATCCTTGATTTCCGCCACACATTTCCATCTACCTTCTATAATAATAATGAAGAGACTTTATGAGGTCAAGATTAAGACTTTTAAGCCTCTTTTTCGTCTTCTCTGTGGCCCTTCGTCTTATGAAATTTAGAAGGAAGAGATTGCTTGAAAAATTTGCCAAGAAGAAAGCTACTTTGGAGATTTGAAAACCTACGTCTGCACTCGGGAAAAACACGTCTCAGAAGAACACCCGTAACGGTTTGACAAACCTGCGAAACTTACTGGTAGTTAACTAAATTCCAGGGAGAAAGCAGGTTGTATGGTCTGAAAGTCAAACGAAAATAATATAGATGCGCTTTCGCATGGATATATAAATAGATATAAAAGTATGCTTGAATGAAAATAAATAGAAAAAGAACGTTATAAAATGCAAATAACTAGGTTACAACATTGGTCAGTGTAAAAATAGCAATAAAAACTAAAATTGAAAGTAAAATAACGGAAATTAAAGAATTCACCTGTGGTGACCAGTTTCGTCAATGTTAACTTAAGGAAATTTTTTTATACCGAGGTAAAAACATCGGAAATATTCAGTTTCGCTTATCCAGAATAAGTATCTTCAATGAGTACAATACAAATTTAAGCTACGTTACAGCTTCTACTACCCTGCCAAAATTTTTGAACCACTCTACTTGTTCACTCTCCTCTCCATCCAGTACTATTTTTATTCTTTTTTCTCCCATTTTCGTTATTTAGATTCTTGTTTTGTTTGTCTTCATTCTGTATCTTTTGCGCTATTTTAAACTTGTCCATGGACCTTTTTAGCGTTTCCAAAACTCAGGCTAGTGGTTTATTGTAACGCGGAAAATATCTTGCTCACGGTGCGCTGTTCTTTCACCTGTCTATTTATATTAATGATTTTCGTCTCTCGTCAGGTCTGATGATGGAGAGTGAGAAGAAAATCTTCGATCTGATGGATGAGAAGAGTCAGATGTCCAAGTATTGGATGCCTCTGGTGTGGGCAACGAACATCATCAACAGGGCGCGTAAAGAGTCCCACATCCAGAACGATCACGTTGTGCAGACGATGCTGGTGGAGCTGTCGGATATTCGAAGGCGTTTGGGCTCTCTCATCGGATACGACACCGTCTGCGTGCCGCTCGTCTACACACAGGTCAGGCCAAAACACTGAAGTTAACAATATAAATAGTATAAATATCAAGAGATATTACAATTTACCGGGCGCAGTGTTGTGGTTAGCACGCTAGCGCTCCAACCCCAAGGTCCCGGGTTCGAATCTTGGCTATTCGGATTTTTCCTGTTAGGGAATGGAAGTGTGTGTTCGTCCTTTGTTATTGTTGGAAGCCCACCACTGTAATGGTCCAGTAAATGGATGTTTGTGTGGACAGTGGGATATAAATAAATAAAAAATCAAGCGATTGACTTCGATAGCGATTACTTTTCTTAGAACTCCATTAAATGAATGAATGGACAAGTTTGTCTTAAGTTATTCCCAAAATAATTATAATTCCCATTCCCAAAATATATATCTTTATTGTTTAGGAAGTGATTCTGGCTTCGAAATATCGCAGACATGCTATAGATAGTGGTAATTTCATAAATATCTGAATACCTTACTTTTGAATGAGGAGTGTATGGTTCCTAATGTGAATCAACTGTGCCAAGACAACTTGCAGACATTGCTTTATCATATCTGATCGGTCTCTCCTATCTTCCCCGTTTCTCTCTCAATGGGACTTGTTCAGGGTGAATTTTCCGTTCTTGGTCATGTCAGATGCCTTTGCGTCAGTAAATTTTGGCCCCCACCGGGACCGCTTTCGCCGAAATCGAACGCACTGCCCACTTGGCTATCCGGAGGCATTAAGACAGGTTGGACAGCGTGATTGAGTGTAGCGAGGGTAGGGTACATCCCCTGCCGGGATGGTACCCAGACGTAAATTAAGCCCGGAGTAATGTTTGTTTTCCCATGACGTTACAGGTGGTTACGCTCTCCGTATATACATACTTCGTGGCAGCTTTGATGGGTCGCCAGTGGGTTTCGCCCCCAGGATCGCACAACAGTCTCTCGGAGGCGATTGTAACCACGACTCCTACTCCAGATGAGACTCTTGGAAGCAGTAAAGACCTTGATCTCTTCTTTCCAGTTTTCACGGTTCTCCAGGTAAGCTTCCGTCGGTAGAATTACGGGTGCCTGCTTTTTTAACCTCTTTTTCCAGACACTGACGAGTGTACATGTTCAAGTAGATGATTCTTTCCTTATCTCAGGCAAGCCAATTGTTTCTATCATTTGTTACTTTTCTAATCTATATCAGTGACGAAGCAGTTTACATCCCGCGATATATGCTCAAAATAACTTTTCTAAATCGTGATCTCGTATTACCCACTTACGTAAACAAATTGCACATTCATTAAAACTGATAAAATTCGTAATTTTTATGATATTAGAATAGAATATACAAATGATTAAAGAATTTGCTGTTTCGTAAAGTTTGGAAAGAATCATGATTTTGTAAGAATGTCCAGCTTCACGAAATCGTTAAAATTCTGTCAAAGTTGTTAATGTTCGACATTTTTTGGTAGTTTCGTAAAAATCGAAATTTCGTTAAAAATATCCTAGTCAAAACATCGACCTCGAAATGCTTAGATTTCGACGATGACATAATATTGTTCTAAAAATAAAAAATACTTATCAGAGATCAGTTTAATGTATGTACATACTTTTCCGGCTGTTCATTTACCTTTGATTGCCTGACAATACATTTATGTTTACTAGCTCCTTAATTTAGAACTAACTCCTAATTTTATATTTATTCGACACCTCCGTCCTCTTTTGTTATGGAGTAATACAGCTTTTAAAGAATTTAAAATGTCTAAAATAGCTCAGTTCTATGTATTATGAAGTGAGACTAAGTAAATGGCTTCTTCTTAATGTTTGGAACTAAGCTAAAATGAGATATTTAACACTCTCATCGATACATGCTGAGCTACTTTAGTCGTCACTATTCACCTCCGCTAAGCCTCTACGAGTGATTCCGCCGCTTCAAAGTAAGCGTTACGAAAGACTTGTTTATTGATGATGAAAATTTAACATTAAAAATGATTATGAATGGCCTAAAATATTAAACATTGATTGACAAATCAGCCAGGAGAGTGCTGATGGATCCTTACGAATCAGCTCGTTAATTTTTCCCGAAATATATGCTTCCAGCAAAAGCACTATCAGGTTCTTGAAACACTGAATTCAGGACCATTATGAGTTAACACCGCTTAAACTAAAATATATCAAACATGTTGCCGTTTAGATATATTGTTAAGTAATTTAAGAATACTAAGAATAATTCTTCAACAAATTAAACGTGAGTTGCATAAAATTTATTTATTTAGTTAAAAGCTCTTTGATTATCATTTTACCGTATTCTCAATATAATAAGCTGATTCTGATTTCATTATTGTACTTTTTTGTATATATTGTGTTATTTTTGGGTTGCCATTGTTCAGTTATGATCGATGAGTGATGTATTGTGTACATGGTTGCCACCATGGGGTAGATTCCATATTGCAGTCCTTTCAATGATAATAATAATAATATTTTGGTCGGATCTAGAAATTTACCAAGGCGGGTGATTTAAGACAATATCCCTATGAACTTATCTTCAATTAACTACTAAAATACCATTTTGTCGTGATGATTGCAGTAGACATATAGTGATTGTAGAAAAACTTCATAATTTGATTTTAAATTAGCCTCCTTGTCAAACCGGCAAATTAAAATTTGAAAAATTAATAATGATATGTAATGCAAAGTCATCAAGATGTGGGGAATCGGGGGNTTTTCTGGGACTTGTAAATACCTGATCCAATAGTTTAGTAGCAATGATTCTGACCACAAATACGTGCGACGTTTTTTTAATTTCATTTGAAACTAGGAAAGCTGGAGTTTTGCACGGCATAGCGTGCAGCTAGGAAAATACCGAAGGAGAAACGGATGAGAAAAAAAGTATTACGAGAGCAAGACTTGAACCAGCATCTTCCACTTGCCGGACGGCTACTATAACGAATTGAGCTTATCCTCGCATAGCGATTTTTCGCCTTTTTTAGGTAATCTTTGAGTCAAGGCAAAAAATGGCTGTGCGAGAAAGCTCAATTAATGGAAGATTCTGGTCTTGCAAGACTTTTTTTCATCCGTTTCTCCTTTCCTTAAAACTTTTGCTTCAATGCAAGTTCTGTTTCTAAAATTGAGAGCAGTGGTTTCTATTTACCTACATTTGTCATAAAACTAATATTCTGTTAATTAAGTTCCATTTTTTAGGGGAAAATATTTAGTGTTGGGACTTATAAAGGGTGGGCTGGGACGCGGGAAATAGTTCGTCATAAGTGACATTACCGCCAATATCGGATTATTCCTACATTTTTATAAGCTATAACTAAGGACTTTAAATACGGTTTCATTCACAAAATGTGAGACTTTTACCCGTCTTTATACTCAAAAGTAAAAACGATATGGGCGCCCTCAGTGTTTTTGGGCCTCTAATATGCCGGAACCTTTGTTTGTTTTTTGAAAATTTTCGCCCGGAATGCAAGATATAGATCTGTAGAGAGTGAAGCGGATTCACACATGAGCGAGAAAAGGATTTTCCCTTTCGCTTTGGCCTTGGCTCCTGCAAAAGCCATAAACTGAATTTCGATAGCCATCTCATTTCTTCCTCTAAATCGCTCTTCCTCAAAAGACTACAGGTACGGACGCTTGCGAGGCTTGCGAGTTCCCGAGACCTCGTAAATTCTCTTTATTTTTCGATGACACCAGAAATGTTCGAATGCCAAAATATTATCAAAACGTATGTTTGCATCAGGGAATCGAATTGTAATTAAGTTCCGGTTTTCGCTCCAATTCGGAAATCCGATTTTCGGTTAAGTTCCGGGTTCGCTCATGTCCAATTTAAACCGGTTCGAACCGTTTTTACATCCCACCATTATGATATTATATCCTTCTGAAATTTTGTTTTGTTATTTCTAGGTTTATTCATTTAGATTACTATAATTCGAGAGTAAAATTGTAGAAATACTTATTTGCAAATCGTTACACATGCTTAGTAAACTCCTTCAATTACACTTCAGTAAAATATACATATTTGGGAACCGAAAAATGGAAGGAAAATATAACTGTATTCGGTTCGGGTTCAAGAATTTCAATTTTTTCTGTTTTCTCTTTGGCCAAAATAACGTTTTTTCCTCTTTTCGGTTCGGTTCCGGTTCGATGCTCTGGTTTGCATCGAAGAGAAAAACTTTTGTAAATTTTCCACACGTTTTAATATTCTCGTCTGGCCTCGCTACCGAAGAATGGTCTTTTACTATATTTACTTGCAAGAATGCTTTCCTCCAGGGGTGGTTCTTCAAACTTGTCAATTGGGGAGTTATATATAAGTTATATCTTCAATACATATCGTAAAGGAATAACGTAGTCAATGGCCCTCAGAAAACCCTCGGATAGCGAATTTAAATAAGTGGAAAACTTCAGTGCAAAAAGTAGAAAATTAATTCAGACTCTCGCTAAGGTACGATAGTTTCCTGATGGTAGGAATGGGGAAGGAGAAGGATTCTAGAAGCATCCTTGGTCGAAAGTCAAAAGACGGCCGATATTAGACATTGTGTTGGAATGAATTGTTGGAACGAATTGTTAGGAGAAGGATATCTTGTAAAACTTTAACAAACAAATCTTCCGATTGATATTCCTTGATATGTCTAATTTATTTTATTCCTTACTCTTTTTTAATATTTTGTTTCCAGTTATAAGGTATTAAAACAATCATTTATACTTTTTTATTGCATTTTGTAATATTTGATTATAGTGGAAGAAGAGAGGGGTTTGAAAGAGAAATGGAGGCAAGGTTTTAGGTTAGAGGTTAAAAAACTTTCTTTTCTTTTATTATATTATACAAAAATAGTGTAATAAATACAGTGATTGTAGCTAAAATTTAAGGGAAGACAATGGGAAAATAGCTGGGTGATAAAAATGGCAGGATAATTTATCTGGAAGTAAAAGGAATTGTCATAAGAAGGAATTGTAAGGGAAATAAGCCCACCAAGAGATAGGATACTTACGATGAATATTTCTCTTCTTATTTTAAATGAATAATTCAGCATTATTTTTTTTTTTGCTTTTTTGTTAATATCTTATGAACTTTCCTCTGAGTTTTTAAACCCATATCATACTGAGAGGTTTCTGTTGTATGTTTCATTATTATAAGGGGTACATACATAACCTCTTTTGATGGTTGTTTACCCCATATAGATATTGATTTTCCTAATGGTATATTGATTATCATTCATTCTTTTGCTCTTTTTTTGCCTATAAATTACTTATTTTTTTTGTTAAATTACTTATTTATCCAAATTAATTATTAAAGGTATTAAAATGGAAGATTCGACTTTTTAGCTTCAATATCTCCCAAACAAAGATGTTATTTGTGTATCAAATTTAGTGCATTTACGATTTATCTATACGGAAAAGTCCTTTAACTAGTGTTAATATATTTGTTACTCGTCTGTTTATGCTTTGCTAAATTAGGATCCCCTAATGTTATTAAAAATAAAACTATATTTTTTCATCATCAAAGCTCTTCAAATTCAATTCTTAATCTTTGCAGTTCTGCTTTTACATCGGGTGGCTTAAGGTTGCTGAAGTGCTCATTAATCCCTTTGGTGAGGATGATGATGACATTGAGCTGAATTGGCTGATCGATCGCCATTTGAAGGTGAGTTTTATTTAAAATTCTATACATATTTCATTCTAAGTAAGCTTGTGTTCTTGACTTATGCTTAGTGTAATAAGGTCGCAAGAAGTGTTGAAGGGTTTGGGAACTGGGAACAGGAAATCATGATTTTTACACATCCCATAGGTAGTCTTTTTCTTTTCAAGGACTATAAATAGGGAAAGACAATAATAGTGATTATTGAATATTAGTGAAGCCATAGTTAGGGAGGCTAGCATGTGTTCAGGGGAAAGTTGTGCAGAGAGTTTTCTGAATAAAGCAGATGTAATATTGAGTCTGAAGTTCATACAAGATGGATAGATATTTCTCATTGTTTTATTTAAGGGTAATCTATGGGTTTTCTGGGACTTGTAAATACCTGATCCAATAGTTTAGTAGCTTCATCATGTTTGAGAAATACAAATATAAATAAGTTTTATATATTTTAAGGATCATATAGAATATTACTATATGCTGTAAGGAACACATAAAAATCAAATGTTTCCTATATCTAAATGATAAGTATTTCTCATTAGTTACATGTACATCAGTTTTTCAGATATATTTTCTTATGAACACTAGATTGGAGTACAGATATTGCTTCCCTCTAAGCTGCACATGTGATGTACCTTTTTAAGTGCTACCCAACTAATTTGTGGAAAACCCAATATGTATTATTACATTTGAAAGTTCTTTAGCTTTTTTTTCTCTCAAAACCATTGATGGTTTTGTATATTATGAAGTTTAGTAGGGTTAGAAATTCTGAAGTACAGTAGGACTACATGGTTCATCTTATAATTTAAATGAAGAAAATAAATACAACTTCCTTGGCATAGATATGGTATATTGTAGTGGTACAGATCAATCATAGTGGTACAGATCTGTGAGGTAAGTAACCTTAGTAATTTTCATGCTGCTAAAAGGTGGAAAAAACTAGAGGTATTCAAAATGTGTATTAGTGTAATTGATAAGAATCTTAGATGTTAAAGAAACTGTCTTCCATTGTAGAGTGATAGATTTTTTTGTTTATGCAAAAAATTCAGCTGATTTACCTTGATTAAATGACTGTATACATGTTAACTTTATTAAAAATATTTAGTAATTAGTTATTAGTAATCATTGATTAGAAAAATGATTTTTACCATATTAAT
>KZ308133.1:1427647-1783319 GCA_000376725.2 Ladona fulva | reverse complement strand
ATACTAATATTGTAATTAATATATTTAATAATATTTTAATTGTGTATATATTATTTGATCAAATGGGGAATTGTTACATGTTAACAAACAGTAAATTATTAGAATTCCTTTCAGGAAAATCAGGTTGATTACAAGCTGATAATTTCTTTCATTCATTTTTCTTCTCCATTATTCAATATCCCTCCAAACTTTATTACCCTCAAACAAATAATATATTTACCCATATATTCTCTTTAAATCCTTAGACCATGCAAATCCCTGACTTCTTTTACAGTAATTGCTGTTGGTTACAACGATTTTGTTTGTGCAATGATCAATTTTATTTGTACTTTTTGAAATATTTGATAAATACGGCTGACATGATAAAAAATTATGTTTGCTACATGCCTATAGATTGTTCGCAGAGTATGGAAGTCCCTTCTTCACAGGATAGCATTTACCAAATACTGAAAGCATTTTTTGTAATTCAGTATATATTAATATAAACTAAAAATATTGAAATGTCTTTTGAGTGAATGTGACAGAGAATCACTTGTTTTGTTAATTCCTCAGGAAAGTGTGGACACTCCTCTTGTGGAGAGGCGAAAGAACTGGTTCCAGAGACAGCTGCATAGGATGGGCAGTGTCAGGTCTGCAAACACTACATATTCCTCAGGGGGATTGTTCACAGGAGGTGGAGCACGCACTGCTCCATCTTCCAGAACTGGTAACGCTTACACCAATACCACTATACAACAGGGAGATGTGAATGCTAACGCAGCAGCAATAACTACAAATCCTCAGAAGTTGTCACTCTATGATCGGCTGATGAGCAGAAAATCTGGCAGGGGACAGCTTCAAAGAGGAAGGCACAGTAAGTTTGCAGTTAATACTTTCAGAATATTTCTGTTTTGCTTTCTTTACCTGAATCTAGTCATCTGACAATTGTTTTTTGGTTCATGGGAGAAGTGATATACAGTTTATTTCTGGTTTGCTCCATCAGCCACCATCAGTACTATTAAAACTGTGATTTATTCATACTACTTACAAAATGTATAAAGAGTTTACCTATTTTGTAAACTCCTGCCTAGCAGTTCCTGAAATTTACAAATTCATCTTTTGATGAATCCAAATTCTGTTTTGCAGTATAAGATGCATTTTTTTTTTAAGACTGATCTGCATCTTGAGTGGCATACAGAAACATATTTTTCCATAAATTCTTAATATTTTACTAAAATAATTATAAATATCTCCAAAAGATTGCTGTATTATTTTGACTTCAAAAACAGGAGCAAACTGGAGACATAAAATAGTCCACAAATTGTTAAAACTGTTTTACTGTAAGTAGTTCTTTAAGTTAAAGACAAGTCCATTCACATCAGCCGTGTCTCCAATATTCATATTAAGTCCATTGGGGAAACTTGAGAATTTTCACATCAGCTCACTCAGAAGGCCCAGCGGTGGCAAAACTATGGCACATAAACCTTCAGAGACACATAGTAGTGAAACCCGTAAGAGCGGTTACTATGTTATTACAGATGAAGTGATTCCTTAAGTTTTAAATCATTGTGGGGTAGGATTTTTTCTGCATTAAATGTTAAAAATGATTTTTTTAATGTATTAGAATATTTACTTTGAAAAAATTCTTCATAAATTAATGAATAGTATTCTCTATTTGATCTCACTTTACAGCCTATGTGTATTTACAAATTACTCAATAGAAAAAAAAAATTTTTAAGTAAGAAACATGTGTGCAATCCTTTTGAATGTTTTCAATAAGAGTTACCTTTTCATTGCTTCTTACTGACATGAATATCATAAAAGTTTTGTGATATTATGAAAAATAATCAGATTTGATGATCTGTAATTTAAATTGAAATCTAAATTCTTATTTTCAAAGTCTGTGGGTCACATTTTAAAATTTCTTTCTTGAGCATAAAGCATTTGTCCTCTTGGGTGAACAACTTTATTTAAATAATAGTAAAGTCCAATTATGAAAATATTAAATTAAAAATTAGCTTATTATATTGTTCTATATTTTTATTGAAAATTGCTGAAAAGAAAATCTTATTTTAAATATTTTTATCTCTGAATGGATTGATTCAAGCTATTGGATTTACTTGCAGCCTTTGATACTTGTATAATGAAAATTCCCACATCTGTCATTATTTAGAGACAATACTCATTGTGTCTACTTTTAATTGCATGTAGACATGATTCATTTTGACCCTTAATCTCTATACTCATTACATTACAGCTGTTTTATACTCTGTAATTATTTCATTTTTCAGGCACCTCAAAAATGAATGGTAGTGGAGGCAGTAGCAACACTGTTCCAGTTGCAGTGAAGAACAGACCACGCATACCAACTCCAGATGTAACAAAAGAATCACCACCAGTATTTGACATTCCCTCAGTCATAAGTGCCTTAGCACGTGAGGCCATGGAGTCTTCATCTGAATCTAACAATGGAGTTATTTCAACCAAGCCTTCCATCATTACATCAAACATTTCCTCACAGAACATTGGTAATAACACTATTACAACAACTAGTTCAGGAGGCCTCTTTGGACCCTCTCACATGCTACATCCCATTCTGCAGCAGCAAGCTGCCGCTAACAATGGTTACCATGGTCACCATTCAGACCTACCTGTAGTTCAGGTCGTACTGTCACCCATCAAGGAGCTTGAGCACCTCCCACATCTGCCACACCATCCTCATGGAACAGCTGCCCTGGCACAGGCTGTTCTCTCACCAGCATTAACATCTGCTGGAATAGCCACAGTTTTACCAGGAACAGCTCCTCCCTCTGCTTCTTCAACCCCCCCACCTCCCACTACTTCTGCTGGGTCCATTACTATGTCTTCCATACCATTTGGGTCTGTAGTTGCTGCAGCTCTGGCTAACCAAGCATCCTCTGGTGCAGCAGGAAGTGCCCCCATCCTAACATACCTTCCGCCTCAGCATCTCCTTCCTGCAACCCATACTTCTTGCACCCTGTCTTCCAACACATCTACCACATCCTCACACTGTTCAGCTAGCTCTATGGCTCTGCCCCTTCAGCTGATCTCTGATGGAGGTGGGGGAGGAGTGGGAGGGTCCTCAGAGTCTGGACTAGGATCAGAGTTAGGAGAGGTTGTGGACCATGGGGAGGGAGAGAAAGAGGGAGAAGAGGGCTCCAGAAGTAGGAAGTCAAGTGTGGCATCTCAGAAGCAGCATAAAAATAAAAGAGGAGAGGTTTATGTATGAAAAAAATGCAAAATGTAGTGTTTAGAAAATGAAGGGCCCAATTGAGTTGTGTTGTGCTGATAAAGCTTGATAAAAATGCCACTTTGATGAGATGAGGAGAATAATTTCCAAGAAAAGTGGAAAAATTGGAGATTTCAGTTTTACACAGTGAGTTGTACCAAGAAGGAATTGCACCTACAGAGGAAAGTCTCTATAAGGTAGATGCTTGTTAATTATTTTGTGGCTACCTCTGCCCAAATGAAGAATCTTAAAGCTACTGTAACAGCTCTGACCCTGTTATAAGCTATGACAATGGGTGATATATCTGTTTTTGATTTGAAAGGAAGATAATTCAACCAGATCCTCAGATTAAATATTGTTGATGTCCTTTTAATTATGAAAGACTCTGATTGAATCTAATGAGATATAATAGCCAAAAGCTTATCATGATGATGATCTAACAAATCCCTGTACGTAGAGCTCATCCAGATTTAAAAACTAGACCATTCCTAGATAGCGTTGTAAGTTTTTAAGGCTGTTCCAATGAAAGGAATTGATGAAGTGCATGCAGTCAATTTGACTCTTCAGAATAGAGGAATATGTAATTCCAAGAATGTATTTCCAAGAATATATTTTGAAGAGCTCTTGATAATGACTCTCTCTGGATCTTTATTGCTTAAACAACTACTGTGAATTTTTAATCAGGAAAGATCTTGAGATTTACAGTAGTTACAAAATGTTGTCTATAATGAAGTATGATGGAATATGACTAAAGCTGCTAGAGAAACTTTTTTGGGGATCAGTGAAGTGAATGAGGAACCTCTACTTTTCATGCAATTGAAGACAATGCCTGAGTGGGAGTTCTTTTCTTTTGCATCAAATGAAAGTTCCCATTGCCAAGAATCTTGACTGATATCAGAAGTATTTAATGTAAGAATGAATTTAATGTGTTTTAGACTAGATGACCTAAGGTTATCATTTATTAGCTCTATCATTGTGTTGTTTCACTGTCTAAAATTTTCATCCTCTAATTTTAATAATTGATGAATTCTTTCCCTATGATTGGTGGCACATGTTTAAGCTATCATTTAGCAGAATCGAATTAATATTTGTATTGAAAATTTCTGTGCCAGCAATCAAAGGGCCCAGTTTGATAAAGATTTTAGAAAGTTTTTATAAGTGACAAATATTAGCCAATGATTTTTAATTTAATAATTTTTATTGTCATTGTGTCTACCTTCATTTCTGAATGACAGACAATCCTTTTTGTTTCTGATGAGAAGAAGGTAAAGACTGAGTTAGCTATGGATTTAAATAAGGAAACAAACAATTATAATGTTTTGTATGAAAATGTTCAGTCACTCAGATAAGATGAAAGGTGCTTCGAAGAAGTGACTGAATTTGCTCAGTGAAGGGCTGTGAAAGTTGAGAGTATAAAGTTAGACTGGAAGTGTATGATTTAGACAATAAAAATTTGCAAATACCTAACTCCTGCAGTGCTTTTCCTTACTACAGGGATAATTCAATTTTAAGTTATATCTCTTATGTATATTTTTGTAAGTTATTAACGTTATTTTCCCATGAGTTAGTATAGATTAGCTAAATGTTATTTATAAGCTAATTAATTCAAAGAATCCATGTTTAACTTGTGTCTTTCAAAGAAAAAACATTATTAATAACATGATAAAATATCTCCTTAATTAGTTTTCTTATTTTAATAGATATGTATAATTACCAATGGCATTGCTTCACCATTTAGATAATGTTTGCAGTTAACAGAATAATGTGTATGTAACTATGAGTGCAATGGTGGTTTATAACTTATAATTGAAAATGTTGTAGGTTTCATCAAATCATAAGACTTACTTAATAAAACATATCATTATACAAAAAACACAGGTTACATGACCAGCATGTGGTGTGCACTGCATGCATAGAACCTAATGAGTACTTGCCACAGGTGGTTAGAATACCTGTCCAGAAATTGAGAGACTTGGGTTTGAGTCCCAGCCATATCAACATTTTTCACTTCTATTTATTCTTTAGTTGATAAACACACATTTCTATGTGCAAAGTGTAACACCTTTCCATCAAAAATGAGTCAGTTTTATTTGCTTTTGATTGTAGTACAGTACTAGATTAAAGCTAATGGGAATAGCTATAAAATAATTTTTAAATTCTCTAATTTCAATGAAAAATCTTATGTAAATGCATTACAAATAAAGATGAAAGCAAATTCATGTTAACAGACATTTTTTCCACTGAGAAAGAAATTTCTGTGATGAATCATTCTTGTGATTAAAAAAGCACAATCATATCATTTCATCAAAATTCGTTAATAAATTTTATGTAATTCTATCTTAAATATCATTTCTGAAGGCATTGACTAGCAATGACTGGCTCCCTTGATTATTCAGTTTAAAAGTTTCACTAACTTGAGATATCCAATGAAATACTTGAGATATAAAAATTTGTTATACTACTTGGTTATTTTGCTGAACCATGTACAGATCTTTTTTGAGAGATTTTTCCCATCAATTGGTGAAAAATTCAAAGATTGTAAAGGTATCCTCTACTTCCAAATCTTTGCATGAAAAGAAAATTAAAATTCTGGCTTAGATGGTGGAATTTGGTTCTGGCAAAGTGCCAATTACAATTTGAAGATAAATATTTTTAATGGAACAAACTATGTGATGATGTAAAATTAATCATGAGTGCATCGGTGAAATGAAGACTAGAGGCTATCAAACACCTCAAAAATATAAGGTTCTGGGAAAATCAGTAGGGTGGCATTTGAGAAAAACACAAGTTACCAACTAGGAGTCAGTTTAGAGGGAATTTTTGCTTGAAGATAACTCTTCATACTTTTACTGCATTGTTCCTGTACTAGAAGTGCCTCCTAAGAACAACTGCTCAAAATCAAAAACATTTTCTCATGTATTACAAGTTTTAAAATTATTTATCATTGTATGTATATAACTCATTGATGTATATAAATATTGTACAAATAATCACTGAATATGTACATCAAAGATCTTTTACAGAAAAACAACAGTCGATTTTATTCCGCTTCATAAAGAGCAGGAGCACAGAATACATGGAGTCTAAATAAGAAAGTTCTGTTTATGATACTTTTGAAATCAATATGATTGTGAAAAATTAAATTTCTATACAACTGGAACGTGGGGGTGTAGGAGCCATTCCATTGCCAAAGTAGGGACAACTCATCTAATGATATAGCAATAGAAATTTCAAATTTCACAGGTACCATTACGTTGCATCAATTACATAAGTTGACGATCATTTTCATCATCACCATATGTAAAGGGATTCTTGGACTTCCTCCATTTCTAGCTGTGCTTTCGCAATTTCCTATTTAGTGCACAAAAACAGGCGATCTTCTTCCAAGGCTCTTTTCTGCTCTGTAAAATTCTATCAATACAAAAGTATCCTTCCACTAAACCTACCCGGACAAATAATTTCCCGGCCAACTGTTAGTCTGGTTTTGCAATACGATTCCTCAACTCTTCTTTCGCTAGTCTCTACAAACCCAGAAAAATAATCATTTTTCTTGCTCACGTAATTAGTAACACATTTTCTTTCGTACTTTTCTGTAGCTTAGCTTAGTGCGATGATCCTCGTCAACCTTCTCTCGTAAAATCTCTTTATTTCTTTGTAACATTTCTTGAGCGTTAAAATATTCTCCTCTAATAAATGCGTTGGTCGCGTGCAATGTATTTACGTGCGTATGTACCATGTGAACCTTCACAACCTTTCTTTCCTCATTCACAATAAATGTATCAAGCGTGCTTTATTCACGCCCACAGTCTGGTTTTAATCTTTCTGACAAAACATGATATTCTCCCTCTCTAGCCTACAGTAATAGTCTCTTTCGCCATTTATATGCTAACGACTGTGGAGATCTCATTCCACGGACGCCTCTTTTTCGGCCTTTCAAACACCTCGAATATTTGAAGAACTTCCCCGTAATATTCCACATCAAAGTAAATGTCCCTCTATAAAAACGTCGCGTTCATAAATCCCTTCCATTCGTGTTTCGTAAGTCCTTTAGACAGTTTTAAATTTATTTACCTTATTATCCACCTCATTTTTTATTCTTCAGACGGTATTAAAATAGGAAAAGGAAGGAAATAAAGTTAATAAGAAGCGGAGGTGAAAAAGTGTTACGACATCGGAAATTGTTAAGTTCCTGGGTTGGTTCTAAAACCGTCTTTCATAGTAGCTGATTGCCCTCTCTTGGTATGTACATGATTTCCAACGTTTCCTTAAACCTCCTAATGGAAGATCCCCACATCGTATTTGTTTCCTTCACGCTTATTTCATTTTAATTTCTATAGCTCATTAAGCATTGTAGTTTTCCCTCCGAGGCCCAACATGCTCAATTATCATGCTCAATCTCCACACACTTTTACAGAAAGTGGTCTGTATTCTGACTGAGTCGATCCAGAAATTCTTCTTTTTCCGCTTCAGTATTGCATAGCAGATAAATTGTACCAAAAGGTGTACTTCTTCTCGTATAATGTAATTCCTGAGGGCCAGGGGCGGCTTTAGAAACTTACATAGAGCGATTTTAGATTTTCTTTTTGGCTTATCTCACAGTAGCAACTGCCAAATTCCTTTAATCCTGCCCAATTAGCTGTTTAAGAGCAATTTGATCGACGACGTTCAAAAAAATTTAAAGTGATCGTAGAAACATTCCACCGTTAATTTTTTCTTGCGCTTCTGGTCATATCCTACGCATAGGCCTAATATGCATCTCAAAGCATTTCTTTGCAAACTAAAAATCCTGTTGGCTCGCCATGATATAAATATAATTCCATAGTTGATAAGCGAGAAAAATTTTGAGTGGCATCAAATGAGGAGGAAATAAAAACCCCTATTCTTTAAATTATTAATCACATACATATATTTAAATTCATCGCTGATCAGTGGATATGCTCAGACCAATCGAGTGTTTCTGAGATGGTTAACTCCAAAAGCTTTTCATTGATTTTCTAAATAATTTAAGTAATTAAGTTTTTAAGTAATTTAATTTACGTAATTTTAAGTTTTAGCTGCCAAAAATCAATCTACGCTAACATTTCGAGAATAAATCGGAACAAACCAAACACATCCTTTGCTCTTCGTTTACTTTATATAAGTACTCTAGCCAAGTGCGAGTGGCCAAAGCAGCCCATTCCAGTAATAACTATGGTATCGACTCATATTCAAAGAAAGAATACTTAGTAATTTCCACAGCAGCTATTTAATCGACTAGTTTCGTCAACGAGTTGACATCTTTTGATCCAAGCAAACCAACTCTATTATTTCAACCTCCATTTAAATCCTTCCAGGGTTTTTCTCTTAAGAACCTAAATTGCTCTTCTGTGATCTTCAGCCGTTAAATCCTTTGCAAATGGACTATACTTTATCCAAAACTACTTTACTTTTAAGCCACAACCGGTTTTATAAGTTGAAGGAACCACAAGCCTCCTCTGCGTTACTTATTCCTCGAGATTCATTCCAAGTTTTTCAAATTTTCCGAAGTCGTCTTCCCTAGTGTAATTCAGAGCAAAGAAAAATTTCCGATGGGAAGATTCTGCAGCTTTCTCAAGTTTGCCCTTACAATTGAAATTAGATTTATGTGCTAGGCAACTTGGGATATAAGAAAGTTCCTCCGAGAATTCCACCCTCCCTCTTCACTCTTTCTTGAACCCTAAGAGTTTTGCAGTATTGTTAAAAGTGCTTCGACAGCTGAGGCTATTTGGCGCATATGGGCTCCCAACTGAAATCGAACCAAGGACCGCTTTAACTAAAGGCGAACGCGGCCATCTTGAGGCTCCTAATAGTTATCGTGTTGCTCTATCTTTCCATCGGAATAAAATTTGTTAGAAAATAAGTTTGCCATTGTCATACACTTACCCGAAATATTTCATCGCTTCAATTCATGCTCGTATTCGGAGACTTTTAGCCTCAATCTCATCCAAATTCAGAAGATCTTCGTCGAATTCCCAAAATCTTAATTTCCGTTGCAATACTGAAGTCTTCTTCTAAGGAATATCTATGTAAAATGACAGTCAGTAACACCTGTTGATATCTATCTCCATGTGAGATTACATTCGCTCCTCCTGCCTCGTGAGTTTCTATTTCGAGGAGCTCCTCCAACGTCCACTAATTCCTTCGCATTCTAAGACTTCCGCTTCGGTATAAGTCACCTGAAGAAGAAAAAATCTTATGACAAATCATGCGAATCTTCATCCCCTCTCAGATATTAAGCGGGATTTACGGGGTATCAAACTGGAAGTCGGCATCTTATGATAATTGCATAAGCAGTAATAATAATAATTGCATAATTGCAGTGCTTTCCAACCGGTGTGCCGCGGTACACTGGTTTTTCGTGAGCACAGCTCTTGGTGTACCGCGTTATCTCCGTGGGTAACATTCTTTTCAATTATTTATTTCGAATGCGCTTAACTAATCTGAATAATGAATTAAGGCAAAGACTGCCGTAAATCTGTGGAAAAACGTGCTAAATGCGTGACAAAGAGTCCCGTGGAAGACAGAAAACCGGGATGCACTGCTGTACAGGGTATTTTGCGAATTGTTCCTTTCGGGAGTTTCAGTATTATTTTTGAGTTCTTTCCAAATCCTGTGGATGAGGAACTGTTTGTTACACCCTCTACACCCAGAAAAACATGGGTTGCAAAATTTATTCCTATACTATAAAGGAATTTGTCAAGTGTGATTCTTCTTTTCCAATGAGGAAAATTTCCTCCGGCGTAAGTTAAGCCTTACTCTAAGTCATTGATTATTTAAACCGCCTTCTCATTTTGCATTTACGTTATTCTTCAAATGGATTGCTGTCCATATCCATAGATTATATTAAAATGGTATAAAGTACCAATATTATCGCCACTGTAAATGGAATATGGTATCATAATGAGAAATTATAACTGAATTTTAATGAACTCGTATGTATGTAATGTGATTAGTAAAAATTACAGCTGCATTTAATAACTGTAATTTAAAACCTTAAAAGTAAAACAAATTCAACAATCTGAACGATGGAATGTAGAAACTTCGGTTGAGGATTTCGATTCACGCGAAATTAGACTTCATTTTGGCGCTGCAAAAATAGGCGGGAAAGGAGTAGAATTTTGTTTCTCTACTCACGATCACTTCCGTTCTTCTCCCGCTCTTTTGTGCAGTATCAGTTGAGTGAACGTTTTCCTTGCGTGTCAGACAACATCTGTGTAATCCCGCCTTAGTGGATGTGGAATCGTGGTGTGGTATGGCATCGCTTTCCATTGTCATTTTCAATTTATGTACATACTATGGTAAAGGCCTTAGTGAGTTTCTTAAATGTGATGTTGCTTGAATGTTCGCCAATCCCTTCACAGCTCTTCAGATTGAGTGAATTAAGTATAGATCTGACAACTCAGATCCATTCAGTTCCTCTTCATCAATCAGTTCCTTGTCGATTTCTTTTTTTAAATTTTCCTGTATGCTCTAAATCAATACTTCAAAACCGATTTGGCGCGGCACATTATTACGCCGTGACTACAATTTTGGTGCCCCTCTTAATTTTCAAGAGTGACATATTTCAAACTTCGCATCACGTACGCGTTCTATTTTGAGATATCTTATTTCGATTTATTGGAGATCTTTACCGTATTATTGAAATATTTCACTACTCAGACGGTGCGCTTTTCTTTTTCAATTCAATTTACACCGGTACTTACAAACTGTTGATTTACTATGCGGCGAAATCGAAGTTCATGCATCGGTATGCCATAAAAGATAAAGTTGGAAAGCATTGGCGCAGTAAACAGGTATAGCAACGAGATGTGTCATTATTGACGCTGTTCTGATTAATGCAGATAGTGATGGTATAACTTACGTTGTAAAACGTAGTGGCGAATGATGTGCGGACTGATGCTGTTGTTTCCTTTATCGATTTATGACTTATCCTTCCCTTTATTTAATGCAAATATTCCCCTTTGCCTTTTGCCTTGCATCTTACCTTCAATCTATTCTTTGGCAATACCTATCCTCTCTGACCTTGGTGACTCACCCATTTTCTCTTCCTTCTCTTCCAAAACTATTCTTTTCCTAACATTTTCAGCATCCCCTAGTTAGTTTTTCTGTTAACTTTATTAGCTGGCTTTATAAGCTCCCAATGCAATTCCTCAAAACTCTTTCCGCCATCTGTAAATCACGGCTAAATCAGGTGAAATATTTCCACTACTATCTTTCATAGTGGTCACTGTAGAGTTCGTTTCATTCCCAGTCAAATGTTATGCTTTATTTTCACTTACATTTTCTATTTCATAGCATTTCCCCATTCAATATGGTTCTCTTGCCCTATTTATGTTCTCTTTCAGTTTAGTATTTACTGTCCTCGGTAATCTTCTATCACTCTGTGTTTTAGGTAATTTTGCGTAACCAGTTGTTTCTTAACCTTGTTGTGTCTACATTTTTACTGGTTACTTCTGCACTGTCCCTAACACCTTGTTAAATATTTACTATCTCTCTTCCACGGTGTAACTCCCCTTCTCGACCGCATATATGGATGCCAAATATTTATTCGAAATTCTCTTGTATTCCTATCCTGGAGAGCTTGCTAATCCCATTCTTTTCACATGTAAGCTGTGCTTTAATCGTGAATTAATTACGACGGAAGTCTACAGAAGTGCTGGGTTAACTCCACCAGTGTTTAGTATTATTTCAAACCTTTGTCTGACCAAGATAAAATCAATCATTAATTGAAAGGAATATTGTGAGAACAATTTCCATTATTGGTATATTATACAGTTATAATATATATTTTGATGACTAGCTGAAAAGACCATTGAATCTCAACAAGGGAATTTAGAATAAGGATTAAATATATTGGTCCTATTTGTACAGAGGAGGACACAATCTCATCAAAATCCTCATAATTAAGCACCGAAATCTATAATCAAAGAAAAAATATAAATCTGTGTGGACTTTCTTTCTTGTGAAGCTTCATTTCAATTAGTACAGTGAGTCTTAATCATTTTGATTTTGTAATAGATAAATATCATCATCATAGTATATCTGTCCTGGGACAGGTTTCAGCTGAAGTTCTCCATACCTTTCTATCCTGCGCCTGTCTTTTCATTCCCTGGTAAGTTTTGTTTTCCTGCAAATCTGTAATCTAACTAAATCTTAAATCTAACTTTTCCTTCTATTATCCTACAGAGTAGGTAATCATGCCTCATGACGTGTCCCAATCAGTTTGCCTTTAAATATATAATAATAATAATAAAGGACTTTATTCAGGGCGAGATTGAGACTAACAAGTCTCTTCTTACATCTAACCCTTTGTCATATGAGACATGAAAAGAGAGAGATAGCTTGCAAAAGTACAATGAAGAAAATTACTTTGTGGATTAAAAAACCTAAGCCAAGAGCTCAGGGAAAAATCTCCACTGCAGGAAAACACCCTCAAGAAGGAGGGTGTGAAAAACCTGCGAAACCTACAGATAGAAAACTAAACTTGATGATTAAAGTAGATTAATAGATTTATAAAAGACATGAAGACAAATCAATAGAAATAAACAAAAATGAACGAATAACAAAATAGAGTTAAAATAGCAAAATAGTAATAATAAATATATCAGAATATAGATACATATATCAAATGACTAAATTGAAATGTACATGCATTTCCAATAGGAACATTTTGCCTAGTATGTAGACCAATAGGTACACGAAAAGTCTATTTTATGCGGGGCTATTTTAGGCTTTTATTAATGTGCAGGCTTGCAGATTTTGCAACTTCTGGCTCCCAAGTTTTAAGCCAACATACTCATCCACACCCAAAATTATATTAAAGAATAGCTGAGCTGCCTGTTGATTATAAACATGAAGAAAAAGTTGATAAGTGCTTTATAAATTGTGACTCACTCCACACTCAAAAAAACAATGGATAGACACCGCAAAGAATGAGACGTGAATTTTAGTCAAATATTTGTCGAAAGTCTGAAGGATTATTTGACAAATATTTAAAACCAGAATCCATAATTCAGGGAAAACATTCCTCGGAAAATTTAGTTCCACACCTTGGAGAGATACGTTTTTTTAGAACTCCTCCAATAGAAAAAAATCAACAGCTCAAAGGAAATGCATTGTCTGTACCAAATATGGAGAGAAAAGACACGACATACTGGTGTGAAGACCATACAACTGCAATACACATAGAATATTTTCAGATCTTGCACGCAAAGCAGAATTTCTAAGGTATATATCATTATATTTCTCATATCTTCTCTTTGACCTTATCTTCTCCTTGTAACTAAATTAAAAAGTCCGTATATTTCTATGTGTGTGGTCGCCTAAAGCTCGAGAGCCAGAAGCTACACAAGTTTCAAACTTTAAAAAGAGTTAGTTAAATGTCCTCCTACGCAGATAACAGGCTACCTTTTATTTACTCAGAGGTTTCCGGTTCGACCCTCGAAGCTTTTCCACAATCAATATGAGAAATACATATAAAGTTTATTTTATCGCAGACTTTACTTCTAATGAAATATAAAATTAGAAAGAATAGTCCAACAAAATCGAGAAAAATTGAATAAATATTCATAATTTATTCGTCAAATACTGCTTTCTTCAGTAAATTTCGAGAATGTTGGCGATATATACGAACATTTTGTGAATTTCAGGGTTGTAAACAAGCCATATTCCTGACGACCATGGTAATTATTGAACCCAAGCTCGTAAGCTTCTTTTTCATATGAATATACGGGGTATTTTGGCCCATATAAAAGTATTAATAAGAATTTATGGTTAACTATGTGAAGAGGAGGAAAACTTTGCGTTTACGATGACAAATCACTGGGTCCAATTTGCATCCAATTAGGGATGTTTCTTAATTAGCTCGATATGGCGCATTAAAAGGGTAACAATTATTTGTCGCTTTTCCGCGATCAAAGAGAAAACAACACAATAATGAGAGCAGGGACAGAAAGAGGAAAGACCTTAGAGAATCAATGGAGATTTTTTGCCAAAATTAGATGTACAAAGAAACTTTCGTAATGCGTTCAGCGTTGTAATTACCGTGTAGCTTTGCATCTGTATACTTTGTGAGTATACCATTTGGTCAATTGCTGCGTATATCTTTTTTAACCTCAGTTCAAATTCTTCGTTTGCATATTCCAAGTATGTCTTCCAAAGTTAATTCTTTCCTGTCGTGATCTAATAAATGATATAGTGATAAAAAATGCTTTTAGCTGAGTAAATAGCTGTTCATCCGTATCATTCGTGGTATTAACTATTTAATATTTTCTTGGGAGTCCAGTGCGTTGCAATTACTATTATATTTATCATTTTTTATTTCCTCGTTGAGAATCGACGGGATTTCTGGATAGTTATACTATATAATTAAAATTTTCTATATTGTTATTTTTTCCATGTTATTTGAAACTGCAAATCTTTTATTTGTATTGTGAGAACCCGTATGAGCTAAAGATCAAGATGAGACATAATCGAAATATGATACCATTTCCCAGTCGTTGGGATGAATTAGATTTCCCTTTTAAAATTAATTTTATTTCCATTAATTACTATTCTAATTAAAATGAATTTTATTTCCCTTTTTTTTAGGGTCTTTCTTTTCTGTTATCTCAACTGTTTGAGATCTTATCTTCAGACTCATAATGAGTGATTTTTAATATATAATAACTTCCTTTCTCTTCTTATCTACGCAGTCGTATTGATAAAGGATAAAGCAGTGGACGAAGGAGTTTTAGTGGAAAGCTGATGATCCCCAATCCAATAATCGGTGAAGGGGAGATTTGGGGGCTAAGGAAAGTCGCTAATATGCTGAATATTTAACATTGTCAAATTACCTGCTAAAAGCATTTTATAACCTTATTAATTACTGTAATTAATCCACTCAATATAAATTACATATGATGACAGAGAAAATTGTATTTTTTTAATTGATGTCTCCAAAGGAATACTTTTCAGAGTTAGTATCTGGTAATGGTAATCATCAGAATAGAGCAGCAAACGAAACAAAAGAGTTTCTGTTGATGAAATATTTCCATTTTATATTATGATGTGAAACTTTTCATTAGAGTAGCGTTTATTAAACGAAAATTCCACAATCAATGTTACTCAGAAATAATAGTATGCCGCTGAAATTGTGATAAATATTCAAACTAAATATTTGTAGAAGCGAAATGTTAGCATTAACACGTTCGTATCTTTTACCAAGTCAAAGACATGTGATCCTACCAACGGCTCAACGTCGACACAATGCTCATGCAATTGAAACAGAAAACATTTAATTTCGTTGAACTATTTCAGTTGCAAAGAAACGAAACCTTCAAAAGCCTTCCAATTGGACAAGGCGCTGTCTCTAATCGATGACTGTAACCTGAAATTCCTCAGCGTTTCCTTCTCCTCCTCACTCGCTTAAGTATCTACTTTTCTCTTCTTTCTCCGACAGTCCTGTGAGAATCTTCGACATATGGCAAATGAAAATAAATGTCCAATGTTACTCGTATAAGTCTATCCTTTTCTTTTTGGTAATAGGGGCACATTTCTTTGATAATCCATAGGCACATCTCCTTTCGTATAAATGTCACCCACTGTTTGTACTGCACACACACAACTTCCTACTTCTTTTATTAGTTCCGACCGTCTACTCCAGTGTTTCCGGACCTTTAAGGTCTTAAACCCCACCTTCTGTGTCCTCAAGACAGCCAAGACCCATCAATGTGCAAATAGTTGATTTTATCGATTGATGTAACTAAATACTCTACGAATACTTACTTTGTTGAAAGTTCGTTAAAACGTTTTAAGTTTTATTTATATATGTCGAAGAACTCCAATAATAAAAATATCATTCCAAGTTTCCAATTTTAACGATACGTTACTTTTCTTTGAATGCTATTATCATATGAGAAAACGCGAGAATTACTTTTGCCTTCACATTTATCAGCGGTTATTTTCTTTAATCTTTGATATTTGCTCTCGCTGTTATTGCTTTTGCTGAGGACAAGGTGAGAATTTTTACTTATTCTTTTTTTAAGTTTTGTCCATAGCACATGTGTGGGACCTCCAGGCATTGACGGTCACAAATATTACTTCGATGGATTTTCTCCGACCGTCGGAATTGAAACGAGAGGGGATTACACAACTGACAGCATCATTGCAAACATTGGCCGTTGAATTGTTGCTTACAATTCGACCGGATGAACTGCAGCCAGCGGTGAGCTTACTCATCACGACTAGAAAGGGCCTGGCCAAGGACGTTCCAAGACATTCCGGCTTTCTTCGCTAACCAAGAACCAAGAAGAGGCAAAAATAAGCCAGCAATACCTCAGTATAGTAAGTGTTGTGAGAGTGAGAGAGTGAGATAGCCAGTTACACAGTGATGTTAAGAGATAAGTGATTAGTAATTAAGTGATCAGTGATTAAGTGCTAAGTGATAAGGGATTATGTGATTATGTGTGAGCGATATTAAGAGTGTTGTGTGTGAATGGCAGTGCAGAAATCAAGATATGGTACATATCTGAAGACATACATTTTTAGAATACTTCTTTCCAGGTATGTTCATCATTATTTCACCTTACGTTTTCGTTCTCCACGTGTTTAATTTCCGTCTTTTTCTTTCTTCTTCATATTCTTTGGTGGTTGTCATCATAGGTCTTTATTAGGAGCAGCAGTAGCTACGCAAGCGCACCCAGTATGTTGAGTTATACGATGACAGCCCATATCCCTTTAATTCATAAATAGTAGGCTTTACGGAAGGCAAGGAATTCCCATCCGTTCTCGGGATTATTTTCGTTTTCCCGTTCCTGAATCCCTAGAAAATTTTGATGGTAGATCGGGAACATTTGCACTTATAGCCCTGTTATACTCACAAGGGAAATTAAACGTACTACTCACAACTTACCTTATAAACATATTTTCGATTTATCGCTGCCTGCATGTCTGCCATTAAATTGTGTAGCAATATCAAACGCATAGTAGCTCGCGCTACGCCAGAATCAAATAAAAAAGTATTACCTGAATAAGACGCTTTGCAGTGGATCGACTGAAAACCGCGTCAGAAGCGGGCGTTTTATCCGGGACAAGACAACTTTTTATTTCTTTTACATTGGTAAACTAAAGAAATGGTATTTTTGCTCTTTAATTGTAAAATAATTTCTTTACAGATCGAAACGAAAAGTTATCTTCTTTAAATTGCTTTATTGGCCACAGCTGGAGATAGAATATCTAAAGATTCCCCGAAGTTTTGTTGTATATGTATACTGGTGGTTGCCTTCACGTAATATTTTTCAAGATTGGTCAGCTTTTTGGTCAATGTGAGCGCCTTCTTTGGTTTTTTCATTTAGTTCATTTTTCACTCAACAATTTTTACAAGATAGACAATTAGAGATGAATAAAGAATTGTTTCTCAGGGCTTACCAGTGGTGAGGGGTTGTCAGAGAGCACGATCTCCTCTAGACTAGTCTAAATTGCCCATCAAACACTTCACTGCTACTCTAGTTTATTCAATATGTTAATAACCTGAAAAAGAAAGCATAAAGCGACTTTTCATTTATCTTTCAGCTGTGAGATGAGACTGATTGGCAGTAAATCTCGCTCTAGATCAGTGCTAAAATCGTCTCTGAGAGAGGGAAGGAGATCGTTCTGTTTCGCAATATCTTCACTTTCTTCGCACAAAATTAGACATCGTAAAGAGCGAATTAGGAGAGCGGAGGATACAGATTACGTAAACAATTTTGGGTTCATCTAACGAGGCGGACTATCGGCTGAAGCGGGTAGCATCTGGGGATAGCAGCGCCCGTACTTTTACTATGTTTTATGTGAAAGCGACCGGGAGAAAAGCGCATATTAAACGGACACGTTTTAAGCGGGTTTCACCGTAGTTTTAACTGCTGTAAATAGAGCAAATTTGAGAAGAGGAATGTTCTGCGGAAGGTGTTTTCCTCCCCTCAGGAAGTTTGGAAATTTTTCTGTAAATAGGCCTCCTGGTATTCGATTCTCGAAGGCTCCATAATATCAGGAAACTCGAAACCCTTACCATTAGCAAGAGAAAACTTAGAAAAATTAAAACTAGGGGGCAAGCTTATGAGGATGTTCACGCGTTGAACATTTTTCGGCATTTTCGTGCTTTTAGCTGAATAGTATTTTCGATTTATTTCAAACAGATTTGTTTTACCGGTAATGAAGCACATTATATGTAAATTATATGTAAATATGTAAACAATATCCTTCTGAACTCATGTCTTGGTCACTTTTAAAATGAATTTTTGCGATGAATGCGTTAAATTTATGGTAGAAAACTTTACAATAGATTTTAATTCTAGCTCTCGTCTCATCCAAGGCGAAGTATCAGCAAATTCATCAAAGGTCGCCTTCTCCAACTTCCTTAATCCGCCTATACCGGTCCAGTTCTGATACGTAGCTGGTCTTATGAGTATTCTTATTATAATTTACTTATTTCGAGAAAGAGCGAAAGTCTGACATATCTGGGACTCCTTGGCCTCCCTTTGGTCTATTCTACACGAGCAGGTAAAGCGCCGCGGTTTTCATACTCCAAATTTGCGTCTGAAACAGATCCAAGGAATTTAAGTCGAAGTTGAAGTCCTCACGGGCGGTCTGTAAGCCGCTAGAAGAAGCGCTCGAGAGAGGAAAGGCGGGCGAATCGCCAGAGGGAGCCGCGAATCACACTACTGTTGAACTTGTAGTTGCCCACCGCGGTTGGCCTGTTCACAGGGCGAGCAATCCGCGTCTATTGAGAGTTGGTCATGTGACTTAATAAATTAATAATACCATTTAACGTTCATTTGCTGTTTTTGCTTTCCATATCGTTTCATATTATCGACTTTATTTCTCCATGGTCCCTTCTGTTTCATATTAATCCCACTTCTAGATTCTTGAATCTCTTGATTCCTTATATATCATAAGCTCCATAACTTTCATTTATCTTACCCAAACTGGCAGCGAATTTGCCTTAGTGAAAGCGTTCCGGATTCGATCCTGACTGGAATCCAATTTCTAATTAATTTAATCCTATTAACCCAAACTACAGCTCATCAAGTATCCACCGTACATTCAGTTGCATTTAGTTGACTTCAAGTTTGTGAATAAAGAACATCCGTTTCGAAATTAGTTTCATTTAACCAACACAGTCTAAAATAGCTCTTGAAGATGCCAACATATAGTAGTTGTCGAAGAGCGTTTTCAGATTTTTATTTGAAATCGATGAACGGTTGAACTTCCTCTCGCTGTACTTTCATCGTTTTATTCCGGTTTGAAATGCATGTCTAGTGTTTTCTTTTAAATTTGATGCTACTTTTCTTCGAATTATTATTAATTTGAAAGTAAAATCAGTCGGTTTGACGAAGGATTCCTTCCTGGGTAATATCTTTTAAGAATTTAATATTTTTAATTTTGAAAAGTTGTTCATCACTTGTTCCATTCGTTGTCTGTTGATCTAAGATTATCGTTGGTCTTCGAAGGAGAAATCACTTTGGGACTGTGGGTGGAAATTGAGGTAAAGGAGAAAGGTGTGAATGGGTTCCCAATTCCATTGGGTGTCGTGGACCGTTTTCTTTCGGTGTTTTTTCTTTTTTTTGTGTGTGAAAGGGCGGGATTTTGGTTGGATATTGTAGAGGGAATATGGAATTGGAGAGAAAAGGTCAAGGATTAATAAAATACAGTGAAGGCAAATTGGATGGGACACATCATGAGACATGACTGCTTAACGTACAGGATCATAGGAAACAAAGAGAAGGAACAGGAAGGGTAGTGGAAAGTTTGATAAGCTCTCGGATCTGAAGAGAAAGCGAACTAAACAGCAAATAAAAGAGCAGGAAGTTTGGAAGTTTTTGGCTGAAACCTGTCCCAGGAAAAATTCACTTTTATAATGCTTATGATTTTGGTGAGTCGTAAGTTAAAGGTTTGAGATGGAAAAGAAAGAGGTGCTGAACTCAAGTTAGTTATTTCACTCAATTAATTTTGATTCTAATTAATTTTGATCCCTTGATTTCTGTTTTTTTTTCGCTGACGGTTTCAATCAAATCACTTTAGTAATTTACGGCTTAGGAATAACTTTCCTGGTTCAACTTCGAATTTATCTTTTATACTTTTGCATGACTGTAGAAATATTTTCTCGTCGCAACATTCTTCCAACAAATTTTTGTGTTTATTTTAACTAGTGCAAGTACAAACGAACGGCCTTGTTCTATTTATTTATTTACAAGTTGAAGTTCCCGTAGATTATCACGGGGAAGATAAAGGCATAATTAAATATAGTAGACGTATTTGTATTATATCTAGTACTAGTGATTCAAAGATCTTCACAATGGAGGACAATTTGGCAGTTAGAGGAAAATTAATTTAATGTGATTTTTCGCCAGATTTTAAAATAGGAACATCGTCACTAGCTTCAAGAGAATCAGGAAATACACAAGGAGACGGAGATTAATCAAAGAGGTGAAACAAAGAAGTATCTAAAAGAATACTCTGGCAATTAATGAAGAACAGAATTTGGTTATCATCAAGGGCACCACCCGTTTGGACAGAAAATCATTTTATTTTTCTGATAATCATATCCTTGTTAATACGAATGAAAGACTCGATGATATTTGAGTTCAAATGATAAGAACCAAAACGAAAGGGAGGATTAGTTGGGTGTCTTATGTATGGTATACATACTAGTAAAGCTATTAGTAAACCTGTTGCATATCTCACCCAAGTCAGAGTTATAATCAACATGAAGGCGCAACGAGCAAGACTGAAGTTTTTTGTTTGAATGACTTTAGCTTTAAATAGCTGCTTACATTGTTTTTTTATCGAAGAAAAAACATTATAAGCATCCTGGGAACATGGAATTTTATAATCAGAATTCAACTTTTCTTGGTAAGAGAATCTTTAATTCAGAAGAAAAATATCTCGGAGTTTTTGGGTTATTATTGAATTTAAGAGAATTTTTGTTGATAATTGATGAAAAGATAAGTAATGATAAAAAGGCTGCCCCAATTGCTATCGGTAAGATCAGTGGCTATTTTCGAAAATCAGTCATCTCGAACTGAGTTTCGAGGAAGCTTTTGCATTGAATACATTCATTCCTTTTGCTGGGACCTTAAAATAAGAGCTCATATTTTTGTATAACTGTTTTATCGTTTGGGTATATTTAAGATTCTTTAGTTTTCGTACTGGAACTGTTCGATATAATTTGCTAGCTTATGCTCTAGTAAGGTCCCAAAATATGAATTAAAAACCTCGTGTTATTATTGGTAGTAGTATTGTTAAAAGTGCTTCGACAGCTTAGGTCATTTCGCACGTGGGCCCCCACCGGGAATCGAACCCGGGATCGCTTTCATTGAAGTCGATCGCGTTGCCCACTTGGCTATCGGGAGCCCCTCGTGTTATTATTATTGAACGATAATCCCATTACATCTAATCGCATTGAGGAAAGTTATTAAAGAATCCGGAAGCTAAAAATCATACAAAAAAAAAGAGAGAAAGGTACTGTTATTCCACAAAATATTTAACACGACCCAATTTCTGCGTATCACGTCATCGTCAGGTTCTCTCTGTGTTCCTTTTAATTATATAATATATATATGATAATAGATATATTTCTAGTCCGCGTTCAATTTTGCAATATCTTATTTATTTTTTATTGGAAATCTACATGTTATTATTAAAATACTTGAGTCCGCATACGGTGTTGTCTTCTTTTTCAATTTCAATGTGCACCAGAAATAACAAACGCTTGGTTGTATGTCGCAAGATTGAAATTTACATAAGGGTATGGCGTGGAAGACGAAAGGTTGGGAAGCACTACTATCCGGAATCACGGCTTAAAAAATTGACGGTGGTCACTATCGGCAATATTTATCTGAATTGGAAAATTTCACAACAAATAGAGGTATTTCATGTCGTCATTTTGAATCGAAAACAATATTCCTTTAAATTCTCTTGCGACATTTTATCTGATTTCGTGCGACCTTTACTCTGATTAAATTTCACAAAATGAACTGTATGTGACATTTATTATGGAAGTGTAAGTCTGAAGTGAAACTCGAAAGACTTAAAGTATAAAAAAATTTAAAAGGCTTTTGGGGGATTTTCGAAACTTTTTACCTTGTCTATCTCCCGAGACGCCCATTCAATCAATTTTCAGAAAATCTGGAAATGGATGTTTTATGAAAAGTGCTCTCTTTAGAAATTTCAGGTATCGTACTAATTGTACCTAGGGAGTAGTTCCCACCTTTCACAACTGATTAATATTTTAATTCATATTTTACTAAAAAATTAATGATTGATGTTTTGATTCATATATTTTTTTCAAATTTTGGGTACCTTTGGTTGACACCTCCTATAATTATTCGTGTATACATACATAGTAGAAGTAACTGGGATCGGAAGAATTACTCTATAGATAACGATATACGTGGAAGAATATGCCATTAAGAAATCGGCGGTCGTATGGGGATTAGTTGTAGCGATTGATCTATAATTGTGGAAGATTTTCTGCTCAGATTTTTGCCTTGCAAAGCGCACATTAACTGCTTTAAATTGTCTCAAGTATTTTAATGGGTTCCATTTAATTAAATTTTAATCGTGAAGATATTTGTTCTTTTATAAAAACTCCACTACTCAGTCGTTTCTTTAAAGTTTAATAGAGATCAATATTTTAGCGTCAGAGTAACATTTCTCCTGGGAAATATTTACAGTTTGGCATTACTGGGTCTTTTAGTTAACTGCTGAAGTGATTCAGCCAGTATTAGCGTGGGTTTACACTGGTTAAACCTACAACATCATTATACAGACATCAGCTGTATTCCTTTTCGGAGCAAGCAATTTATTTACCATTTTCCATTCACATTGGTGCTTTCGCATTTCGTTATCGTAGCAAACATCCTTCTCATTTGATGCATCCATTCTTTAATTTCTTTTATGCTTCGCCACATTTCACCAGTTTTTTCTCGTACATCCTCTCCCTCTAGAATCATTCACATTCTCCTTCATACATCATCTTGGTCATTCTGGTTCCATCAATCCTTTCCACGTGTCCAAGCTGATGTTAAACTCCCTTTCATCTTGGTCAAGCAGCGTTTTTTTTCTCTCGACAGTCACCCTCTCGCCAGTTTTTACCTTCTCTATTGTTTTGTTACGCATATTTACCGCCAGATACACTCTAATGGCATTTTTTCTTACGCCTTAACCTAACATACCTAATTTAGTGCCCCATTAACTAAGGTTGTCTCTATGAGAGTCTTGTACAATGGCAGTAAATTTTTTACTTGCATTTCCCGCTTTTTCGTGCTCTTAGTTTTTTTATGGTTGGGTTTTTTACGGCGCATCAACTGCTACGGAAGTAATTAGGTGTTACTTTTTGCGTTTGCTGTTTTCACACTCATTGTTTCGCACTTATTTATATTAAGTTACGTACTGCCGTTCTTAAAACAATTCCAAATTTCGAGTACCAACATCAAGATATCTTTATACGTGGATTTTTAATTTTTCAATGATATAAGTTACAGCTCTATCAAATTTTATAAATAAATCTAAAAAAGGAGGAAAAGATAACAATGCATAAACGAAGCAGGTAGAAAAAGAAAGACAGTTTAGCCTTAGAAATTCAAAGGAAACGCGATGAAGCTAAATATTAAGTCTTGATGGTTGTGAATATATTCAGGAAATTCAGGAAACAAATTAAGGTGGTTGTGGGTGCAACACCTAGAATGGTGTTCGTGGGGTTATTCTTGCCTTTTATAACACAAGGTTTTAAAAGCGACGACGCTGGATAATGCAAAGAAAGAAGTTGACCGGTTTCTGAAGAAGTCAAACATTAGAAATGAAAGCAGTTATCCGAACGAAAGCATTCATCGATCCTTCATAATGCACCACTGAAAAAAGAACGTAAAGATATGTGAAATAATATCCGATGTATACCAAAATATACATGAATTAATAGAGAGAATACTTACAGCAGTTGCATAGTTTCAGAATTCATCATCAACGGCGTTCCCCGGTGTACAGTCAACTCGTATCGTTTACAACACAACGGCATTTGAAACTCATTTGGGGAATCCTCAATCAGACTTCATTACCACTTTGTCAGAAGGTGGCCCATTCGATGAAACCCTCGCCGCGAAGATTACTGCCTTCCTAATAATGCGTCGCTTTGGGAAAAGTCTGAAGCGTAGGGAACCTCACCTTTAGGGAGTTCACGGCGCCTGCGCCCGGTGGGGCCGCCGCGGCGGGGGAAAGGACGCCGGGCGTCGATTGCTAGGGCAGTCGCGTTTCACAGTCGCATCCGACAGCGTCGTTCTCTCTTCCGGAAACAGTTGGCTTTTGGTGTGCGTCTCGGAGGCCTTTGTGGTCGCCCCCCATGGCCATGGCGATCCTTCAGTCCTGCTGCTGTTGGAGGTCGGTGCGGAAGGGTAGCTACGCCAGCGCTCTCTACACGGCGGTAAATGAAACACTTTCCGAATCGATTATTCGTTATTTTTAATCTCTTTTCGCACTTCCGTGCGGCCTTCACATCGGTCAATCTGTTCTTCATCCCGCGGATTTTCTCGGAATCTCTGTTTAGTCCGTCGCATGCGTATAAAAGTCGACTACAGCAATAACAATCATGTACGGATTTATTTATCCAATTTATGCAACTCTCCTTACTAACTAACTAACGAAACGCGTTAGGGTTCTAGTTGTAAACAAATAACGCTTGGCGATGAGGGAGGTTTATAAATAAAATCCATCGACATTGGCGATGTTTTGTGCAAATACTCCATGTTTGAAGGAAAAGAGACTTTGCACTTTTCGGAAAACACTGGAAATCCTGTGGAATAAGCACAAAATCTCTTTTCCTTCAAACGAGATTTATAAAGTTCAGGGAGTGTCGAGAAGGCCCAATGGATTATCAATTGTCGTCATTACTTTAATTCGGTCTGTAGCGAAGTCTATTTCTGACAGTTTGAGAAAACTGCGGGCAATGAATTAAAATTTTATTTTTATCGCTTTAATACCTTTGAAATTAAACTTATAATTTAGAAAAAAAATTATGAGCGCGCGAAAACGGCTCATGTACCACCAAGAAATTCATCAAAGTCCTTATGATTCCGAAAAAAAACTAAAGATGACGATAAAATAAAACTCAATATTAAATCCTTCAATACAAAAATGTACATATGGATTTAATGCAGAATTTTATTCAATCGTTAACTTAATTAGTTACTACAAACGTATTAATACAGAAATGTATTTATGGATTTAATATAATATTTTATTACATCATCAAGTTCAATCTTTTATTCTGATCGCAAGAGCTTTGATGAAATGTGACGATTTTTCATAAATATTTGTTTCTCTCAAGTCGTCGTCCTAACAACAGTTACGCAGTGGTGTTCATGTTTATATTCCTGTGCCTTATGAGTTTCTAAAGTAAATGTGATTAAATTAAAATAGTATTACAAAATCTAAACAAATTGGAGACTAATAAAATATCATCGTATATTTTATTCGTGTGTGTACATATGTATGCACAAAAAGTATATGAATGCATATGTACGTATATATAATGACGGTTATTAATCTGGTTGTTTGATTTGTACGTATGTCTTTAATGTCATGTTGTTGTTGTATTACGCTGCCTAACTAGATTTATTTACTGTTTATACAGCTTGGTTTAATTTAAAACTTAATTAGATAAGGAATGAGCTAGAGTCACGACAACCTGAGTGAGGCCAATAGCCTCAGAAAATGTATCCGTTATCTTTGATAGCAGGGGCTTCTAGCATGTACTTAAATCCTCTATTGAATAAGATGATAGGAAAATAAAATACGGAAGTAGTGACGTAAAATTCCTTCCAAATTTTTTTATCAAACTCTTGAACGTTTTCAAATATTTCATCATCGGGTATAGACTGCGGAAATTATAAGAAAAGCATGTACACAAAGGAAGGGAAATGGAGGGGGGTAATGTGGTAAGAATAGAGTGTTGAGTTTGACGTGAAAGGAATCTGACAGCAGGTGGAGTATGTCGTAGATTGGTGGAGGTTAGTGAGGTGAGGGGGGAGTGATTACTCCATTCGCGGTTAATATTTTACTTGAGCTATTTGATATTCAAAGAATGACCTAATTGCTGAATAATAAATAAAGCAAAAACAAAGTCCAAGGAATGATTAAACTGGAGTAGGTGTTGGGTAAAGCGTGATTTGCAGGAACCGTCTTCAAATTTAAGTTTGTGCTTCTTAATTCTTACGCAAATGCACTCCGGGATGACCTATTTTACGAAGTCTTTTTTGTTTTTGTTTTCAAGTTCCATGAAGTAACAGCTTCCTCCTTCCATTGGGTTGATTACGCTGTATTTCAACCATGCGAACTTAAAAAGTCACACAAATACCATGCAAGGAATAAGGGTTGAAGGAATCAATTTTTAATGGTAAAATAGTAAAATCACAATCAAAAGTTTATGAGGAGACCGACTAAAAAATACTGTAAATGTGAGAACGTTTTGTAATCACAAAAAACCTCATTTAGTAAATAGGACAGGTTGATATTAAATGTATAATACTTACAAGGTTTTGAAGCATAATGGAAAAGTAAAACTTAACTTAAAACCTTTAAGTAGGAGAATTTCTACCCCTACTGATCATTTCGCTTCCAAGGACATTGTTAATGGATAGATGTTTTCTTGCAGTTTAAATTCTAAACAAATAAGGGATAATTATATTAGAATTTTCTATTTTGTTTTAATTCCGTGGATTTTTTGCGAAATTTCTTTTTCCAAATTTTCTTTTTCCATGTTAGATTGTTAGAGTTACTCGTAGTATAGGCTTCTTTGGTCCATTGTAATAGGTTCCCGCATTTGTTAATCTCATTATACGAGGGACATTTAAGTCAGGGTAGAATCGCATAATTCTTGCATTAAACTTAACAGTTAAGAAAATATAAGTTGACTACTATTAATAAAAAAATATTTTTTAGTTTTCTGGTTCTGGCTTAAGAAATAATATCTTCCTGATTTTCTACGTCATTCGTGATAAAATTTCTTTAAATTATATAAGTATTTAACCCATTTTATAATAATATTGTAAATAAAAGGATGACTTTACGAGCTTGAAATTTTCATTCAACCGTTCATTTGTTATTTCATGCAGCTCAATATTATCTTTGGTATTGAAGGAAAAAGTGCAAAGTCTCTTTTCCTTCAAACATGGGTTATTTCCACAAAAAATCGCCAATTTCTGCGAGTTTTATTATCTTTGATAAGAACATGTAAGCTATTAATTAGTGAAACTAAACCACTAACCGTTTTGAAATGTGGCATAACAAAAAATTAACACCGTGTTCTTTATTTTCTATGGCGTTTACCTTTTAATTATCAACTTGTCGCGATAGTTATAAATAATGACCTAAGTATTTAATCTTATTCTTTTTTCTAAATTAAAGAAGGTTTTGCAGAATTTTATAACATTCTTCGCGATTTCCGCTTTTATTCTTCTCTTCTTTTCGTTTTCTTCAAAGGTAACCATGTACTTTCATGGTTTTCTTAAGGCTTAAAATATCTATAAATAAAAGTTTATTTTTGCCCAATTATGTATGCCGATCGGTGTTACTCAGGCTTACCATTCCGTAAAATGAAGCTATTTTTTCAAAATAAGATAAAAACTTTCTTCTTCTAGACTCTCTTCTCGGGTCTTTTGATTGAATCCCAAGAGAGCGGCGAGAAAGTGAACGGAAAATCGGCTCCCACAATGACGTAGGTAGCGAAGGCGATCGCTTTTGAGTGCGACAAAATTTAGCATGTTTCTTAAAAAGATATTTCCGTGAAATACTCTACCTCTCTTAATGTCTAGCGGCAAAAAATTCGAAATTCTGACCGAAAATATGTATGTACTTTTATCTGAGGCTATTCCCGATTTGTGATTTCAAATTCTCGCTTCAGACAAAAAGGTATTTTGCCTTCATTTCTTTCTGTAGAGACGTCAGAATACCAGAGTAGATTAGATTTTATAAGTAAATTAACTCTCCATTTATTTGAGAGTTCACATTCGTTAACGTTCGAAGTTCATAAGCTGTTGGACCAGCATTTCTCGAGCGGTAAGATAAAACACGTACACACCCACGACATATTATATATCTTAACATTTCATCATTAATATCATGTTCGTTAAGATCATCTTGTACATTCATATTATATTGAAACTCTCCCATCCATGATGCTATCCCGCTTCAAACAGGGTTCACTTCACCGGTCCCTTTAACGTTCGTACGAAACACAGGGTAAAAATTCCAGTGTAGGGGGAGCAGCTAACCGCTCATTAGGCTGTTTTTCCCCTAATACTTCGCAGTCCACTTTAACCGATCCTCTCCCTCGTTCGGTGGACCGAAAATTGTTTGCATTCCCTTTATCGCCTACATCTTACACTCCTGGGGGGGTACTTCGTCCCTCGTGTTTGCGAACACTAATTTTCTCAGAAAACTGAATTATCCGTCAGCCGTCCCCAAGAATTGCTATATTGAGGATATACCTATAAATTCACAAGATTAATTAAGAACAAATTCATGTTTTTATTAATAACGATAAGTCAGATAGAAGAAGAAATTTTTAAATATGAATCTCTCTTTAATAAAGACTTAATAATAAATTTAGAACTAATCTAACAGAACCAAGCAATGGAAATGTTTTTATCCCCGGTTGGTAAGAAGGTAAAAAAATAATGGAGACCGCCATAATCTGTTTTGCTTTAATCGCTTCTGCTTTTTGGTTTGTAAGGAAATAAAAACGGGGCAGATTTTGGTACGCTGTGGATTTAAGTTTGAAGTTCTTAATTAAATGGCTTCCGTGGCATTAAAAAGTGGAAATCCGCTTACCTGTGCTAATGTAATACCACAAATATGACGATTTTGTAATTCATTCTTGTGTTGAAGACTATATTTCTGAGATTTACTTTGAGGGCCCGTTTTACCCCTCACTTACTTTGATAAGAGGAAAGAATTGTAATTTTCTGCACGCAGTACTGCATCTTCAAAATTAGCGAGTATAAAGGACTTTTGTGGCTCTGGATAGAGAAATTTTACCTTCTTGCAACATTTTTCATAGAAGTATAGGTCAATATAGATGCTCAAATATCCTGCAACGAAGTAATTTTAAGAAAAGGAATCTCACTGTTTTACATGGTTAACCTCTGGAATTCATTATGCGGCATGGAAGGAAGAAAGGAAGTGGACCTACGTTATGAATAAGTAATCCTCGAGGGTAATCAATATGGAGATTGTTTTGTAGCCAATCTCCAAGCCAGTGTATCCCTTAACATTTGCTTCATCACATAATAATTCCTAACTTAAATTCCTACTATCACATGTCTCTTGTAATTCAAGCTAGGTCCCCTTTATAGTTTCTTCCTTTAACCGTTCCCTCTGTCTACACTTCTTTATATACTGTATCCAGCAGAGAGTGAAGCCTAAACATATGTCCGATTACATTTCCTCTAATTCTTAACGTGTTCCAAAGAATTCCATACATTTGGAACGAAGGACTCATTCCATAGTTAACCAGCCTACCCATTTTATTTTCAACATTATCTTATATTCATAATTTTCCTATATCATCTCCATTCATTTGAATCACTTCACAGTCCAGGTTTCACAGCCGTACAAAATTAATCTCCACAACGGCCTTTTCAAACCGTTTCCTTATGTCTAGGTTTGTACTACTTGCTAATTCATTACTACTTAGTTCATTCTCTACGATAGGATCATTCTACTACCTATTTTTATTGCCAGTTGCCTTTCTCCTAAATGGCAGAATTCTTCCACACAATCAAGCCTGTTCGTTTACCTGAAACCTTTCCTCCCTATTTCGGCTAAAAGCCATCTCTTCGGTGGCTTTTGTTTTGCTCTTTGTGGTTACAATCTTCATGATCTTTCCTATAGAAGACAGAATTGCTGTTGAGGTTTTTTTCTCGGTCCAGCGAGAGTCAGTTAATCATAGTCTACATATCGTATCAATAATAGTCTGCATATCGTACCATACTGATGGTTTCTCCTTACAAATATTCATGTCTCCTTTTGCCTCAATCCTGCTTCATTTAATGTCTTTCCAATGTAAACATTGAAGATCAATGTTGACAAGCAGCATCTCGGTCTCAATCGTTTCTTTATTCGAATTACTACGTTACTTTCGCCACCTATAATCACCAGAACACTATTTATTACGAATGAATGCTTGAATGTGAAGAAAAATAAAAGGAGCCAATGAAATGAGAGCATCATGGAATCAGCCAGTTGCAGCTCTGCAACTGCAAGACCTAGAAGTGGAGTCCCTACAGGATTCTATGACATGGTGGTGTGGTTCTTTCCTCCGGTATCCACCATCCGTTATCTCTTTCAAAAGAATAAGAGAGCACTTGGTGGTGTAGTTTCCATAAATTTCATTCTTCACGACCGGCATCAACCGGTAATCCTCAAGTTTTGAAGCTTTGACTTGAATATGACCGCCGTGGTCGAGAGCGGTCGTGAGAAATAAAGTTTATGGAAACAACGAAGTGCTTTCATATTCCTAGTGATGGCGTTCCGCAAAGTTAGGCACCTTGAATTTATCGTACCTTTTCCTCCCTTTTTCCTCTTCTCTCATCTTCCTCGATTCCCTTCTTCAGCAGGCATTCTTCTTTTTATCCAATATCCCGGGCAATTCTTTTTTCTTCTTATTTTTTGGTTCCTCTTTCCCTCTTTTTGTCATATTTTAGCGTATCTTACTCATCTCTCCCTCTAAACAGCCATCTTACCTCCTTCATATCCACATCTCAAATGCCCTCTATCTATCATTCATCTTTAGTATACATGTTTCGTCCATGTTTGTACAGCGCCGAATTCCAATCGTTTTGTCACACTAATCTTTTCCTGCATTTTTGCAGATTAATCTGTTCTCTCATCGAGTATTAGAGTGATTGTTCTCTTCGCCACCACTAAGCAGTCAGCACCAGTGTAGGAAGCAGGGATGACTAACAAATTGAAAATAACTTTGACCTAATCTTAAAGGAAATTCAAGAATGTTTGTTATTTTTTCATCAAAATTAAAAGACCTATCACAATATCATTTATTTTTATGATTCTTCGCTAGCGAGATGTTGTCTAGTAATTACGTTTTGGCTAGATTACCATTGTTAGATTACAAAATTACCATTAAAATGTATCTTATGAAGATGAGTTTAAAAAAATTTAAATAGATTGTTTTCCTACCGGGAGGAATTATCTGTGCTGGACGCACAACTCCCAACCGTTAAGGGAGTTATGCTTACCGGAGTAGACGCCCAAGTTTCAGATGCTAAGTCGCCCTGAAGCCAGTGACTTAAAAGTAAACTTACCTTTCGACTCCATTTTTACAGTTCCTCGGTAGAAAATCTCCATTCGTTGAATTAGTAACAGAAAAATTTTTGATAAAGAGAAATTATTTAAGAAAAATGGAGTGATTAGGTTTCGCGTGTAATATTATTCTGCATACTGATAAGATATAGATTGGAGGGTGGGAATAGGAGGGTGCTCGAAAATTTTGGATAAAAACGTGTTTTTACGTAATTAATGATTTTACGATTGTTGGAAAAGAGATAGATTTCAGATTTAAAAGAAAAATGCGCTGCTTATAGTGTTATATTCGGATATTACGCAAGTGAGGCTAGTCTTTCAGGGAACAAAAATCAAGAGAGCGACAATATTTGGATGGTAGGAAATAGTTAGAATGTCTCAAACTTGAAAGAGTCGGAAATTTAGAACTTCCATTTCAACGAAAAGTGTTAGAAGTGACTTTGAACGTAAGGAGTGCAGCTTGGAAAATTCCTAAGGAAAAACGGTCTGACGGGACCAGGACTCAAACCCGGGTCTCCCAATTCCCACCAGCTCTCATACATAGGTAGAGCAACAGAAAGGAAATTGGAAGACCCGGGTTAGAGTCAGACTTTTTCCCGTCTGTCCCGTCAGACTTTTTCGTGATCGTTTCTCCTTGTAAAGTATAGAGCAATGTTGATATGCTAATTGAGATGATGGATTCATTGAGATGCTTACATTCACTGACAGAGTTTAACACATAATATGATAACAAATTGAAAATGCACTTAATATAGCTAGTAATTAGAGTACTATACTAGTAATAGATTAGTAATATAGCTGAAGATTCTACAGGAACTAACTCTTTATCCGTGAGATTTCATGCTGTTTGGGTAAAACAATGTACAGTTGAAGGATAGACGTTTTTGATTGACGATAAGAATGCAACAGATTATAACTCAGGAATTACCTGCAAATAACGGATAATTGATGAATAAAATAAGAAGGCGGCCCAAGAAATGTAACGAGAAAGGTCAACCTTTCAGCAAAAAGCTTTACAATTTGCTTAGTTAAATCTTTCAATTGGAAGGTTCACTTTTTGCTAGAATAGCGTGACTTTCACTTCGTCCCAACTTCAGTAATTATGCTGGTTTATCGTTTCTTTCGCAGTGGTTTTCCTTGTTCTCCTTAGTTGTTTCTGTGATGATCTGCGACCGATCTTCAGTCCTTTTGCTTTTGCACATTCTCCTCGGCTTTGCATTCTTCTTACTAATTTGTCTGAATATGGATGCGGAGTTATAATTAAGTACAGAAGGCGCTATCTGAGGGCCTTGCCTTATGTGTGGCCCTCGTCCACTAACGAGGGATTCAATGAAAGGATCTCACAATGATATTTGGAACGTTTATAGACGCCAGATGCGTGCGTGAGCGGGAAGAGTGGATTATTTCATCAAATTTAAGATCATGTAATGAAAAACTTGTATTTTAACAAGAGACTTGGAAGGAGAGCTTCCGTAACTCGTTCAGAAAGAAATCATTTCAGTCCTGTAAAAGCGTTAAGCTATGGTGAAACCGTTTTTGATAACCTTAAATTTTACAATAAAGGGAACTTTTTTTTTTTAGATTAGTTTATTTTAGTAATTTAATAAGGAAATTCGAAGAATTCGATCTTTGCTACTTGCACTCCTGATGTTTTAAATCCATCCCTCTCTGTATTATTCTTTCAAACTTTTAAAATATCGATAACTTCCAAACAGTACTCATGTAACCTTCGGATTCTAGGGGTAAATTTCGCCTTCAGGAAAGCCGTGAGGGCGAGAAATGATAAATCACGCAAATAAACGATAAAAAATCTAAAAATTATCGTCTACATCATCTAAATGTAAAAGGGAATATGAAAATTTGAAGTCAAGGCGTGTATTTCACTTCTCCTGACTTTCGGGAACACTATCACGTTTTTTCTTGCAGTGTTCTTTTCCACTTAACCTTACACTTACATAAATTACACTGCAGTTTAATGTAAATGGTGATAGGTTAGATGTAGAAGGAGACCATTTGGTCTTCATCTCGTCTAAATTCAGACTTCTACAATTATTACGATTATTCTTTTACGGGATGAATCTTAAGTCACAGAGTTGGCGCGTTGCAACCGTTCGCCGTTCATCGGAAAAGGGGCGCTGCATGCGAGCTCAATGAACCATGTTGCATCATGAAGCGATGCCACTTCATAATTCTGTACATATTTATTCGTGGGCGTGACCACAGGCGAAGACACGCCCAAAGCCGACTCGCAGAGACAATTTCATAGATCAATCCGCGGAGCTCAACTTTCGTTCTGATACTCTCATAACATCCACGTAATTCTTTTCAGTCCTTCGTCTTTATTGACTGTTTTCCTTAAGAGTTTTAATTCATTACCCGGATAAAAGAAAAATTGGGACATGATGAAAATAGCAAGGCGTAGCTGAACGGAAAGAGGATGAATATCTATTGGGAAAACATTTATGTATTGATTATACATAGGTAATTTCCATGAGATATACATGTAAAATTCGTTTTTCGCTTCTCTTTTATTCCTTTTTCCTTTTGTGAAATGTATCAATTATAATTTCCGTACGAAATCTAGAAAGGTACAACGAGAAATAAAATTTTAAAGTAATGTTAATTGTTATTATTATTTTTATATCTTCGTTCTCGCCACAAAGTGACGGTGTTATGGGAACGAACTGATGTCAAGTTCCATAAGATCACAAAGATTATTAATCTTCATTTTAAAATGTTATAATTAAGTGACAGGTATCCAGGATTACTGATTTTTTAATTAAATATGACTTTTTTCAAGTCCATTCTGTCTTGGGATTTTTCCTGGGTGCGCACCATCTTGCGCAAAATCACCCTTACCCGTTTTCCTGTGTTTACAACCTGAAGGGGGTTTCCTTTCCATCACTTTGTGTGGCCGGTGCTTCTATGAAGCCGTGACTGCGAACGATGCCACCATGTGGACGAAATCGCAAAGTCTCCCGAATGGCTTGGAGAAATGTCCTGCCGGGATAGCTCAACGGACAGAGCACCCGACCGGCAATTGGGAGACACGGGTTCGTTTCCCGTCAGGCAGAAGTCCATTCTTCCTTTGAATTAATTTCAACGTTCAACTTTTCTAAACGGGCTGCCTCCGTTTTTGCAACTACCCTTGTTGTTTATATAATTATGGGAACTATGGTAGCATTTTTCAATTCCTATGGTTTCTTTATTTCTATTGCTAACTCGGGATACTTAATTTTTCTTGAGAAGGTGCTTTGAAGATTAGAGTTGAGAGTTACTGCGATGTCAATTATTATACCATCCTGATTTATTTTATTAAAGAGAACTCTGATCTATTGGATTTTACGATGAGCTCTGTCAAGATTTCTCTATCCCAGTATAATAAGTATTTCTTGTTTTCTAATATGTTAATTGGTTAGTAATATTATTATTATTAAATCAAAGGTTTATTTCCACGACCGGTTCAAGGCCGTGAAACAAACCTTTGGTGGAATATATTCATTGTTCTTTCTTTGGAAATGTGTGCGGAATTCCACGAAGTCACGCTTGATGACATTGATTTTATGTTATCATTCGATATCGTTTCCGATCCAAAATTGAGAAAACTTCGATAAGAGAAGGAAATATCGATGGGAGATTCGGCACGTAAAAGTGTGCATCGAGAAAAAATACCAAAGGAAACGGACATGAAAAGGCTGCCGATTTGGCAAATAGCTCAATGGTTCGTGCTATCGCTCAGAAAGCGGAAGACCCGCTTTTGTGTCCCTGTCCAGTCAGACTTTTTCCATATCCGTTCTTTCTTGGGACTTCACTGAATTTATCGTAGATTTTTGCATTTTCGCAAAATCGTATCCATGAAGTTCAATGCCGATTATTTAAATCATGATTTCGTGTAAGTCCATGGACCACGTGAGTTTCCTCACTAAATAAGAAATAAATCGATTATTAGGGCTCTTGGATATCCGAGTGCCCTTCGTGGAAGCTGTGTCGGGTTCGATTCTCGGTGGGGGACATATGCGCGAAATGATCAAAGTATTCGAAGCACTTTTTACTATAATACTATAGCAATTATTACTATCGATCGAGCTGGAAATCATCAGGTGGTTCTACTTCCACGCGTATTTCATATTTATTGCAAATAGTCTATCATTTTTATTGATTCGGTCGCCATCTTTGACGCTTGCACAATTTTACGATACTAGACTAAATTGAAAGCTGAAGATTTGTTGTTTAGAAATGTTAATCCTTTCCTGTATGTAATTTCATTGACGGCTCTCGGACAGCCAAGTTGGTAGCGAGTTCACTTCTGATGAAAGAAGTACCGGGTTCGATTCCCGGCGGGGGGTACCTTTAACAATATTGCTAAAACTATTTTATTGACCAGTCTGCTGCATCCACTAATGCTTTTTGCTGAAGATAGTTGAGAAGTGCAGTGAATGTGATCTGCGTTTGTATGAAGCGCTTTGTCAGCCCTTAATTTACCGTACAGTTTACGCCAAATTCATTTCTTTATTCTTCTTTTTCGTCCTTCGTTTAACTATGAATTATGATACCGGGCATTATTCTGAATTCGATCTCTGTTTATTTCGTGTAAACATCAGAAAATGAAGGTCGATTTTTCCTCACAATCTCAAAATTATGAGGCGACGTAATATACGATTTTGATGTGTGAATCTCCGCGTTTCCTTGTATATATGGCTTTTCAAATTTTCTTGTAAGACGGATTATTTATTAGTTTACATTATCCTTTGTGAGGATCAACGGAGAACTCCGCTCCGGTAGATCAAAAAGTACGCGATGATTTCCGTGGGTCATTCATATAATGTGTTATTATTTTATTACGTTGGCTAGAATAATGATATTTTTAAGGATTTAAAGAAAATGTGAATTTCTTTGCATGATGAAGTCCTGCAACTAATCCCACAAGAATAATAAGTATGAAAAATTTTATTATTTCATGTTTTTGATGAATTATTTAAGTACAGAGATCTGAATTGAGAGCAAGAATAATGGAAGTAACATACGAAGTGCTTTCAAGTTCTAACGTTTCCAATTTTTTTTCTGTAGAGTACTTGCCCCAGAAAGTTGAAACTTCTTTTATTTCGCTAAATCTAATCTCCGTGGGGACTCACCCATTTTCCAAAATGTCGTCTCCATGTTTTCGTGGCTGATGAGAACACTTCTTTAAAGGTATGTTTTTCACACTGGTAAATCGCTGGGAAATCGAGGCGCCTTAAGGTTTTAAGGTCTCAAAATTTTTGCGCACAGTTTGGTACCGCCGTCTATGTCACAAACTCAGAATAGATTTCAGGCTAAAATATTCAGGCCGCAACTTTTAAAAAGCAACCGCATCTTTTTTCTTAAAAAAAAGATGCGGTTTCTTTTTCTCCCAAAGCTGATAAAAAAAAATGGAGAACGCACCCTGGTTTCTCAGAAATTTTCCAAAGGACGAAACACGTCCCTAAAGAAATGTTCTCAGCAGCCTTGGAAAATGGAATGGTAACGACGTTGTGGAAAATGTTTCTTTATGTAAATTACGTCGGGAAGTGACAGAAGTTTCGACTTTCTAGGGCAAGTACTTATTCAGAGAACAATTTGGAGGCCTTAAAACTTGAACGCACCCTGTAAATTGCCGCGGAAAATTTTGCTGTCGCGTTATTTTTGACGGCATTGTCAACAAGTAATTATATAATGGAGAAGTAGATGATTATATAGATAATGATAATCAATTAACTCGTCTGATTCATCTATGAATCTCTGTACTACATAACGAAGAGTAAATGGCATTGGTAAATCGAAATAAATTGTGAATAAACAGAAACGGAATTCACGAATGTATAGCCGACGATAGTTAATTTATCAGATGATCCAAACTATCAATTAAATATTTTATAAATATCGTAAAAAGATTCAAATAGATGAAAAAATAACCGATGATATATTAATCCAGTATTTTGAGAGAACCATAGCCAATGCTGTGTTATTATCTATTTTTTATATTTCCTTATATTGGTATAAATGAAAAGTTTTGGTTACTTATTAAACAATAACATCTTATTTATGAATGAGAAAAAGAACAAAATCATCAATGTGAATTATTAATAATAATAATAATTACTATCCTATGATTTTTTTACGGTAACGGGGAATAGTATTAGAATAATTCACATTCTCAAACGAATCTTTTATCTCTCGATCGTTTCTTTTGCCCTTGATATCCCTTTCCAAATCCCTCTGCTTTAAATCTTGATAACCAACCTCACCCTCGCTATCTTCCAACAATTTTCGTCTTCTCTCTTATATTCTACATTTCTATTCTTTTGCAGACTATTTCCACTCACCTCTAGTGATTCAATATTATCAATTGTCACTATGGCAACTCTGAACTACAACGACTCTGGAGTTATTTGGCAATAAAAAAAGTGTAATTGTATCTGAAATTACAGTATCTGACAACAAGGAACTGGGGAACAGGATATTGAAGAGATTTAAAACGGAATGATTTTGCTAAAACCGAGTTTATGCTACTTTTGTGATATTTGAGACAATATCAAGCTTCACTAAGTCATTTCAGTCGAATCGCTCATCTTCAAATTATTTGAATCTCCCGTAAATTCACTTCATCTGAGTGAAATGTGTACTGCTACGCATCTCGTTATGTATGAATACAATGTACGGAGGGAATTATGGGCACAATTCTAAAACATGCTTGTACTAGTAAGAATGATAGGAAGAAAACAGTTAACCGTAGGAATTTACACTTTGAGACAGTAACCGTCTTCGATTTAAAATAACTTAAATTAAAAACTACTTATGCGCTGAAAAACTCAGAATGTCTTCTAGAATAAATCTGATAATTTTCGCTGTCTTCTTTTTAATACCCTTTAAATATGAAAGCTCATATTTCGTCAAACTTCATTGGGGCGCCAGAAGTTTCCTTGTGTATGGCGCCAGGAACTCAATTAAGGCCGACTAAGTCGCAACCGCAGCCCTGCTCATACATACATATAGCATCATCATTAGAAGTTATCAATCTGATATTGGATGTACACCTCACCAGGGATTTTCCAGACCTCTCTGTTCCGACTTCCTCGTTGCAAAATAACGCTTAGGTAATTGATGAAGTTTCTGTTCCATCCGTCTTTCTACTGCCTCCTGCCATTCCAGTGATCTCTAATCTGCTTTATACAAGTGAACTTTATCGCCGTTCTCATCCAGGAGCTGCGGTTTCTGCCGTTTCTTATGATACCAAGCACACAGGGTCAAATGCTCTTCTTTGAGTATTTTTTTAACTTAAAGTTTTTTTAAACTTTGGGATGGTTTCAAGCCCTGCAAAAAAATTAATACTATGGTGTAGTTTGTATAATTTTATTCCTTGAATATTTTGAATCCATCCTTTTTTTACTCTTAAAACATGTGGACATTTCACGACCTTTGGTGTTGCGATGTAACCCCTTTTAAACATTATACACGTCTCTAGAACCTATTTTCGTAATTATAAGTTGCAAACGTACTCCTAGATCGTGTATATCGGTATGCTGTTACTCCGATTAGCTAATAAATCGTATTTTATAGCACTTGATGCTGTTAATTTTCAAATTTTGGGTGGTTGATTCAAGTTTTTGTAATTGGATTCGTTTGGCCCACCAATTTTTACTTGAGAGGGAATGCGTGGGCACGGTTTTTTTCCTTCCCTTCTTCGGATCTTATTTCTTTAGTTTCGGCCTGTGCCATCAGACCACAAGCCATATCATCTTGTTTATTTGAGTTCTCTGTTGCGAAACAGTCATAATTGCAGATCTTCTTAGAATCTTCTCGCTACATTTATACATTCTCATACGTTGCCTCTCTACTTTCATCTCACAGCATGGGGACGAATATTTTGACTCTTCTTTGACAGTGAGTAAATCTTCTTAAATGCACATCTTCTTGGGGTTAAACAATTATTAAGTAAATATTTACCACTGGATGCAGGGCATGAGCATTTGTTTAACTACAGATGAAGAGAAACATGCACATTGCAAGCGTAAATAATTATATTTAATATATACGAGTGTATTATATTATACGAGTATTGTATATTTATAGTTAACACGGCTTATGTTAGATGAAAGTATAACAAAAACCTTTGATTAACACATTTAGAATCAAGTAAATATTGAGAGATGATTCTTTTGTTTTTGACTTCAAAGATTCAGCTTTCTCTTGACTACAGATAGCCGAAAATCACCATATTTCGTGCTTCTGACATCGTTGACTAACTTATCAGACGTAGAAAACGATCGAAAGAGAGCCATTAATTAACCATAGCACCTGAGCTGTAATTAAAAGAAACGATAATCCCCAACTAAGTATAGGGCACACTGAGCTCCACTGGGATTTGGAGATTAGAGTTTGGAACAGAAGAATAAATTTGCGTGGCGCGGTTTCGGAAAGGCTAGTAATTTTCGGGTTCTGTGAGAAGGGATTCCGAATTAAATTCTTGAGTTAGCGTTCGGAAGGGCCCAAAATGAAGGCAATTTAAGTCAACCGAGTGATTAAAAGGGGTAAATCCGAACGGGGCGATTTGAACCGTTTTCATAGCAAGATGATTGTCAGATAATGCTTCAGGATTTGCACAATGAATTCACTCTTTTGCAAATCATATTCAATTTTCGCAAATAAAATTCAATTCTTTTCACATCAGATTGGTTTTTTATAAAAGCAATCAATCAATCTATGAATTTATAAACTACCTTAGTTATACATCATTCCAAATATATAGCAGCTCCAAGTTTTGACCTTTTCTTAATCAAATTCTTCATTCAAGAATTTAACAAAGAAAAATAGAGTTTATATGCGTTGTTAAAAACTCCTAAAATTATTTAAAGATTTCTGTTGACTATACGATAGTTTTAATTTAATATAAAAATTATATATTTATTAAATTCATTGACTCATAGTTAAAGTTTAATTTTATAATCAACATTCTCTATTGCTTCACAGTACTATTCCAAAAAGATAATTGCAAATCATCTTTCAACATGTGATGTCCTCTGATATTATGAATTTGAAATCACTGTCAGAATAGCCGATATTTGAGAAGGAAAATGTGATATTAAATATTTATTCAACAGTCATTAATGATACATCCTAACCAAACATGGAATAAGTTGATAAGAATCTTCTTTTTATCAATATCCATTTTGAATCTAGTTCCAAACCAGATTTCCGCAATGTTATGGCTGCAATGATCAACTGAAGATAGTACTAAAGTAGTAATAAAGTAGTTCCGTATAAGAAGAAGAGAATTTAACATCTCTCATCTTAAAAAGATTCACAGAGGAGGCCGTCACTTTGTGGAGTCTTGATGACATCATGAGGAATTGTGAAGATTGTTATTATTAGCCGAAGCTAGTCGCCAACGAACTATTTATTGTGGATTAGTAAAACTTATCTTCTTTGTTGTGCAAAACCTTTCTAATCTCTCATTTCGTCTAACTCCTTTCAATTTGGAGATTAATATCAATTTATTCGCCTCATTGTCACAGTAAGTGCTGCAAATCCGATTTTTGCATGCACTCTTCTGGAATGATGAAAGAATGCGGAATGTTAAACATGGGATTATTCGGATATAAAGTTTAAAATGCTGCTCGAAGTGACGACAACGAGTGATTCACGGAGTTTAAAAGTGCACAATTGATACATCAGTAGCTGTTGACAGAAATCGATCATAATATGACGAAAGAGAATTAAAAACACACGCTACAACGGACTTAAAATTGTATACGTAAGTGTTTAAAATTGCATAACAGTTTAAAATTGTATAACTGTTTAAAACTGTATAACTGTTTAAAATTGTATAACTGTTCAAAATTGCATGAGTCTTTTTCTCTTTCATCATGAAGAGATACCACAAAGTTGAGGCCGAAAGAGTGGATTTAGTGATCATTATACATAAATATACACTCTTTCCTCTACAAATTCATTGCAGTCATATAAAAATATTCTACAAAGTATTAAGTACACTTTTACTAATCAAACATTTCACTCAGTGTAATAGATTTCCATTTATTTATTCACATGATCACTAATTCGCGAATCACTTTCGTGTCGTTTTATTTATTTTCGATTACTGTTGATGAATATCTTATCTCCGTATTTTGTTACAAAATCCTCTACAGGTATCTAGTTAGCAAAGTTTCAATTTTGAGTGCTAAACCTGTATCTAGCCATAATGACTTTGATAAGCGAGGTCCCTAGAGTTGTTTCGTTGAATTGCTGTTGTTGACATAACCTCGGTGTTGGCCCAGAATGAGCCCGAAGAGAGGCGGTGATTGGGGCGAGGCTTTTCCGGGTGTTTCGGGACAAATATTGATTGTGATACCAGAGGAAGGGGGTCTTTACCGCATCCTTCTCATCAACATTTCCTTCGACCGCTTCTATTCCTTCGGTCTCCATTATTTTACCCGAGTTTTCGATATCCGAGCAGATGGAGGGCGGACGTCGATTTCCGAATGTTAAAGAAGCGAAGAGCGCTTCGCGGAAATAGAAATGTTTTTGCCGCGGAACGCCGTCGCATCTGCGTCACCGCGGTGCTTCTTCATGTTCCTGGCAGACGATTCATCACGAATCCAATTACGTAAGCATCTTTCATACGGACATCTAATGCCATTGCTAATGAAAAAATCGAGAAGCAGAGTTATCACGATTGAGATCGTGTGATTAAATCAGTGATAAGTTCTGATTGCGTTGAATGGAAGTTTGAAAAGTTGAACTTTGAGTTTCCTGACTTGGATGACGTAAATTTGATGTCCATCATGTACGATCATTTCAGTTACGATTCCCCTAGAGTCCGTATTATTTAGATTTATGCCCTGCGTGACGCCAGTGGCGCGTAGAAGAAGGCGCGAACCTTATGTAATCTACCCTATTAGAGTCTCTGATGCTCTGAGGGAATAATGTCCAGAGGTAACGATCTATTTTAGCGATTAATTCCTTGCAACACTTTGTTGATGCCTTTCGGAAGTAACGCTCGTGGTTTGCTGGAGTTACAACGTCTTCAACTTCGTCTAAAAGTTCTAAATCGATGACTTTTTCGAAAAGCCGCCTCCGGTAACTAGATCTTCTCACCTGGAGCGGATTAGAACTCAGCGATTTTATCATAGTCGTAGCCCTATATAACCTGACATCTCCACTAACGAAACGGGCTGCTCAACGTGGGACCACCTGTAAATATGAGACTAACCCACTTCATGCGGATCCCAAATCCTGCAGCAGTATCCGAGACCAGGTCGTTTCGCACAAGCAGAAGAATAAGAAAAAATCAACGGAAGGTAAGGTATTATCTCAGGGGTTTCGAAAAGTATGATGGTGTCGTTTGCAGGATTAGAAATTTGGGTGGTAGCTCATTAGCATAAAGAAGAAAACCACAGGGTTTATGCAGGATCATTGAATTGCACCATCAATTGAATCAAAAGAGATTCAGAACAGATTGAAGTATAGGTAGGCAAAAGCGACCATAATTTTAAAACACGAGTTGAGCCGCCTAAAAGAGACGTCTGAAAACATTCTTTAGCAGATGAAGTCGTAAAAGAGAAAATATTCTTAATCCCTTACGAAGAACGCATGAGATGTGTTTACAAATGACTGAGGCAATTCGTTAATACAATCAATATGAGGTGACCGCATTTCATGGGACGATATTTGATGAATTGAAATAGGACTTCGTTTATTCTCCTAGAGGTTTAATAAAACGACCGTTTTCGGTCTTTGCAGACATCATTAGAGAATGATGACCTGGTGATGGTCATTGGAGGCCGAAACCGGTTCTTTTATTACGTAAATGACGACGTCCTTTTTTAAGTCTATCGGTTTACAAAGTTTGTGTATTTCTCCTGCCTTCTATACTTCCATTCGATGTAGTAAATACGTCTTTTATAACACTTCATTGTAAGTTACTTCTTTTGGTTTCGTTTATTTTAAGTGCTGTCGTTGTCACCGGACTATTGTACCAATTGTAACGCAGTGATTAAGAATTAAAATAAATAAACAAATTAATTTATATTTGCCGCGCTATTATTAAATTTCGGGTTAAGCTCAAAATCATAGGTTTTAAAATTTACAGAAATGAGAGTAGAAGATAGATACAGCCTCTGGAGTTACTTTATGGAATTCTTTCATATTGTCGGAAGAAGAAACTCTGTTGAAAATTCCATGTAAACTTTAATACAGGACCGTTTTAGTTGCCGAGCGAAATCATCAGGAACAGTAAACAAATGCCAGTATTTGGTTGCCGTACCTAATGATGTCTTACGGCGACGAAACCGATCGTGTATAAAAGCTTGCGTGGAATTTACTGCAGAATTTCTCATTTCAACGAGAATAGAAGAGTTTCGATGATACGTGGATAGCGTGTGGTTAATTATTCGACTTGGCAATTCACCAAAAGAGGCAATCGTCTGCAAAAGTGTTGATGCACCCTCCTTCCTAGAGAAAGTTATCATGAGAAACATTTAAATGGAATGCAGCTGAAATAGACAAAATGAGGAACATGGGAGACGAAAACCGGAGAGAGAATGTAAGTAATGAATAAAATTGTGGTAAAAATTCTGCGTGACGTATACATATGACAGGAGCGTTTTAAGTTGATGTGAACAAATGGAAAGGATGAATGGAAGCGGAATGACTAAGATGCGAATGTTTCTCAAGGGACAGGAGAACAAGCTGGCTGATGGTAGAGAATGATATGCAGGGGGAGGAGGCTGATGTAGCAGAAAGTATAATGGGAAAACATGAAAGGACGGATGGATGTTTCTGAAGCGAAAGATGTATAGTATAGTATGCAAATGCGGAGAGACATGGAGGAACGAGTAAATAAAATAGGAGAAGGGCTTGCTTATCCCGAGAAGGATAGCTTCTGTGGTACGCACGTAATGGAAAGAGTAAAAATAATAAAATGAAATTCAGGTTCCGTCCCACATTTTATATGTCTATTTAAGTACCCTGCAAGCCTTCTTTCAGTGTGTGGCAGGGGGTTCATGCACCATGACTCTATTTCCCTAATCGATTAGTTTTGCGGAAAAGACTAACTCTAGTAGTAGTATTGTTAAATGCGCTTAGACAGCTAAGGTAATTTCGAACGTAGGCCCCCACAGGGAATCGAACCCGGGACTGCTTTCACCGAAGACCAAAAATGAGTTCTTAATCCATTCGTTATAGTACCTACTTCCCTGATCTTCCTCGTAGTATCAGAACAGCATATATAACACATCGGCTACATCGTCTGTGAACTAGATTTCTCTGATCTTATTTGGTTAATCTGTCCTTTATTGAAGTCTTCTATCTACGAAAGATTTCCATCCTGCGTCCAGGAGCATCCGTGTAACGCTCACTGATTTATCGCAGCTATTCCTCACAAAACGTATCGCCTTTCGCTGTTCTTTTTCTAATCCCCGAATACAACCCTTGTGAGCAGGGTCCCATACACTACAAGCATACTCAAGGTGAAGCCTAACTAACGCGAAATAACATCGCTTGCGTACTTTTTCTTCGATCCGACCGACTAAAGAAAATGGCATGTACGTGTGGATGCAACTAAAGCTTAAGATACATGTAAATATAAGTAAATTTATAGTAACAATGATGAAATGTAGTCATTAATGACACTATGATATATGTATTCAAAATCTGTTCCTTTCTGTCAAAAATAACTCAACCGTTTATATAATTTCTTTCTAAATAGCTTTACTTCCTAAATAACTTTACTTTAATATGATGTTACTCATCCGTATATACTAGTCGACAAAATCTAACATTCATGATTTTCAGTGATTTTTTCCTGAATTATTATCTTGCATCATTCTGCTTGGAATTCGACAAGAAAATAATATCCATTGTTCCCTCAAACAGTGAAAAGTTGAATAATATTACCTATTAATCTAGAATTTTACAACAATTCGATTTATGAATTTGTTGTTACAATTAACAGAAATAGTCATTGACGACACTGTACAGGACATGTATTCAAAATACCCCTTTATGTTAAGATAACTCAACCGCATACCAATGATTTCCTCTTAAATAACTTGGCTTGCACCTAAAATAGCCCGTGCTAATATTTTTGTCGACGAAATCAAATATTTATGGGAGGAAAATAAAGATGGAGTATTAATTTCATGCCAATTATCATAGCACGCAGCAAAAGAACATAGTTGTGTTGAAACAGCTCATAATGGAATTTGCAGTACTGAAATCAATACTGTTATTGGATGGATAGATAGGGAAGTAAGGGGTGTGAAAGGAAGCAAGCGACGTTCTCCCCAATCAAGCCATCTCCCAGTGGGGAAAGCTCGTTATATACGCATGTGCGTTCCGAATTGCCGGGAATTACAGTAATGTGTTCGAGGATGAAGAGCGTCTGAATTTTAATGCTGTTTTACGGGAAAAGGTGAGGGCGTGGCACATGCGTCATTCGTCGGACAATATGACGCTAGGTTGATGAATTGTATCGAAATTGAGCATATATGTCCGCGTTCGGAGAAGGACATATTTCTCTTCCACGAAGACCTCACAAATCAGTTGTTTTTATTGCGGAAGGTGTGCTACAAATACGTGATCGTATACCACGCCCACTACACGCTCAAGGTTTGCCCTCTGACATTTTTCCCGTGTGCGTAAAAAGAGCATTATTGGATTGAGAACGCTTGAGGGGAGAATACTACAAATGAAGGTTTCCCATTTACAAGGAAAAGCCATTTTATTCGGGAAGTTTGCCGCGAAGTGTTTAGTATAGAGAAGGGAAAGAGGAACCTATGAGACGCGGAACGTAAATATTTAATCTGCAAAATAAAGAACGCGTATTCCGCGTGTTTATGAGAATTATTTATAGTCGGCAATCACATATAAAGCCAATCACTGACGCATTAATTGACAATGAGGCAATCTACGGTTTTTCACTAGCTTAACAATGTTGAGCTTATGCGTTTCCGGTTTGGGCTTGGATGAAGATTGTGTTCGATTATTATCATTGTCCTCACCATAATTGTTCCTGGAGTCTGTTAATTGGGATTTGGTAATAAATAAAAGATAACTAAATAATTTGTGTCTAATACAATTTTCGGAACAAATGAGGTTTGCTTTTTCTGCTACAACACATATATAGAATCACAATCAAGAAGTTGTAGATGTGGAGATATGTTCCGAAAAGTTTCCCTAAGCTATAAAAGAGAAAAAGTCTTCCGCAGCCGGGAATCGAACCCGGGTCTCCCGGGTGGGTGCTCTGTCCTCTAAGCTACCACGACAGTACGATATCTCCTTCAATTTCTTGGGCTATGATAGGACTCTGTGTATATTATCTAAATGCAAAAATTTAAACCATACGTTTCTCATCGCTTATCTATTTCCCTAAGCTCATAAAAATCGGAAGCATCCCTCCATTAGTCTTCTGTTCTTGTTTGTAAGGATCTTTAATTTCTCGTTTCCCAAGTACCACACACTATCGTTTTTCAGGGAGATCTTCTTCGTGGAATTCATCTGCTGCTTTTCTTATTCGTCTAATTCAGCTTTCTAGTTTCTAAATTATAATTTCTGTATTGATCAACAACTTAAGATTGGGCACTTTACGATATCACTCTCCTGTTGCTTTTCCTCTTTACTAACATATAGGCCAGCCTTTCCCGTTATTTTGCTGATGTATTACCATAAAGAAAAGATAATATTCTGAGAGCAATATGGATCTTCTAAGAAAAGTAATTGAAACATGGCTGTTAAAGAATTAGAGGTTTAAAACACTTTAGGAGCTCTTTTGCCGGCGGTTCGCGCCTTGCTTTCTGATACCAAAAATGGAAACAAGGAAAACAGATTAACCGGCCCTCTAGGAATCGCCTATTGCGCATTTCAATAATTGATATGGTCAGAGCATTCCATTTCTCTCTGAGGATGATAGCCACCGTCTACTAAAGCCGACCGCCTGCGAAACGGCTCTTAGAGTGTTTTAAACCACTAATAGGTATGGATTTTCCCCGTATGTCGACTCTACTGAAACGTCCGAACGTTTCACCGACGCGTAGTTTAACCACAGTACCCGTTTTGTTTCAATATTTTTCAAGGAAGTTTTTAAAATTTGCTGCAACTAAGAAAAATCTGAATGTCAGTTATAATGAGGCGACTAAATGAGTATTATCCACTAATTGAAAGGAACTAAAAAATATTTGCATTCTCAACCTTACATTCATGACTTGGCTGTAGTTATTCTTCATCACGTTAGGAACCAGTTTACGTTTAGGCTGTTTAACGCAAATGTTACGGGAAGCCTGTTGACTACTAACTTCTATTACTTTTATCGTACCAGCAATTAATACGAAAGTTATTTAAAGTATTGTATACGTAATAGAAACTTTATTAACATTAGAATTAAAAATATTTTCTAGTTATTTATAATTAATTTCTTCGGATCTAGTTACCTAGTTTGTCATACTCATAAATCTAATCCATCAATAAATTAAAACATCCTGCAAGGTTTTCTAATCTTCAGGATCCTCCAAATCCTAAGTCAGTCAAGTACGTGTCGGTAAACTATGGGATATTGGGAACTGTGCATTGATTTTTCAGATTTATTATCTTGTGTTATTTCGCTTATGATTCTCTAAGAAAATAAAATTCATCATTTCCTCAAACACTGACAAGTTGCATGATATTAGAAAACAAGAATTTGATAATAGTTTGATTTATGAATTTTAGTGACAATTAACATACATAGTTATAGGATATTCAAAATATCCATAGCCGTTAAGATAACTCGACCGCATACAAATGATTTCTTCTTAAATAACTTGGCTTGCATCTGATACAGTTCATGCTAATATTTTTGTAGACAAAATCAAACATTTATAGGAGGAAAACCAAGATTAGGTATTTATTTAATAGCAATCATCAATGAACTATAAAGCAGCATCTAAGGTTGTGTTAGTTAATGGTGTGGGAGATTGAAACCAGGATTCAGGTCGAATAATTTATTAACGGAACAGACCCCTATACCTCGCTCAGCTCCATAATTGATCTCAGAGTAGGCTCTTAGGACCTATTCAGACCACTCTTGTACACCTGCGCCAATAAATGAGTATTCTACGATGTACGTCCTTCTCGTCTTTAACTTTTCCTCCTAGTAAACACTTCGTGCTAAATAATTCAGGTTTTCCATTCTTTTCAACTCCATCAACACATCGCAGCCGTTTCTTATCTGAATCTATCCACGTTTTTTTGACTATTTTCAATGGAGAACCCCCAAGAAATATCGACAGCAAAAGTATGCATCAATACTAGAAAGTCGGTTCCGAAGGTCTTTGTAAGCGAAATGTAAAGCATTGCGAGTGCAGAGCAGAGTAGAAGCGTTAGAAATGTGACATTGCAGGAGGATGTAAAAGATCCAATGGGTGGATATAGAAGAACTTGACTGAATGGAGATGTGACGACATTCAGCCTTAAGAAAAGATAGAATGATAGGACACATCATGGAGTTTTTTGAACTGAAGACGTCCCAACTTCCTAGCAGCATGAGGGTGATTTCCAAGCACGCAGCGGTCAAGAGACTGTTGCAATTACATTAATTTAATGCTAACAGAGGAATATAGATTCAGTTTTCATAAAATGGGTCCATCATACTCAGTCAATCTGTTATAAGCAAAATCCAACGAAATTAAAATGAAATAATCTAATGAATTTAATATGAAATTCGAACGATTCGATCATTTTCCTCCTTATTCATTGATAATTATGCCAATCAACGTGTTAATTATAAACTGCATCAATTAAGAATTTTAAGAGGCAGAAATTGATCCTTGGGCGTATATCTGAAACTTCTGACGATCTTTTAGTTTTCATGATTCGAAAATTTTCTCTTTCGAGTTGTATTGAAACGAATTCTACAATATATGCACGCATTATGGTGGGATCATTGAGTTTCGCAGCATTTTGATAACTTCTTTTTCATCTCCAGCCCATTTTCAATGGAGGTGGAGAAAAAAATATTTATTTGTCGTCGCTTTTTTTCTTGAAGCATACTCATAAATTCTTGATGCTAATAGGTTTCGCTTCGCTCGATATTAGCATCCTCAATGAATCTGTTCAGATTGATCTTGGGTTTTCAAACAATTGATTTTATCCGATTCCAGAGGCGCAAACCACAGTACCTATGCGATAAAATAAAGCATAGCAGTAGTACTCGTATATTATATCAGATTACCTGGGCTAACATTCCTATTTCATTAAAATTTTATGAAAGTATGAAGGAACAGTACGTACGCAATGTGTTAGAAATTCGCAAGAAGGGTATAGATCCTTGAATTACATCAGTTTTGCCCTAATTTCTATTAGTTTTCTTATGATTTGATGAATCCTCATCGACAATTACATTACTTAGCCAATAATATGCCAAAAATTTATTGTGTAGATATTTTAAGAAAAGTTGCATCATCAATCTGATTCTATCATAGTCCATATCACACAAGTATTATCTCTATCCATGTATCCATAATGTAATCTATATGTGTGCGTGTATTCGTATGTTATATATGTATGTATATATGTACACATAACATATATACCTTGTATATATGTATATATAAGATATATATTAATGTATACATATATATATATAACATATACATGTACACCTACTATACATATATCTATATATGTAGGGAAAATTACTATGTATTTTGTACTCCATAAACATCGAAGTTACTAAAAAACGTTTGCACGCGTTAATATTTTCTGTGGAGATTTGCTAAGAGCGCAGGACCTAATTACTAAGGAAACCACCGGATCATAACGCAAGATGATGGAGGTGGTCACATCTTAGGATTGTTTGTGGGAGGCTCAAATGTCTCCGTCTCCATGGACGCGTTGCGTGGGAGAGGATAACGGCGTTGCCTCTCGTCATTCCAATTTGCTCGTTTTCTCGGAGGGAAGGCCGTCTCCATGACGACGCACCATCACCCAGCGCGGCTCAAAGCACCTCGGATTTTCCAATCAGACCCAATTTTCAGAAATTCACTGCTCATCTCCTTAGATAATGAAAGGACCTTTTCTTGGAAGACTACCATTTCGCGGCTTTTTAAAGAGTGGAGATTTCTCGTTTGGCTTGTTTTAAGAATTTTATAATTTTTCGGGAGTATTCAGCCTTTATAATCCTTAAGAAATATTTTCATTTTTTCTATTTTCTGTGGAGTACCGTCTACAAGGACTAAGGTTGCAAGATATTGCGGTTTATTTAGGACAGAAAAATTTTGTCCATTAAGGCTTATAAATATTGAGGCATTTTTAACATTCTAACGCAACAACTGCCATGTCAAAAGGTAACTGGTCAAAACGCATGATTCGGGAAGGGAGATCCGGCTTCGTGTTCCGACTACAGCAGACTTTTTCCTCCTAATTTCTTCTTTACATCGCAATGTATCTTAATTTCAAACATTTTTCGTTCCGCAGTAAAATAAAGCATACATTATGATGATTTGAGATCCCTGGATAGCTTGGTGGACAGCGCGTTCGCTTTCGGCGAAAGCGGTCTCGGATTCGATTCCTGATATTTATATCACATAACATTTATTGACGCGATGGCGTCTGATCTGCTCCAAGATTGGAAAGTTCATCCGGAAGTCTCCTTGAGAGAGAAACGGGAATGATAGGAGATACCGATTGGTTACATCGCATTGAATATAGCATCAGCATCATGATATATTTGTAGATTATTAAATTTGTCTTGTAAAATGACTCCCCTGGCCTAAATTTCTTACTAATTCGGTTCGGTGTCAGTTGGTCGAAGGACAACCGGTCGATGAGACAACCCGTCGCTAGACTTTTCGTCGCTGAGACAACTCGTCGCGAGACTTCTCGTCGATGAGACGAATCGTTGAAGGACTATTCGTCGCTGAGACGACTAGTCGAAATACAGATTGTCGAAGAGACTACTTGTCGAAGAGACTACTTGTCGAAGAGACTACTTGTCGAAGAGACTACTTGTCGAAGAGACTACTTGTCGAAGAGACTACTTGTCGAAAGACAATTCGTTCCCGAATCAATTCATTCATGAAAAGCAGCATAATTTATATGTTTAAAAAATATTCAGTCAGTTATTGAGCACTATAATGTGCGCTCATTACATGTATAAAAGTAAATCCATAATTTATAATGAGGTGGTATCCTTTCACGAAAAATGACCTTAAGAATACACACAAAGTACAGGAAATCTGGTCTTTGTACATATCTCGCCGAACAGGCTCCCCATCTACATTATCTACAGATCTGCCCATGAAGCGATTGATTAATAGCAAGAATATTTCCTTAAAAAGAATCAGACGTTCATTTACATCTGTACTGAATTTGCATTGAATTTTAAACATTTTTTTAAAGGAACAAAAAATCTCTTCTTGCGGAATAAAACAGAAACTACGGAAACAACAACATATTTAATCAAAGAACCGTTTTAAACATATTTTAAAGGAATCGAAAGGTTGCTGTTTGCCAGGGAAATCTTCACGAAGCGAAATGTTTGAGATATATTATTACGTTGTGTGAGAAATAGGTCCAGTGTGTGTGTGTGATCGGTCGTTTCGAAATGAAAGCAATCCGATTAGGATCCCTGGTCTTGGGTGGGCGAAAGCCGGTCCACGAGGGTCATAAGAACGTGCAAACTCTTAGGCAAAGAGCTTTGAATGGATGCTTCAAAGCGAATTGATGGCGTAAAATAATGTGTCAAACATATGGCAATCTTTATACTGAAATTCTACGTTTATTGGAAAATTTTATTATACCCTCGTTCTCCTAAATTCTTATGAAGATTATTATATTTTCTATGATAAGTTTTAACGTCAATCATTAGACTTGGAAATTTCATCCCGTGAGGGTTAGAATTCTTCTTTACCTCTTTTCTAATTTGCAAGGTTGTTATTCCCTAGAGAGTATAAATATCTTTGCAAGGTGATTATTCCCTAGGGAATGTTCCCCTTCCAAAGCGTAGTCATGGAGATCCCTACCCCCTGCTGGTTGAAATTTTCTAACGGTTGGTTTGATTGCTAACTACGGCCTTTTGAAGCTTTCTTCAGAATTCCCAAGGAGAAACGTACATGAAAAAAGTCTGACGGGACCGGGACTCGAAGCCGGGTTTCCCAGTTACCGCTTGGTTGCTCCATCCATTGAGCTTTCCCACCAGAGCATTTCTCCATGCCACTTTTTTCATGTCCGTTTTTCCTTGGTAATTTTCCTAGGTGCACGCCTTATCGTGCCAAGTCACCTAAACCCTTTTCCTTGTCTTTCTTCAAATTTAATGTATTTACACATCCGTGTTACAATATTGTATGTAATAATTTTATCCCCTTATAAGTATTTATAAAATATTCAGTCACTAATTGACCGGTGTAATGCGCGCTCATTCCATATATAAAACTAAATCCATAATTTATAATGAGGAGGTATCCTATCATGAAAAATGGCCGTAAGAAAACACCGAAAGTATAGAAATCTGGTCCTTGTATGTAATGGAAACACGAGTTTTCTTCTCCTCCTTTATCACCTCAGGCTCAGACCAAAGAAAATGAAAACAATCGTTCGTTTGAGACAAGGAAGGCCCATTCATAGAATCAACACCATCAATTGTGAGGAAAGCAGCCTTGAAAGGGTGGAAGATAAACTCAATGCTTTTCTCCTACTTGTTTATTCTTCGACAGTTTCGGCAAGAAAGAGGCCTTATCAGGTTTCTTTTCCCGGCTGGAATTTCCGTTTTTCGTATGAAATCGACAGCGATTCTTTCGTCCAATCAACGCCGCTGATTCGAAGGGAAGCGGATGCGAGTTATCAACGGTGTGACACCCTAACCGGGGCGACACTAGAGTCTGCAGGGAGAATGGGAGCCAATGAAAATATAGAGGGATTCGAGGACATGTTGCTCATTTTTTTTAACATTTCCCCCTCAGAAAGAAATCGAGCCTTAAACAAAGTTAATTTTTAATAGAACCAAGGGATACCAGATTCCGGGGCGGAAGGTGAATTGTCTTTCAATTGTTTGGAAAAGAAAGCGCGTTGTTAATAAACCAGCACTCTATCAGATTGCAGTCGTGGTAATTAATAATATAATGGTAAACATTTATCAAAATGCCCGTTCCATTTACATTACATACCTGCTCCATGTTATTCCATTAACTCCGGACCTTCTATATTCGTTAGATTTTGTTTATATGCTCATAAAATAATACGAGATTGGTCTAGAATGTACTACTCCATTTACTCCATAAACTGTTATTAAAACATGGGGAAATAACAGCACTTGATTCAGGTTTCGCTACATCATCAAGCTGTTTTCCTGTTGAATGTTTTCAATGAACTAGAATGTTTACGATATTAAATAAATTAAATATTTACGATGGAACAGTTTGTGCGTTATTGATAGTCAACTGATAGGGGTTACTTAGTCTCTTGCAGCGTACTTGTCTCAGTGTTTACAACGAGATCGAGATACCATAATATGTTGGTAGATTCATGCAATTTGGATTGTGTAATAGGAACAGTATCGTGGCGATATGATGAAATAGCGAAGGTGATAGACAAAGTATCAGATTTTCCGCGGGATGAATTGAATAGGAGAAAGAGAAAACTGCTGAGGGAAATCAAAAAGAGGAAAACAGCTTGGTTGGGGCACATACTACGCCGAAATTGCCTTCTTAAAAGAATTATTGAAGGAAAAATAGAAGGAAAACGAGGAAGGGGAAGAAGAAGAATGGGAATGCTAGATGACGTAAAAAATGGCCGAAGTTACAGGCAAATGAAAGAAGACGCTCAGGACCGACCGCGATGGAGGGTATCCAGTTGAAACTTGTCAGAAGACAGATTCCACTAAGAAGAAATATTATAGAAAGCTTTTAGGGATGTAGGATATATGTGTCCTCAATATACCTTGGTACACTATGTTTGTATAATAATATGATATATAATATTATATTGTATTGCAATTAGTTGTGCGTCTCTCGTTAACGCAGTGTATGTAGAAGGTTAAAAGTATCATTTCCAGGCAATAGATATTAAAATGGCACCTTTAAGAGAGACTAGTGTTTCTTAAAGACTGAAAAAATAATTTATTTGTAATTAATAAGCCTTCAAACCTGGAGTAAACCTGTATTATTTACCTGCAAAACTATACACAGGAAAAAGAGATAAACAGGCAAAATGTGAAAAAGATAGATAAATATGCAAGCAAAACAACGAAGGGGTGAATTTCGACCCGATTTGCCCTTGAGTAAAGAGAGAAAGGAGGTTTATTTGTCGTGTATTTGTGAATGACTTTCAAGTTACCCAGTTTCAGATATTATGTATATGAAGCTAGAAACGACGAAGAAATTATACACACCGAAGGTTGCCTATTTTCTTCGTCATTTTTTTTTCAATTCAATTCTACATTTCTAACATATCTATATAAATATGAGACGACGTGGGCATATCAGAAAGGAAAGTATTAATATAAAAGTGAATAGCCAAATGAGCATCTGCAAAATTTAATATTTAAGGCGTTGTGTGTGAGTGAATTGAATACGGGCGGAGGGAGCCAAGGGTATGAAGGGAAGAGGAAGCTTCCACCTATAGTTTCGTCTTACCCTTCTCGTAGATTTTGGGTTGCTCCCGGAGAATCTGAACAGGTTGGCTTCTTTCCGAAATCTCAGATTTTGTACCGTATCAGTTATATAACTACGATGATTTAATCTTACGAAGTTTAAATGTTGTTGAGTGTCAATCGTGAATTCCTCACATTACAAAGTACATATTTTTTTCGGGGGTATATTCCTCCGGGCTAATGCCGGAGGCTTATCTTTGCAGCCAAATGACCTTATCCGTTGCCCTCCATTTGAACTCCTGATATTTTGCCTACACACAATTTAAGTGACCAGACACTGCTTTATTACAAATTCTTAAATTTTATTTTTATACTCTTAAAATGGTCTTAATATATGGAATATTTTTCATTTGTCTTTTGGTACAGGATAGAGAAAAAAGTATCTTTCATACTTTCATACTTTCATACTTTCATTACCTTCTTCTCATTTTTGTACATGGCTGTGATAATATGAGCGCTACTGAGGTATGAGTAATAATTAATAACATAGATTAAGGTGTCTCCTATTCGAATGGTATGGTGTTACCTTTAAAGTCATTGTGCTTCATTTACGTGCTCTTGTTTCGCTTCTAGCATTCTGTCTCAATGAGGAAAGCAGTGGCAAACTACCTCTCTCCTCGTTTTGCCTAGTTACCCCAGCTCCCTCTCCAAAGCTTTTCATTAATTACGGTACAGGGATAAGGTTCAAACAAGTCTGCAGGCTGAAGACCGTAGAGACAGACTCTTAAAATAATACGAGGTTCGTCCATAAAGTACTACCCGTTTGCACATGCCTTCCAAATTTTAAATGAAAAGTGTCACGTAAGTCAACCATTTTGTCCATTCGTTTGCTAACTGCATTGTAAGTTTCATTGCATTCTGACAGTTTTTATTGCTGTAGTGATTGATTAACATGTCTAAGAAAACTGAGCATGCCGCCGCCTGCGAATTGAGAAAGGTAACACGGTTTTTGAACGCCAGAAACATGCGGCCGAGTGAAATTTACAATCGGATCTTATTTATATAAAATCAATATTTAATAAAATCCACTACTTCGGCCTCGAATTTGTGGTAGCTATTCATGATGAAAAGAATAAGAAAATAGATTTTTAAAAAGAATAAGAATGTGTATGTGTGGTAACGTGTATAAGTGTTTCTTATTCTTTTCATCAATATTTAATAATCAATATTAATTTAATCAATATTTTTATATTTACCCTCTCTCAAATAAAAACCGTTCACAGTATTACTCTGAATGAACTGAAAATGGTAATTTTATCAGCTCATAAAAGTATAAGATATCATTCTTTTATCCTTATTTTCATCAAAAAACCGTTTAAGAGGAATGAAAAACATGCTGCGTTCAAGCTGATAAAGTTACAGACAATGATACGAGTCGTATGATCTAAAGTTGCAATATAGTAATTCAATTTAGTAAGTTATCCGGTTTCGCGCCATCTGCTGTTTTATCGACTCTCTCGGATTCTTTTCTTTGGCCGCTTAATATCAAATGAATGCGCGGGTTCGGAATGTATTTAATCTTAACGCGACGCTGGAATGTAATCGGAAGAGCACAAGATGAAAGGAATCAAATTGACGACGGAATGAGATTATGAGGAGGCGAAGGGAGGCACTCAAGAATAACTCTATTAAGCACTTTCCCGACTCTTCGATGTTCTATTGCAGCGACGCCGGGCGCCACCAACCTAAATTAACGAACCAATGGAAATGAATGACGATGGTGTCATGGCTTTCCATGGGCTGGATACTGCATTTCTCGAGGATCGCAGGCCACAGTAGTTACGCATTTCAAGAACATATGACTCCATAAGTCATACATGCTACCTCAAGTCTCTGAATTACGTAGATATTACCATATCTATTAGATAACGGGACTAACTGGGAAGATTTTTCGCAAGATCTGAGATTTTTTTCGGAAAATTATTTACGTGAATCTGAGTAGTTCTGTATATGGCAATTACACCTGCACCATAGAAAAAAGACCTTCACTTCCTCCGCGCTGTCAGACAGTTAACTGTTTCATTCCTTCTAAACGTGAAATAGCTCCTTATTAGGAGAAAATGACGTCCCTCTCTGCCTCAGCTGTTTGGCTGTCTAAAAGATAGCTATCCTAACATAAAGAAGATTTACTAATAAACCTCAGGTAAATAAATGAATGAAAATGTGAAAAAGTCGCACTTCCCTGCGATACGAACCCAAATCTTCTACTTTTCTGGTGGATGCTCTGATCAATTTAGCTAACACAATTATCATTTCATTTCTAGTGAAGAAATTCATAGTGAATCTCTTTCCTTGCTATTGTCCACATTTGTCATACTTCTTAATACATCTTACGAAGGAGTATTAAGGAGATGCCTCTGTGAGAACCGTGGCGGTGGTGGGTGCTGCTAAGCGGAGCCAACACCCGCTTTTCTTGATACTTCCCGAAAAACGGAGTGAGACCGATGCTTTCCCTTCCACGGTACATCATTTGCAGACTCATATCTCCGCACTTTTCAGTTATCATAATTTAGGTAACATCTGAAATCATTATATGTACTCTTTCTAATATTTTTTTCATAATGCAAATGCGTAGTTTTTGGATTGATGTGCACTTAATCGCGTTATTCTGACACACCAAAAGCCAAGGTAGCCTTCCACCTCCGTGTACTGGACAGTTTGGGTGATTAGAAAATATGCTGTATAGATCAAAAGGGTGCAATTATGTAAAACATTATTACATCATTATAAAGTCTTATACTCTCCAAAAATTCTTTCAAAACTTTTTTTGTTTTTTGTAGATGAAAATTTATAAATTGCTAAATTTGTCCTTTTTTAAGATGGGAATGCATCCTGCTTGAAGTGGGTGTCTACAGCTTTAGACAGCGCGCACTACCTGGATGGATAGTAATGCCTAGAGAGTGAATTGAGCCTCATGTACAGGGCTATAAATCGTCCACGTCCTGTGCCTGATATCTAAAAAAATCAAGCGAATTCATTGTAAACAAGGTTTAAAGAAACATATAAATTACGGACGAACCCAGCCGATGGCATCGGTACGAACATGTATAGCAATAGAACTGGAAAAAGATATTTCTCCAACTTTTCGAATTGTTCGCTCCTGTGATCCTTCTTAATCATGTTACAAGCTTGCTGTTATCACCAATCATTTGGTAATGTCAGCAACAGTCTGGTTGGATACATCCCTCCTTGCTACCTCATCCCATATTAGACTCTTCTGCTCAAGTCTCTGCAAACCATCTCCATCACCGGATGAGAGAGATTAGAAGGAGGTTTTAGGGAAATGAAAGAAGTGTGATCTCGAGCAATAGTGTCAGTTAGATACGAAATAGGGATATAGTAATGGAAACTGTTAGAGATTCTCTTTAGGAAAACCGTCAAAAGAAAGTGGATAAATAAATTAGTAGGCACTTTCCAGATCAAAAACGACTGCTATGAACTAATGGAGTTGAAAAGCAGGATGGACTGAGAGAATTATTTAACCCGAAGAGGCTATTTTGAGAAGCGCAAGCTAAGGAATCAAAAGACGCATAACGTAGAGTACTTGTTTATCGACAGAGGAATGAAATAAAAGGAGGATAGTTTCCAGAAGATTGTTTTGCTAGGAATGATAGAATGGTAGAGGATTCATAGAGCCACATAAACCACATTCACTTTGGTAACCCCTGAAAACTATTTTTTACCTCCAAAATTGTATAATTTGTCGCTAATAAGTAAACGATGGATTTAAGCAAAGGGGATCGGTCGGATAGGAGAAGTGATCGAGAGGAGGTTGAATGACTTCCAGGATTGTATCTTTTATTTCCTGATTTCTGGCTCTCCTTCGACACCACTGGAATCCCTTTAAGAGGGAAACAGCAATCTATTACCTTAAACTGCCGAGCCCACTCAATAAACCGCTCAAGTGAATGACTCCGTTTTACGAGGCAGTGGAACAACCGTAGCGAAGAGTCGAGAGGATAAAACTGTGATATTGGGCGAAGAAATTCCCTTCACGCGTCATTCGAGTCCTGTGGAGGTTTACATAAAAGGAACGCCGTCGGAGGATCACTCGCTTGCGCGTGTCGCCAAACACACTGTCTTAATTAACGGGGATTAAGACGCTTGGTAACCGAGTGAAAGAAACCAGTGCAGTATATGCAGGCGTTTATGGGATGAAGGGGATATTGCTGAAACCGTAATTCACATTAGCTTTCAAATGCTACGCGGTTCCATGATAGAAACCTTTCTGTCGTAATTTATATCTTTATCGGACATATTAGATGTATTTGACCGCGGTGACGGAGTGTTTAGCGTGCTACCACTTCAAACCAAAGGTACCGGGTCCGAGTCCCTGCTTGTCCAACTTTCTTATTGTGATTGTGTGTGAGACAGATTTTTCCCTGTAAGGGTTGGCGGTAAGAAGGACATCCAATCGTAAAAATCAGCATCAAAAACGAAATTCATCATCAGCACCAATCATCAGAAATTTTCAGCCTACCTCAAAGGTCACCGTTAATAATGCTAATAAAGGAAAATAGACATTAGAACAGAGTAAAAACATATGTAAATAAAAGTAACACATTCAATAGAACCGTTTTATAGTTATAGGGTATCTTCAAACGCTACACTGTTTTGTACAACATATACATAATAATATCTTTTAATTTTTTTATAAATGATGTACTATAAAGAAAAACAAGATGAAATTAACTCTTCTTGTTACATGTGCTTAGAAAATTACATTTTACGTGATTGTGACAATATTACATTCAAGTCCTGAGCCTAGAGCTTGTCAGGAGGTTCTACCTTTAACTTACACTGCGCTTTTTAGTCAGAAATTAAAATTAGATAGATAGTTTTAATCATGATGACTGATCATAGGCCAATAGCAGTAAAATTTTAACCTCAGTTTTAAGTTTAGATCTCTGCTTTTCCTATTTTGCCTGTAAAAAGGTNTGAAATGGATGTGGGCAGGCCATGTTGCAAGGAGAAACGACAACCGATGGACATCAGCAGTTCTGAACTGGATACCAAGAGACGTGAAGAGACCAAGAAGAAGACCAAGGGACCGATGGAACAGAGACATCATTCAGTATTTAGGGGTAACATGGCAACGAGAAGCTCAGAATAGAGAGAATTGGAAAGCGCTTGGAGAGGCCTACATCCGACGTCGGATTGAAAATGGCTGATGATGATGATGATGATATATAACCAAGGCCACTCCTGCAAACAGGACTTATTTGTTACTGCTATGGGGTTCAAATTGCAGATAAAACTTCTTTATATAGCATATAGGAAGATTTATTGGAAAGTCTCACCCGTGTTCTCGTATATTGCGTAAAAATCCATAATTATCACTCCCTCCTAAACAGACTGCATTTTTGATAATGCTGGTTAAGTAGGCTCGCTTTTTCTATCGACGTATTAATGATAATACCTTCTTCGTTAGTTAAGCTGGGTACGGAAGACTGCAATTTATCGTCATGAGTAGTTTAGGTTCAACTCCACCTCCTGCAAAGGATTGTTAATTACGTTGTCGATCAACACAATGGATTTGTAACATTCGGCGCAGGAATCGTATCCCTGGAACCTCATTTCTGTCCATCGATGGGACTTTTAACGCCCACACCAAACAACAGAACTCTCGGATTGTGACATATGATCACCCTCTGTCTTTCTCACGGTTCAGTTCGTCATTGCACAGAAATGACTTCATGTTTTGGGAACGGGTTTTAGCCATCGCTATTATGTACTTTTATTTCACGTCAGGACCATGTTCGTCAGCTCTGATATATCACATGAAGTTCGTAGCTTTCTTTATGGATGTCGGTTCAATCATTCATCAGGAGATGGATTTGTTCTGCGAACTATTATCTCATATTTTGTCATTTATAATGATTTTTTAATATACATTCCTAATTTCGATTTCTCAACGAGCCTTTTAGGCTTTCGAAATAATCGAAAAGTTTGCAATCAGTATCTCCAAATACATAAACATGTTCACCATTTATAGTGTCGTATTCGGCAATTAGAAAAGTACAGCGAAAACCGATAACGTTTTGTACGACAAGTCAGTGAGTGTTACGCAAATGCTTCGGGACGCGGGATAGGAATCTTTAGAAGGTAGAAGGCTTAAAAAAGGATAAATCTGCTAAATAAATGTATAGAAAGCACGTTCGCAGATGATGTAGCTGACATAATGCGTCCCCCTGTTATAGAGGCCGTTCTGATACTGCGAGGAAAATCAGAGAAATAGATGCTAGAACAAGTCTTTTCAAAAATTCATTTTTTTCGCGAACGATACGCGAAAGCAATCGATTAGAGAAGTAGAGTGCTTACACCCCCTGCCTCAGGCCGAAAGGCGTCTTGCAGGGTACATATGTAGATGTAGAGATTTACCTTTACTCCAAGCGGTTGATCATTTAAAGGTTTGAACATTTTGTTTGAGTACAGATTGAATCATGGTAGAAGTATTGCTTGCCAAGGTACTTCGACAGCTGGTGCCACTTTGTAGGTGTCGGCCCCCACCGGGAATAGAAATCGGGAGACCCTTCACTGAGGGCGAACATATTACCCACTTGGCTTTCAGATGCCCCTTATTCAATCAATGTTGGGGAAGAATAAATCCCCGCTTCGCTCCTCATTTACTAGGGATTTCCTTGGATGGGTGGTTCCGAATTTTAATGGAAGCTTTCTGCTTCCGATGAAAAGTTTCGATAATGCGCACGTTCTTGTCATCGATCCAGATTTTTCAGTCTCCCTCATCGCTATTATATCAAGCCTTCAAACGATTGAAATGGTGGCGATGCGTGATTTATAACATTCGCTTTGTTTTTTCACGTTATTTTTGACCGTATTTTTTGGATGATCCTAATATTTGTAGTATATTAGCATCACTTATGAAGCCTTAAAGAAGTCTAATTAGAGTTGTAGTAATGTTTTAACAAGTAGTATCCTGTTTAGTGCTTCGGCAGTTGTGGTAATTTCCCACGTATGCGGCCCAACGAATGGGGGATTTCAAACGTGGTATGACTTTCACTAAAGGAAAACGCACATCCCGGTTATTTGGGAGCCTCCAATTAGATCGAAAAATCAAGAGAAAGAAACCGCGAATCCTCCTTTTCAAGAAATTCACATAATGAAGGAAGGAAAGATAAGCACTTTTCCATACAATTTTTATTCCACAAATCTACGGTTTCAGCTCCACCAGGTCTTCAGATGATGATGGCGGTGTAGTGCCAAAACCTATAGTCTACGGAATAAAAATAGTGTGGAAAAGCACATACCTTCATTCCTTCCAAATGAAATTTAATTTCCATAAATCTCGGCCGCCTTATGGACTTTAAATTCACCTAATAACAAATGAGTAGTGGATAGAGAAGGCCCTATATATAGATATTTTTGCATTTTAATTAATTATTAATATTAATGTTGTGCGTTACATCATCGTTTAAAATGCAAAAGAGGTCGAAATTTATACGTTTATTAACATTCCAGGCAATAGAATTTCAAACAGAGAGGCTCATTCGATGAGATTTGAGAAGATGGAGTTTCAACTACGTTTTAATTTTCGAATCTCAGCACTTCTAAAATACAAATCAACTGAATTCTTTCGTTATTTTTATTTATCAAAAATAATCGATGCAAGATAATGAAGGCAGAGTTGATTTAAGTGAGAAATACGCTCCTTCCACCTGTATCCTGGTGTGGTGGTGGAAAATTCAAATTTTTCTGCACAAAATAAGCAGAGCAAATGGAAAAAATGACAACAAATACCCATTCTATAGAGGCAGCTCGAATTCTCCGCAACATTTTCAATCTGATAAGAATAAAGCCGATACAAAAGAAAAACAAACCAATGTAAAACATTCAATGATGTGAATCGGAATATTAAAAACGGATCTTTCTTTTCCTCCTTTAACTCACATCAACCCCACCCAGTTCCAACCCTTTGTAATTCCTCTCAAAAAGCGAACAAACCACTCACATTCAAAGACACGAATGGCCAAAAGCAGCTCCGATAAAAACACCGGAGAAAAGTGTAGGTTTCTACGTATTAAATGTGAATCTGTGAGTATGAATAAAACTCAAATTGAAATGGAAAAATATCGCTCGTAAAAATATTTGAAAATGGTCTAAAAGGAGAAAGACGATACAAAGAGGGTCAAAGTTTAAATCTTAAAAAACAATGCATATTGTTAGTATGATAAAATAAGGAGATTCTCAAGTTGAAAGTAACTAACTGAATAATGAACTAACGAAAGAATTTAAATAAAGTATTCTTGTTAGATATGAACCGGTGATGTAATGGAAACGTTAATTCACCTTAACACAGTCAAGGGGTTAAAAAAGAATTGCAACATATCGTATTAGTTCGCACCGATCAACCTTGTTGAATACATTTCCGAAATCTCCAATTTAGGATAAGGCATCATTATTCTGATATTTACTCTTTCGTAGCGTTATATTGAAAGCAAATATGGCTTCATTCAAACAGGGATACAAATTTCATGGAGACGAAAAGGTCAGAGATTGGCTTTACTATTCCATATGCCATTATTTCATACAATTGTGCAATTACAATGCAGACGATTGTTCAGCAGAACGTAAACAAAACTTTGCTTGCTTTTCATTAGTTGGATAAATTGTTTAGTTTTCGAGTAAACAGTGATTCGTTTGGTGCTTAACAAATGCTTTTCTCAAAGAACGTTAACTCCTTAACGGCGATGTAATTGTGGGTGTGGAAATAGGTATATTGCAGGTTTTTCCATTTATCCATCGTTGATGGTAGAGGTTTTTCTGAAATTATTTAGCCCCTCGCATTGCATTTAGCATGGAATATATTAATGTAATCAATATAAGCTAGTTTTATGAAATGTCTCCATTTCTCATCTTAGATTTCGTTTCTAGGCAAAATCATCCAGTAAATACAATATTAGTATGGTTTATTCAATTTTTGTATCAAGTAAACACGGCACTGGCGGCTTGGAGGTTATAAATGTAAATTATTCCAATAATTAACAAACCACACTCAAAGGCGTTCTTACTTGACGCTGACAGATAACCCGGAAAATGACTAATGGTCCCATACTACGCCAAGATCATTCTATTTGGCCTTGGGACTTATAACTATTTCATAACGTCTCGAGCAGCTTTCACTGACTTTCACTTATTTTTCCCTTCAGTGGTTCCCCACAGAATTCTTTTGCTATTTCCGACATCTGATATAGAATCGCTTTTGAGAAGTTCAATCTTAAAGATATACTTTTACTTTCATCTTAAATGAATTAAACTTAACTTTTACCTCAATCTTAAATACATACTTTTATTTTTAGCTTTATATATACTTTTTACTTTTATCTTTTATTTAATTTCTGTATGTAAACATTAAAAAGGATAGAGTGCATCAATTTCAAAAGATTAAAATCCTCATATTCATAAGTATGTTCAGGTGTATTGACCATTAACGTTTTAAAACCCCATTTTCAAAATCGTTGCGAATGTCAATATGCACATTGCTTAATCAAATATCCATACTTACATACTTGATGGCATTTTCTTCGCATATTTTATTTCTTGTTCAAAGTTTATCCTTCAGTGTCTGAAAATGGAACGTTTTATCTTGTGACTACCATTCTGAAGCTGTTTTGATACGATATATTCGATTTATTTAGATTAGATTCAGGCCGTATTTTATTGTGGTCAAAAGGGCTTGAGGTATTCTACATATCGGAGATATATACATATATCATTTATGATGTATGTATGACTCAATATATGTCAATGTATGACTATGAAACATTCAACTGAATTATATTAATCAAATTTGTTCAAGCTGTCATATCATTATTATTTTAACATTTTCAATGTAATTTACTTTGATTACTAGGTTTTACACGCTCCTGTGTTTTCTAGATTTTTTTCTGCTCGTAATGTAAGTTTTAAATCAGATGATTTCTTCATCACATGGATAATTTGATTACTTTGGCCTTTCTATCAATTTTTTAGGGATTTTTATTGTATTTTACTTCTTTTATAATCTAATTGATATGCTTAAAACAGTAAAAGAAATACCTCTTACGTTTGAGTTTTTGTTGTCCATAATATTTTTGCGCTTATCATATTTGGTTTAAAATTTGGCACTCATCCAGTACACATCTGCGGCCTCTTCTATCGATGGCTTCATTGGACCATTGCCTTTGGGGTTTTTTATCAAGCCTGAGTGGTTTCTTTTCGGTTGGAAGAGTAGGGGGAGGAATTCGGGAAGTTTTTTCGGAGTTGTGGAGTTAACTGGGTGAAAGAAAAGAAAGAAGATAAACTTCTTGTAGTTTTTTTTGGGAAAAGGTTGACTGTTCTTTGTCTTAAATTGACTCTTCTGCTTATTTGTCGAAAGTTTGATTGTTTTACCGCCATACGATTACATAATTACGGAATAAATACTTTGCTTCTAATCCTTAATGTTTCTTTTATTATTGTATGGAGGACGTAGGATAGTGATAATATAGGAAATATATTATTCCTCTTTCACAGTCTATCTCAGTTTTGTCCATGGATGTGATTATATGAAAACTAGTGTCGTATAAGTGATACTAAGTAATGGCATTCATTTGCATCTCTTTTTAATGAACGCCTTGATAAGTGTTATTCACAGGGTCATTCTGCTGTACTTTTGTGGAATATTTCAACTCGCAGCATTCTGGCTCGGTGAAAAAATAGAGGGAAATTTACCTCACTCCTCATCTTCCGTAGTCGTCTCATTCCCTCCTATAAGCTTTTTTTACCAAAATGCGAAGAGGGTGAGGATCCAACCAACTTTCTGATCAGTGTGGTGAAGGAAAACGTTATCAAATTTTTACGAGATTTTCATTTGATATAAATAATTGTCCATCCTAAAAAACAGAAGTATATATAATTATAGCTGATATGTCATGGGTACAAATCGGATGCTATGTTATTTAAAGGCAGAGAAAGTAAAGTGTAAGAAAACTACAATTACAACTTTACTGTGTAAACAGACTTCAACTGCAGCATTGGTCAACAAGACAAAGAATTTAAAGATGAATTTTGACGAAATTTCGTCAATGATTTATCGGATTAGTAACTTCAATACATTTTTCCAAAACTTATGTTCCAAAATATCAGGTTTTTATCGGTTAACGGCGATATTTCTACAGTTGCAAATTTGATTACAACATAAATATATCCTGATGGAAAGCTAACCGCAACACTCCTTTGGTAGTCTACGTCACAGGGGTACAGTGTGCTTCCGAAAAACCGATGATTATTTTTCTTTGTATATGCGCTCAAATGCACCATTCCACAAATTCAACATTTTGCATTGCAAATTCGGTTTGACTTCCGATCTAACGTTTCAACCCGCCAAAGCGAACCCAATGATAGGGAGACGGAGCAAAATGCTTCAGATGCAGAAAAACGAAAGATTCGGAAACGAATAGATATTCGCTTATATAATGTTTGTCTGATACCTCAGATATGCTACAATAAATGCAAAAGATTTAGTGGAAGTTAAATGTAGTAGCCACATTCTCTGTGCATTCAATGCCGCTAATTAAGGCTTAGTGTATATAAGAGAAAACTTTTATTGGCTGAAATTATATAAGAAAAAATGGAAAAAGATACTCGTAGTGTTACAATTAACCCTTTCCGCTTTTCGTAACATATACTATCATTTAGTATAACGTTACAACAGGACACAAATTGACTGGGAATTGACGTTCATTACGGAAAACTGTTTCAGAGGAAAAACTTAAGCAGTAAGAACATCTATGAAACTATTTGGAACTCCAAACTATTCACTAGACACGCGGAAAAACTTTAAGTCGAGAATTCTCTTAATTTGCGAACAATGCATTATTTAATTTTTTACAAATTTACTGTTAACACTTTGACTAATAATCTTTGACCAAACACGTCATAAACATTTGATGAAATTCATTATAGATTCGATTTAACTGTTACGCCGACAGATTGCACCTATTTTTTCATAATAATAATAATTTAATTGTTGTTAAAAAACCTTACAATTGGAGCAATGCTCTGGTAATGATAATAATAATGCGACTTTATATATATATATATAAAGATTTAGACAATCAAGTTTCTTCTACATCTTTGTCATATGAAGTTTTAAAGAGATAGCTTGAAAAAGTGCAAAGAAGAAAACTACTTAATGGGTTAAAAACCAAAGTTAGTACTTAGGAAAAATACACTACTGCAGAAAAATACCCACCCAGAAGGGAGGGTGAAAAAACCTGAGAAACCGACTAGATTTTAAGGAAAAGACAGGTTAAATCACATGAATATATTAATATATATAAGTTATTATAAGCAGACGTTGGAGGAGAAACATAAGAGATTAAATTATTTCACAAACGTGTCATTTTTGCCATTTTGTGCTGCTGTGGATTGTAACTTCAAATAATTCCTTTTATCTCCATCTTTTTCTTTCCGAATTTGCTTACGATAAACTACAAGTCCCGGATGACGCTCTCAAAGTCTTTTTCCTCTCCATAGACGTACTTCGGAATAATGTTGATCGTGATGCCGTGGTTCGTGCATGAGGAGCGAGAGCAGCTGGAGGGCGACCGCGAAGACGCTGCAAACAAGTCCACCAAAAGGCCGATGGCCACCAGCTTCCTCGAGCCGGAGGGCATTTCGGAAAGTGAGTGTTATTTTCTTCCTTCTTATGCCCATGTGGTTAACTACTCTTTGAATACAGGATTTTTAATCCCATTCACCCTTTTTCGAATTTTAATCTACAATTTGCAAATATTGAGTTTTTTTGCCTTTAAACAAAGTGAGAAACAACATAAAGGCCAAATTAATTGATTTTGACAAAGAATTCTAAGAATGCTGACTTTCTTTTCCCCTAATTTATTTACACCAGAACCTGATGATTTGTATTTGATTTTAATTTATGATTTGTAAAAGAGATTAAAGTTTTTCTTCGTTTGTGTTTTTTCATGCGTATTCCTATGTAAAAAAATATGAGTATTCCTATATTTATACTCGGTTTCAATCTATGGATATTTTTATTCCTATAATATATGACTGAGTTATGATTTTGTATTTATGATTCCTGTAAGTTCAAAGTTTTTTATGTTCATTTTTATATACTGTAGCTCAAAACAATATTTTTTTTACTTACTGTGATTTTTATTTTAACATTTAGTGTTTATATTTTATCTAGTGTAAGATTTATAACAAATATAAAATGGAATTCTTCTCCGTATATAAATAAATGCTAAATTTGCAAATTAAGAAACATAAAAGATAAGCTTTGTACGAGGTGCATTGGGCCTGAGAAAAGAAATAAGGAAGTGGAAAGGTCTAGTCTGGAAAACGAACTAAGATCTTTCTTTTTCCGAGTGGATCATATTGCCGATTTCAGTTTAATTTTCAGGAAACCTTTGTAGGCAAAGCATCGAATATGTATGCGGTTGGTGGTGATATGGCTGCACACACCATCACCACCGTTCTCATACAGGCAGCCAACCGATAAAGCAGGAAGCACCCCAAAAAAGAAAACAACGATATTTACATAACAATATATATTTAATATGTATCGGCTATTTAAATAATATGCAAGATTTTGTAAATAATTTCGTTGAAATAAATTTTGATGAGTTCCAATTTTGTGGAGCATGAAGTAGTACTTAGTTAATAATTTTAAAATAAAATAAGACAAATATGGGGGAAAATTTACTAGTGATAGTAAATTTTATAATATATATAAAAGTATAATTTACAATTTTGGATTTCTACTATTATTATTATTGCAATACTCCTGCTGCGGTTTCACTGTGCATCAGGTGACAGCGTCATAAAATACATCTGTCTGTTAATGCATAATTATCATAGATCTATATATGTATATATACAGAATTACGTCGTTAAATAAAATTACAATACAATAATTCATACAAAAATTATAACACAATACATCATAAAATTAATTACAATAGCATAATATATTACAATACGTTAATCATTAGAGGTCATCAGTCATGATTTAAGCAGTATACACTCGATAGTGAATAAACTCTATCTAAATCTAATATTCTGCAAATATTGTGAAAATTATGGCTTATAGGGAGTTAATTATAATTTACATATGTAAATGTTTACATTTGCTTTTAGAATGTTACATCAGATTTGCAAAAGAGTTAATATTGGGTTAAAACTATTGTTTCGTTAAAATACAAGTTTATTTTCACTCGTCGGAGAAGAGAGGATGGAGATGAATGATGGCGAAAGAAAAATAAGCACTTTTACATTTGAAGTTACATGCATGTAAATTTAAATTTTACGATTCTATTCTATTTATGATTACACTACACTCTTATTTTACCACAGTTAACGAACGTCAAACAAACGTGGTGCCTGTCATGCGCAAAGTTTTCTGTTGTCCAATTTTTCATGCAAATTTTAGGTGAGCTTATGCTCTGCAGCAAGGTGGGTGGACATGTGTCTCTCCGTAATGTTGCAACCTTCCTTAATCACGGCGTCACGTCTCGTCTCGTCTTGTTTTCCGTGGAAGCAATACACTAACGACGTGGGTGGAATTGATTAGCTATGTCGGTATTATCGGCTCGGGAATTACGACCCCATACGCCGGCCAAAATAACGGGCGAGGTCCCTTACACGTTTAGTAAATGCTGCCTCTGATGTATCTCTCTCCACTGTCACAATGTTTTTCGCGATAAATTTTTAGACCTCAGTTTGTCTTAACGATGCTTTGTAAACAACCACCCTTTCAAGGGTGATTGCGACACCGGAGAGTAGGTCCTTTAAAATTGTGTAAATAGCAAGCAACTTGGTTGTTTTAGATGTAACTAAGTATTGGTTTATTAGCCGGATTACTGATTTTTTGGAAATCCCAATGCGCATTTCAGAGACATGCCGCGCCTCCGGCTATAGCCGCCCAAGGCACTACGCTCCCTCATGAAGCTACCACATAGCTATTTAAAATTCGAGTATGATCTACCAGTAGGATCGGATTTTATTGGAGATAATTTGATACTACAATTCAGCTACAAATTATAGCTTTTTAATCATAATTTCGTGTCATATTCACGTATAAATTCCACTTATTTCTCTCTTTTATAGGACGTTTATAAATTGTCGTCTTAATTGAGAATATTGGACGATTAATTGTACGATTTATTCTCTATGAAATAAGATTTATAAGATTGTAAACTTTCATATAATATTCAACATGAAGTGCATACATAATTAGCGGTTCTCATACGTTGAAAACGGTGACATTTTGTCAAAGACTGATAATAAAGTGGCAAAGTGGATAGCGGTGACCATTACGGATAACTCGTCAACCAAAGTTGAGTTTGCAATGGTAAATAAAATTGAAAAATAGAGGTGAAAATTTTGAAAATTGAGGTGATTTTAACAGAAAAACTCCCAAATTATCATGGGTTCTTAGAATTCGAAGAGCTAGTTTCGGTACAACCGAAATGGTTGTACTGCAGAAATTGGTTCGTCCAATTTTTTCACACTTCCCTTTTCTGTGGGCGTTTTCCTGCTGTGGATATTTTTCCTAGGCTTTACTTATGTATTTTAAATCAACAACTAAATCTTTCCAATTTTTGTCGACTTAAGTTAACTTTCATTATAATTTTATTCTCTTTTTTCATTGACGATGGGTTAAATAGAAGAGATTCAAAAGTCTCAATTTCCCCCAAAGAAAGACTTTATTTATTTATTTACAACTCTCGTACAATTTAGTATGAAGATGGGCGTGATTACTAACCTAAAACTCTAAAACGACCGGTCTTAGAGCCTTGAAAGTTTTAATTACTTCTTAAAGAGTAATATTTTGCAGGTAATGAAGTACTATGTATACTTTTACCTTCCAAATCATTTGGATTCGACGCCAGATGATTCAAACGATTAAGAAAAGTCCGCGAACTTCGTTTTTTACTCCTGCAGGAATAATTTCTTTGGAAAACTAAAGTTTATTATATGACGATGATCTATCTAAACACAAATGAGAAGAAAGAAGGTTCATTTAAGATGGTCATTTTTATAGCAAAGATTTTTTCACAGCGCTTATTCTTGCAAACCTTTTAGAAATATTCCGTAATTCTTTCAAAATTTGCCACTTCAAAAGTAGCAGTCTTGACGATTGATGGGATAATCGAACACGAGTTTTAAATTTTATCCTTACCATAAACTTACTTGAAAAACAAAAAATTAATAAGGCTTGTGAGGAAAACTTTTATAAGAGCTTCAATTTTGTCACTGAATACTGAAAACTTTAAGGTTTTCTTGATTTCGAAAATAACTTTCAAATATGGCACATATTTTAAACTTTAAATCCATTGATTCTCACCATAATTTACATAATAAATTCCAAATTTGACAATCGGAAATTTTGCATTAAATATAAATACGGCTGAATTGGTTCCTATCTTTGAAGTGCCCCTTAAGGTTCGGCATTACAGGGAGCAAAGAGAAGAGAGTGAAATATTCTTGTGAAACTTCTGCGAAGTTACTTCCTTTACTTCCTGTAACCGACTTGTTTTTCTTTGAATCTTCGGATTCTCGGAATGTGTATATTTGGACCAGATAAAGGAGGATATTTCAGCCAGTGTAGGGGAGGGGAACATTTTTTCATTCCGGAAGGCCTTGTGTACACGGACACATTGGAAATATTTAAGCCGCCTGTTCATTTATTTATTTATTCAAATTCACGCTGCAACTTAGCCTTCTGGCCAGGTGGCAGCGCTGTAGGGGAACATAACATATTAAACATAGGATTTCCTGGCATTCGCCCAAGGAAAACCCTCCAAAAACATCCCGTGGGCAATACATTACACATGAAACCATCAGATCGCAATTGAGAATCGTATCCAAATTAGAGATGGGCGATTCCGATTCGATTCGCCAGAGAATCGATATTCTGGGGAGTTAATTATAATTTACATATGTAAATGTTTACATTTGCTTTTAGAATGTTACATCAGATTTGCAAAAGAGTTAATATTGGGTTAAAACTATTGTTTCGTTAAAATACAAGTTTATTTTCACTCGTCGGAGAAGAGAGGATGGAGATGAATGATGGCGAAAGAAAAATAAGCACTTTTACATTTGAAGTTACATGCATGTAAATTTAAATTTTACGATTCTATTCTATTTATGATTACACTACACTCTTATTTTACCACAGTTAACGAACGTCAAACAAACGTGGTGCCTGTCATGCGCAAAGTTTTCTGTTGTCCAATTTTTCATGCAAATTTTAGGTGAGCTTATGCTCTGCAGCAAGGTGGGTGGACATGTGTCTCTCCGTAATGTTGCAACCTTCCTTAATCACGGCGTCACGTCTCGTCTCGTCTTGTTTTCCGTGGAAGCAATGCACTAACGACGTGGGTGGAATTGATTAGCTATGTCGGTATTATCGGCTCGGGAATTACGACCCCATACGCCGGCCAAAATAACGGGCGAGGTCCCTTACACGTTTAGTAAATGCTGCCTCTGATGTATCTCTCTCCACTGTCACAATGTTTTTCGCGATAAATTTTTAGACCTCAGTTTGTCTTAACGATGCTTTGTAAACAACCACCCTTTCAAGGGTGATTGCGACACCGGAGAGTAGGTCCTTTAAAATTGTGTAAATAGCAAGCAACTAGGTTGTTTTAGATGTAACTAAGTATTGGTTTATTAGCCGGATTACTGATTTTTTGGAAATCCCAATGCGCATTTCAGAGACATGCCGCGCCTCCGGCTATAGCCGCCCAAGGCACTACGCTCCCTCATGAAGCTACCACATAGCTATTTAAAATTCGAGTATGATCTACCAGTAGGATCGGATTTTATTGGAGATAATTTGATACTACAATTCAGCTACAAATTATAGCTTTTTAATCATAATTTCGTGTCATATTCACGTATAAATTCCACTTATTTCTCTCTTTTATAGGACGTTTACAAATTGTCGTCTTAATTGAGAATATTGGACGATTAATTGTACGATTTATTCTCTATGAAATAAGATTTATAAGATTGTAAACTTTCATATAATATTCAACATGAAGTGCATACATAATTAGCGGTTCTCATACGTTGAAAACGGTGACATTTTGTCAAAGACTGATAATAAAGTGGCAAAGTGGATAGCGGTGACCATTACGGATAACTCGTCAACCAAAGTTGAGTTTGCAATGGTAAATAAAATTGAAAAATAGAGGTGAAAATTTTGAAAATTGAGGTGATTTTAACAGAAAAACTCCCAAATTATCATGGGTTCTTAGAATTCGAAGAGCTAGTTTCGGTACAACCGAAATGGTTGTACTGCAGAAATTGGTTCGTCCAATTTTTTCACACTTCCCTTTTCTGTGGGCGTTTTCCTGCTGTGGATATTTTTCCTAGGCTTTACTTATGTATTTTAAATCAACAACTAAATCTTTCCAATTTTTGTCGACTTAAGTTAACTTTCATTATAATTTTATTCTCTTTTTTCATTGACGATGGGTTAAATAGAAGAGATTCTAAAGTCTCAATTTCACCCAAAAAAAGACGTTACCGGTATTTATTTATTTACAACTCTCGTACATACAATTTAGTATGAAGATAGGCGTGATTACTAACCTAAAACTCTAAAACGACCTTGATAACAGCCTTGAAAGTTTTAATTACTTCTTAAAGAGTAATATTTTGTAGGTAATGAAGTACTATGTATACTTTTACTCTCCAAATCATTTGGATTCGACGCCAGATGATTCAGATGATCTCCCTTAAGAAAAGTCCACAAACTTCGTTTTTCACCCCTGCAGGAATAGTTTCTTTAGAAAACTAAAGTTTATTATACAATGATGATCTATCTAAACTCGAATGAGAAGAAAGAAGGTTCATTTAAGATGGTCATTTTTATAGCAAAGATTTTTTCACAGCGCTTATTCTTGCAAACCTTTTAGAAATATTCCGAAATTCTTTCAAAATTTGCCACTTCAAAAGTAGCAGTCTTGACGATTGATGGGATAATCGAACACGAGTTTTAAATTTTATCCTTACCATAAACTTACTTGAAAAACAAAAAATTAATAAGGCTTGTGAGGAAAACTTTTATAAGAGCTTCAATTTTGTCACTGAATACTGAAAACTTTAAGGTTTTCTTGATTTCGAAAATAACTTTCAAATATGGCACATATTTTAAACTTTAAATCCATTGATTCTCACCATAATTTACATAATAAATTCCAAATTTGACAATCGGAAATTTTGCATTAAATATAAATACGGCTGAATTGGTTCCTATCTTTGAAGTGCCCCTTAAGGTTCGGCATTACAGGGAGCAAAGAGAAGAGAGTGAAATATTCTTGTGAAACTTCTGCGAAGTTACTTCCTTTACTTCCTGTAACCGACTTGTTTTTCTTTGAATCTTCGGATTCTCGGAATGTGTATATTTGGACCAGATAAAGGAGGATATTTCAGCCAGTGTAGGGGAGGGGAACATTTTTTCATTCCGGAAGGCCTTGTGTACACGGACACATTGGAAATATTTAAGCCGCCTGTTCATTTATTTATTTATTCAAATTCACGCTGCAACTTAGCCTTCTGGCCAGGTGGCAGCGCTGTAGGGGAACATAACATATTAAACATAGGATTTCCTGGCATTCGCCCAAGGAAAACCCTCCAAAAACATCCCGTGGGCAATACATTACACATGAAACCATCAGATCGCAATTGAGAATCGTATCCAAATTAGAGATGGGCGATTCCGATTCGATTCGCCAGAGAATCGATATTCTGAATATGAATTCCGATGTTTTCGAATTGATTTCTTTAAACCGATTTCGATTCGATTTTCTGGTGAATGAATACGATTTGATTCCGATTCAATTTAATTTCGATTCCACTTTAATGTAAATTCGATTTTAATACAGTTCAAGTTCAAATATCGCTCAACAGATGGTAGTGTTGAGATCGTTGTGTCACTCTGACAAGATTGTGAGCAAGGATCTCTGTTTACAGCTCTCTACATAGAAAATTACCAGTATCCAAACATTGCAAAAACTGCAAAGAGGCTTATGTGTGTAGTAGCCACAAGTGTTCCTGCCAAATTAATAAGCAATGCAACGACAGATTACTTTTTATAGCGTCTGCTTCAAATCACGTGATTTTAGTAACCAATAGTATCGCGGGAATCCGATTTCGATTTTAATACGATTCATTCCGATGTAAATGTCTTTATGATTTCGATGTTAATGAAATTAATTCCGATTCGATACGAATCGATTCGAATCAATTTTAGCAATCAGATTTTTGGAGTGAATCGATTTATAGAATACGATTCGAATCGATTTCAATGAATCAATTTCTCGCTTCGAATCGCCCATCTCTAATCCAAATACATTAATATTGCAATTGTAAGAAGGAAAACTAAGTTGATAGCTAAATCTCAGCAGAGTATTTTCACTCTGACACAGACATAAAAAAAGCGATTAGGAAACAAGCTCATTTAAATGTATTTATGTTCGTTTGAGGAAATAATGAAAATTCTCATTGTACGCTAAACACAGCCGCCAAGGCTCTGAATTAGTGTATTAATACATTAATAGAATTATTTTCTTCCGTATCGCGATGGGATTTGCAAATGTAATGTCTAATAGGTCTCCATACTATCTTTTGCAGCGTCGATGACCTTCTCAATTGTGGTCCTGACATGCGCTTGCTGCGGAATCCTGTCCTCTGCAATTCTCATATGCGGTCTCTACATCGTAAGTACTTGCGTTTAAATTCTTTAAAACCATCTTTAAACAGTCATACTCTAATGGTGTCTAAGGTGATGGATGAAATTCGTACGAGCCACTGTGGATCTTCGCCCTCCCTTCAAATCCTACTGTTCTCAATTAATATTTAGTTACTAACATAGTCAGACTTGGCCGTGATAGTGATACAAGTGACGAGTTGGTCGAAATCAGTTATTATAATTGTTCTAAGTCCTCTTAATCAAAAACTTCGAAACCGTTGACATTTTGCACGTTTTAAAAAAGTCCCGCCGAATGTTTTAATTGCGGAACCTGGTTAATTTAGATTTACAAAAAACCGGTGGAGTCCAAATTTTAACCCCCAAAATGGCCTGCTGAGGATTAAAACAAAGATAAAAAGATAAAGCCTCTACTATAAGACCTCACGGGTCGCCGATAGCGTGCCTTATTATAGTTTCTTATTTAGGATAACTCATCTAAGATAGTTATTTGTATTGTTCTATTACAGTGATATTTAAAATTAGTGCAATGGCTTATATTTTAGGGTAGATTTCAACCAATACTTTTAATTTTTCTACTCTATTTCTAAAGAGATAGCATAGAATGTGGATGAATATTGCAGGAAAAGACAATCTACCAGACAAAATGTAAAAAAAGGGCCTGTAGGCTGCTGTTTGGACACCTAACACGTGCACTGAACTAATGAGGTACTTACTCAGTGGAATTCCATGACCAAATTAAGACATTGAGATTAACTTATCAGAGTATTCTTCAAAACGTATCTATTTATTTATTCCTATATAACATGACTGAAACCCACATTATAGCACTGCAGGATATGGGTGAGCAATGCGGAAATTGCTAAATCAATAAATACGGGATCTTTCTTTGAAGAGTCGATTCCAATGTTCAATACAGATTTTTATATTTATTTAGAAAAAGAAGCTGGAGAAGTTTGTCTTAGTTTGTTATTCACTTAGATATCAAGTAAATAAATAAATAGTGCCTTCATTTTCAAGTAAGTAATGGACAAATAAAAAACTACGGAAAAACAATCAAAGACGTATAAGTAAAGAAAATATCGTCAGATACAAAGTAATACAAATGCGTCGGTAAAGTTAGTTTTCCAAGGAAAAACGGAAATTAAAAAAGTTTGACAAGATTTTTACAAGGACTTGAACTTAAAATCGAACCTAGAATCTTCCACTTTCTGGGCAGATGTTTTTTTCCCAGTAAGCCCTCGAACCATAGCCATTATGAGAGTCCTTGTAGGCAAGGGGGAAGTGGTATCGTAACGGCATGAGAGAACTTTCTCAAAGCGTCCGCCCGGAAAGTGGAAGATTCCAGGTCCAAGTCTTGGTCGTTATAGACTATTTTTATGTCCGTTTTTCCCTGGGATTTTTTCCTAGGTCCACGTGCAAAGTCACCTTTGCCCTTTTCCTTGAAGGTTAGTTTGGTCAAGTTACTAAAGCTAAGGGAAAACGGAAGTTATATTTTTCAAGATCTGTGCGAAGTTTTTTTTCCTTAAACCTCGAACCGAGAGTACGTAAAGCTCAAGAGAATGGCTGAGGATAAAGGAGGATTGAAAGTTTGTGATATATGGAGGACCAAAAGGTTTTTTGGAGGTAGAAAGGTGATATGTGAAGTATGAGAAAACGTCTTTGGGTCTGCATCGGCCATAGAAATCTGTACGAAAAATCTTTTTTCTGGAAGCTTTTCATCGATGAGGAAGTGACGAAATTCCAAGAGAGGAAAGGTTGAAAGGTAACTGCGAGAGCGCTTGATGCGACGTACAGGATGTCCGAGTAGGAGGGATGGATTATCTCACGGGAGTTTGGTACAGATTTTCTGGGAATTTGGACTGCAAAGTCTGTGTCCTGCAAATTGTCCACTCGTCTTTCCTTCCTTATACGAACTCGTTTTTTGGTCATTTTCCTCATCCCACGCCTGCTTGGTTTACTTGGAAACTCTATATTCTATCGGCGATTCAAGAAGAGAAATATCGTTTCACTGTAACAGAATGTAAGAAAATGTCACCCATTCTTTGAATTCAACCCTCTGCTAAGTTAATCGGCCTTCCTCATTTTTTGTAAGTCCTTATAGTTCGAATGTAAGCTCCTCTTTCATAATAGCCGGATTTAGAATATTAGAGACCTGAAGGCTCAATATGAAGCTATTCAAGTGAGTATTAGAAATAATCCTTCCATCGAAAATAATTATGAATAAATTAATCAGTATAACATGGCAAGAAAGAACACATTCTTAACACAACGCATATACATATTCTTATGTAGAATAAAATGGTGATTCTATGATTAACAATAGGTATATAATAGGTTTTAAGTTATTTACAGATTATTAAAGCTACTTAATTTTTCCATCTAAGTCACGTTTTTCAAATGAATGTAATTTCCTCTGGAAATTTTTAAATTAATGGTATAAATAAAGCTTTACTTTAAAATATGCTTTACTATTAGATCGCTTCCAGGGCACTCTCTTCATTGAGGCCCCCATAGGACAAAGTCCTCAGTTTGCGCCTTAGGCGCGTAATTAAAATCGGCCATTGTGAGTACGATGAGAAAATTTCCTCCAGGGCAATTACTTTCGTCGGATCAATATTGAGTACCAGTCAATTTTAACATTCCAGAGTAATCAAGATAGACTTCAAACATTTACTATTAAAATCAGTAAGTTAGGTGTTATTTATGAGTGTAATCTTTATTTGGGTATGTATAAATACCCCAAATCTATGCACAACATCATCCTTATTTTAAATTACTATTATAGCATTAGTTAATGTCAGAATATTTGAAAATTTTGTATTCCCGTGGATACGTTTAAGCTATGTAAATAGTTTCAATAATGTCTTCACCTGCAGGGGTATTCGAAGCATGTATTCGCCAAATGAAGATGTTAAGTTAAGATGAAGAAGTTAAATGATTATTTCCTCCACGAAAATGACTTTTGATATCTTTCGAACGCGAATTTTATGTGTATGAGGTTAAATTTGAAGGTGAATAAATTATATTAATCAGAAGGCNGAATAAATTAATCAGTATAACATGGCAAGAAAGAACACATTCTTAACACAACGCATATACATATTCTTATGTAGAATAAAATGGTGATTCTATGATTAACAATAGGTATATAATAGGTTTTAAGTTATTTACAGATTATTAAAGCTACTTAATTTTGATATCTTTCGAACGCGAATTTTATGTGTATGAGGTTAAATTTGAAGGAGAATAAATTATATTAATCAGAAGGCTGCGAAAAAAGCGAGGTAAAACTATGCATCCTTCATTTATGTTTTGCTTTACTTTACCAAATATATTTGCAGTAATAGTTCGTGATGTGTACTTGAGCTGGAGTGAATCTTACAGCGAATGTGTAAAGAAAAAATCCAATGAACCGCTGCGGTAGTGATTGTGGGAAACTGTCAAATATCCCTGATTGAAGTCATGTTTTCTCCAATGAGAGAAAATATTCTGTTTTCAACCCCGCCACTAAATTTACGTCCTTAACTTTGGAAAGACTGCTTTTCATAATACTTCACCATCTGATGATAATGAACTTTGAAATTTTCCCTTGGCAAGACAAATATTTTGTCAATCAATTGTTTTCACATAATTTAATCCTATGCTTTCAATCTCGTAAATTGAATTTTTTATCTGTGCCTATATGTCTTATCAATTAATTGAATGTTATTCCTTTCTATGCCAATTGCGTTGATGGGTCGAATCCGTCTGACCCGAGTACTGACTTACCCCTGTGAAAGCGGTCACCGAGGTTAATAAAAGATAAACAAATACATGAATGCTCTGTTCGTTTCCAGGACAACCGGTTGCTCCTCATCCCATGGATCGTGGTCGTCGTCTGCACGTCTCTCGTCGATCTCTCGCACATCGTCTACCTCATCGTTCTCGAAACGGTGAGCCATATCCAATTCCCACACACACACACAAATAAACGCATTTATTTCCAAAGCCATGTTTTGGCCTATCTGTCACCCAAAGTAATATTTACGGAACGTGAGAAAGAGACAGAAGCCAAAGTCAAGCGAGGAAGAATCCAAAGAAGGTCTCCAGATATAAGTTAAATAAATAAATAAATCCATGGATCTGTCATGGCCATGCTCTGTATAGTCATTTAGTCTACACGTTTTCTCGGTATTCATGTCATATAAGATCTACAGCCGAAACGCAGTAGGTGCATGCGGTCCGCGAGAAACCCCTCTCTCATTCCCCATTCTGTTCGTACTTTTTATTTCCTTGAGTCTACTGTTATCCTCATTGAATGATTTTTATTCTATTCGCTGGATCGTCTCATTCTTTGCGTAACTCGTAACTTTCCCGCTCTCATCTGTCATACGCAACCGCTGGAAATCTTACAATTACAGAATATTCTCTCAGTCATCAAACCTTGGCCTCAAACGTACAAGTAAACTGGGTTAAACAATTTGTTTAAGCCCAATTTTCCGAAATGTACTCATTAAGATGGAATTCCAAGGGCAGCGATATAATCTGATAATGAGAAAAAGTGACAAGAGAACAAAGTTAGAGATAAGGAGTGAGCATGTTTTGAAGACCGAGATAAACGATATTGATAAGTCTTTGATAAATACTGCGTCTTCATCTTACGTCAAAGCGGACATCTCCGGGACTCCAATTTTGATCCAAGTCCATTTGACTGTACCAGATCAATCTCACAAATATAGAATTTGAACAGGAAAATAATATAATAACGTGAAAAACTTTTATCATTCAAGTATGATGTTCAAGGGTAAAAAAGAAACGGATTCCAAAAATGATAGAAACCACCTCTAATCATTGCTTCAACGATACCAAAAACTCCACGTTTGTCAATTTACGCTTACATGAACCAGGAATCGAGAAGATTCCAATTCTACTCCTTTCATGATAAGCCAATCATATACTGCAATTACAGACAATGCCTTAATATAACAAAAAAATGCACCGGTCCGGGTGGATCAGGAAAATTCTGATTTGAATTCTTTTTGTCGAGGCCTTTTTGTCGTGGACATTTTGTCAAGCAACTTGACAATTGGCAACTTGTCAATGGGCGACTGAAAATCGGCACAAAAATTAAAACATAAAATTCGAAATATTTATTGTACATCAGGTTTACATTCAAGTTACTCAAAACCAAGAACTGTGTCATCCAAATAAATAGTAAACGAGTAAAGAATGTTTTTAATTTATTCTGCTACATAACTCACATCCAGTTTGTTTTCTGAAATAAACCCCGTGTCATCTTCTGCTGTTGGAATTTTAACTAGCTCATTGCCTTTTTGGCAAGCTTTTGAAAATCCATTTCTAACACGAGACACCGCAGCTTCTTGCCAACTTTCATCTGCACATTCCTTCATACGCCACGCTTCTAATTTTTCCTCATTTGGTGTAATCTTTGATTCCAGTCATCATTCACTCCACCCATCTGGAACGCAGCGTAGGCTTAAAAGATTTCTTTTCTGATAAATCAAGTGGTTGCTTCATTTCCATTGATCTACCTGGAATAATTGCTAATGTAGAATATTTGCTGACAAGCCCTTTCACATCTCCCGTTGTGTGTGCAAGATATATGTCCATTGTAAGTAAATATTTTGTATTACAAAGGCTTGTTTTCTCTTTCTCAAAGTACTTTTCCTGTCACGCTTTCATGACATCTTTATTGACCCCTTTCTTTTCCACCCAGAGCAGTTATTTATTATTATTATTTCACACATACGTTACAGTTGGATTACTAGTCCGGTGGTAACAAGTGGAGTTGTCTTTTGGAAAATTTCCTGAGGGAAATGTTTTCTTCTTAAACACAACTAACGTTAGAAGCTTTCCACATTCAGAAACCACAGTAAAAATGACTGTAAAATTCGCCTTTTCTTGGCCATGGAAACTTCTTTACGTCCTTTAAATGAACAGTCCAGGGAGATCGAAGTTCTCACGCACTTCGTCAATGTTGCCAAGATGCTCTAGTTGTATCTAAATTTCCGTTGATATGACGTCTAAGTTCGTCCTCTTTATCTTCCCAGCAATCCGGTAGTCACTTGAGTCCTTAAGTGGTGTCGTGTTGAGTCTTGAGGACTTGAGAATGAACCGACATGCAAATTGTTTCTTTTCATAAACCTAAATATAAAGGAGTAATTGGCACTCTGCTGCCGACCTCCTTGGCCTGAAGATGCTTCCTTGGGAAGCACTGTCACTTATAGCCTTTCGATGGTTTTTGGTGTGTGTCGTCCATCCTATTATAAACCTAAATGCCCATGACGGATAACTTTATAATTTTCAATTTTCTTATCCTCTGCAATCACTTTTGTCCTCAACAAAATACTGGTCGCTGTCGCCTTATGTCCTTTTGACCTCTCACAAAAAACCACTCCAGAAGGGCTTTTTCGAGCTCTGGCCAGAAGCATCTCCGGAACCTCTTCTGGTGCACACATTTTAGAACTCCTCTCTTCCTCCATTCTTTAATGCTGGATTCCCCAACTTTGAATTTCCTGGCTGCCTCACCATTCCCATTTCCTTTGGCGAAATATACGGCTAACAGCTTAAACATTGCTGTGTAAGAATATCTCCGAACAACGTTTTTCTTCTCCATGGGTACCATTCTAGAGAGCACTTCTCAATCCTTAAAGGTAGATTCTTATAATTCCACATGGTCAACGACTTAAACAATCGCGGTGATTTCGAATTCTGCGATAGCTATGTTCGTTTCTAATAGATAGCGCCACTTACAATCATAGTATCCTATTATTCGTGTCCTAAAATATCCTTTTACGGAAAAGGACTGCACATTATCTACATTTTCTCGTTATATTACCCGTTTCAATGAAGTCGATAATGATTGCACGTTATCTATAATTTTCACGCGTGTAGAAAGTGGAAGGTGCGCGGTATAGGTATGGCGCGCGTTATCGATGGGAAAATACGGTAATTAAAGTAATTCTGTTACTTCAAATCCAAGATACATCCTTCATATTTCCTTTCTCTTCTTTTATCGGAATTCATTTCAATAATAATTACGTCAAGATTCATTTCGGAGATAAAATAAATCCGCAGCAATCCTATACGAATACTAAACCTGGTTTAGCATTCGCGACCGATGCGTTTCCATTAATTTCGCGAATGGTGGAATTTGAGAGGGAGTACTTAACCCTGATTACAGTTACTTAGCTTCGAATGATCTGCTACTAATACAACTCGTTAAAATGTTATTATCTATGATCACCGCATAATAACTTGTTCAACAACAGGTTGATCAAATGACAAATCGGTACTTATCAATTGCAGAAAATTGGAAAAATCCTTTTACGTGAATAATTACAAAATTTGCGTTTTTTCGTAAATTTTACGCAATGACGCTGTTACCAAAATTGGGGAATGTCAAGTATCAGTAGTAAGTGGTTGTAGAAAATAGAGGCTATCCTCTTTTATTCATTAGCTCATAAAATTATAGGAAGACATTTAGAAATATTGTACTTTTTCCACAGAATTATTTATTAAACAAATAAATAACACAAGACCGGTTTCGACGATTTATCGCGATCATTTGATGATAAAGCTTTTAACCGCAAACTTTAAATAAAAGTAGCAAAATATAGGAGGGGAAGGCAAGGGTGCAGGGCATGAGGGAAAAACCAGAGGGTTAAGAAGGTGAAGAGAAAGGGAATTGTTAGAAGGAAGCACAGAGTGGAGTAGCGGGGAGTGAGAAGGGAAAATATGTTCATTGATCAGAGAGTATTTCGTAGAATCACAATACGAACGTATTTCTAGTTGTTCTAAGAAATTAAGGCCGTGTCTTTTCACGGCGAAATGAAGGACATCTGGGATAAAATCGGAGGAGTTGTTATTCTCCAGGAGATGTTTGGAAAAATGGGATGTGGACGATTTATTCCGGAAGCATCTTTGATGTTCTTTGCATTGCGAAACTCCGAGAAGTTTGGCCAACATAGGCTGCATTGCAATCCTGGTATTTTAATATGTAAATACCCGCTCTGTCCAGGGGGTTGTGTTTTTCTTTTCCATTGCAAAGAACTTTTCCTAGGTATAAAGATGATTTGAAGGAAGTCTTAAATTTATCTTTTGGAAATAGATGAGACAATTTGAGTGGCAGAGAACTGATAAAGGTTAGTATTACCCATTTAGAACTTGAGTCATTTGAAGGAGAGAAAATTTGATTTAAGGCCGATGTTCTAAATTTTCGAGCAAAGATTTTATCAATCGTGTACATCGAATAGCCATTCTTAAGGGCAATATACTTCATTACACCCAATTCTTTCTGAAATTATAAATGCGTTTCTTGAAATCATTAAATAAACGGACGAATATGGTTGTAGCGAATTCTTGTCGCCATCTCTTGACTGAAAAAATTAAAAAGTTTGGTTATCAAAGCTAATGTTTAGTTAGCAACGAATGTGGATGTAAAGAAAAGAACACAATTGAAACGAAATGCATTCAAGATGGTCTAGTGTACTTTCTCGATTGAAATAAAGATGACATTACAGCTTTGTGAATGAAGCAGGAAGGAGACATTGTGAAATAGAGGTTTTCCTTCCTTCGAATTCCAGGGCACAATTTCATTTGAGATATAGTTCTAGGTAAGAAAAATTTTTAACGACATCTTCACGGGATTTCCATCAGATCTAATAATTAGCGACTACAGAGTGCACGGAGTCAAGTTCGTAGACTTTGCTCTAAAAACGTTTGAAGAGTAAACCTTCGAAACGTCGCCCGCTAATTATTCGACCTGGTGGAATTCCCGGAGAGATTTTCGTAAACAATACGGCGAGACAACTCTAAATTCCTTAAAAAAATTAGTTGCAGTATCTGAAAAGTGATAAGATATACGGACTAATGACGTTCTTCCCACAATCAGAGATTCCTTAAATTAAAGCAAAGGAAACCTTAAAGTGTACTCTTTCCCTAGAAAATGATTTCGCATCACATTTTATCATTCACAGAATCGTAACTGAAGTTCTCCGTTTCCTTCTAGGTAATTTTCATAATTAAGAAACGCTAATTTAAGGGAAATCCAAGCAATATTTCGCCTTATTTTACTATCTTTACTGACGTAATATAGATGCAGATTCCCTTAATAAGTTAATGGAATAACACAAAAGTAGCCGATTCAGTTGAATAACACCGAAGCAAGCTTACAAATAACTTATAACGAGATGACAATAATGATGTAGTAATGAATCGTTTTTAGCAAGGCGAAAGTAAGACTGATGAGTCTATTTAGTTAGACTGATAGTCTAAGTTCCTCCAAATAATCAGAGCAACCCAAAAACTCGTAGAAAGCTATCCATTTATATTAAAATCTTTAAAGTGCATTATAGAGGTATGGGAACGGTGCCCTTTACTCAGGCCTCATCTGGAGTTTGCCTTGGGTGTATTGAAACCTGCCCTCGGAACCTGATCCTACAAACTATTGGAGTTGCGGCGCAAAGCAACGTGTTTCTTATAAATTTGCTACTGTGAAACCTGTTAGCGTCAAGACTACTTGAGTATGAGTTGGGTATACGGTAACCTGTCAACGAAACCTCAACCTTCAACCTATAGGAGGTTCGGTGCAAACCAATTCTTATGAATTTGCTATTGTGAAACCTGTCAGCGTCAGAACCACTTTCCCTGACACACGTTGGAAATCATTTGCAGTGAAGAGGTTAGAAATTAGGTTGCGATTTCTGAATAAGAGAAAATATTTTGCGGAAGATGCCTAAGGTATCATACGGCCAACCAGCCATTTTTGGCCGGTTCGACACTAAGAGTAAGATAAGAGATAAAGCTACTAATATCGCTTTGAAAACTCATTCTTCACGCGAACGATCCGCAAAAATAATTTACAGAATAAATAAGTTGATCGCATTATATTGACAACCCCTGCCACACACCGACCGGAAGCTTTTATATTATGAATAGAAATAGAAATTCTAAGATTGCATTGCAGTGCTTTGCACCATTTTCCTCACTAATTGTAAATATTGTAACTTATCTTCCGGACGTTAGTCATGAATATCCGATAACGTTCGCAACTTCGAAGATGAAATTAGTGTTCATGGGTATGAGTAATCAAGAGAGAGAAATGTTCGCCAAACTAATACATTTCCTTAGAGTTCTCTAGGCGGATTTGTTTAAATCATACGATGATCAGAATACAAATCCCCATTTAGTGTATTTCACACCTGTCTCAATTCCATAAAAATGTATAACTATATTCCGTAATGTATATAATTTTGATCAAAGTTAAATGTAGAATTACATGGAATGAAATTAATTATTTTAGGTATTTATGAAACGTTTAATTTCCCTTTCTGCAACTACTGTTTGGCAGAGGGTATGAGCCGACTTCCTTCCTTTAGTTGTTGTCTTCCCCTGGCTATTTCTCTATAATCTGTTATCTTCTTTGTTTCCAACCACCTCCATCTATTCTGTAGACAGACTTATGTTACCTTAATTGTTTCTCTCTCTTTCTTAATACTTCTTTAGGAACTCTTCCTTCCTTCATCATTCTTACTGGTACTAATTTTGCCTTAATACTATCCATTTCTATTTCATTTCTTATTTTGTTGTTTTTTCCATCTGCCTCTCGTTGTTACCTCAATTACGCATCCCTGAAATTACAGCCTGAATTCTTCTGCATTCTCGAAGTACGTCTTGAATAAGTAAGCGAGGAAGGAGAAGAGGCGACATCCTGAACAGGTTCTGTTGCTTTATTTGTGTAAAATTACTTCTATTTGAAGCCAGTTTTGATGAAAGCATAGCTTGGTGAAAGGATATTAAGGGTTGATTCAGAGGAAAGGTTAAGTTGGAACCTGCCAACGGAACCTCAACCTTCAACCTATAGAAGGTTCGGTGGAAACCATTTCTTATGAATTTGCTACTGTGAAACCTGTCAGTGTCAGACCCACTTTCCCTGACACACGTTGGAAATCATTTGAAGTGAAGAGGTTGGAAAATAGGTTGCGATTTCTAAATAAGAGAAAATCTTTTGCGGAAGACGCAATAGGTTGGATGATAACTAGAAGGGTGCTGAGAAAGAGTGGATTACATCGATTGAGTTTCCTGTATGTCTGCAGAAAGGTTTTCGGAAACTTTAACTATCTGAGTTATGTTCTTTAGGTAAAATTGTTGGTTGAGAGGCCTTGCTTAAATTTTGGTTTAGCGATGATTTGTCATTTGGGATGATTACCGGTATGTTCAGCAGGCCTTTTTTTTGAGTGATTTAGGAAAGCAATATATCTTAGTATCGGTTAATTGCGACGTAAATCTTGACGTAGTTATTAGTGAAACGAATTTCGACAACCTGCTGTATTTGACTTTTGTATCTTGATTTTGAGCGGTGAAGTCCACAGTCAATGCTACGGTTAGGGCAATAAATAATATAATTAGTTTAGCTACCGCATCTACCCTACCTTATAACCTATTTTATATCACAAGACCTTTCAGAATTCTAATACACACTTATTGCACGCACATTTGTAACTAATCCCAATTTGACTATGTGGTTACTATGACGCCACGGAGGTAAATAATAATAATAATGTCTTCATTGCAGGGCGAGATTGAGATTTCTTACCTCGAAACCTTATCTTGAGACTTTATAGTCCCTTCTTACATCAGAGAGGTTACAACTCAGATCAATAAGCGTTACAAAATGACCTCGGCTGTCGACGTACTACTACCAATAGTAATGCAGCATTGTTGCATGTATCTAAGAATAAAAAGTACTGACCAATTCCCGCGTACGACATTTAGACGGAAAAATAGCGTTTTGCGAACGACAGTGATGGTCTTCCGAGAATTTTATGTACGCCCAACATCTTTTATCAGTTATGCATCTTATTTATTTAAAAAATTCTAAACATTTAATAATTTTTTATTATCATTATTTTTCCTGTTTTTCTTTCCCAGGGTGTTAAGTTTGATTTTTCTTTACTTATACTTAGCCCGTAACTTTCAACAATGTCTTATGCATACGTTGTACTACATTCAACATTCAAAAACATTCTTTTCGACCATTGTTGTGTTCAGCATTCGACAGAGTTCTAAATATCGATGTATATTTATTGATTTCCACAGTTGATGCTCATTCGATAGGCAGAAATCAGGGCCACTTGGCGTAAGTAGTCGTGCGTGCGTGCGTGGGGTGCGTGTTTTTTGGGGAGAGAATTAATCCGTCATTACACTGAGAATCCGCTTGGAGAGGATCACCATCGCTGATTGGCCTGCAAAATGGCGGATTCATTGTGAATGGACTTGGAAACATTATCGACGAAGTACAGATTCGTGGTTAATGATGTATGTATCCTCTGAATAAATAAGTCTTCGTAGATAAAGGTAGTCCCTTTTGCTTCGGATTTACTTTGAAATGATCCATTCATATTGTATAATCCCTGAAAATACATTTTAAGAAAAAAACCGTTGCTTGAGCGGTATCTCTAACTCGTAGCCTGATGGTTTTAGGCAATCTATGCTGTAACTGCTTCATAAATAGTAAAGTATAAGTAATATAGTATGACAAAACTAAGACTAAATATAGTAAGACAAATTCAATAAGTTGTCTATTAACAAATCGTGATAATTTTAACTTTAATTCTTGTAAAAGTTACAGCTGTTATGTATATCCTCCGCTTACATTTTGATTCTTACTCTTAGAAGACTGGCAGAATCTAAAATATCACATGAAACGAAAAACTGGAGTGCTGAAGGAAAGAATAACAAGTGTGAAAAATAGCGACATGACTTTTTGAAAAGATTCAATGAAGAATTGATCATTGGCATTCAAATCAAATTGATTGATGGACATTAATTTTGGAAACATTACGATTGGTTACGAGAGAACGTGAACATGACATTGAGATTGAGAATGTTGATTTGTGTGGCCTGTGTGCCTCTATGGTTGCGATAAGTTACGGTTTTAGAAAGATGGATAAGTATGAATGCACTGGATGTGGGATTTGCCTGAAAAACGTGAAGGTAATTTGGACTGATGTCTGTAAAGTATTCAACCCGAATGCCGGTTGGACCTCATCCCCTTCACCATCAGCTACGAAGAGCTAGGAGAGGGAAATGAGGCTTACTTGGCAAGATGAGGAGTGAGGTAGTTTGCCCTGATTATCCTCCCTGAGTCTGAATGCTACAAGCAGAATGAGCCCACGTTAGTTATGCACAGTGACTCTACGAGTAACACTTTTCGTAGCATTTCATAAGGAGACATCTTAATTAATGTCATTATTCAGCATAACTCATACCTCAGTAGCTTTCATATAATCACAACCATGAACAATACTGAGACAAAAGTATACAAAGGATACATTTTTCTCTATCCCGAACCAAAAGACAAATAATAAATATTTCATTCATCAAGGTATGGTAACAGGACCGTTTGGACCAATAGGATTGCCAACCAAAAAGTATAGAGAAGAATAGGAAGGAGTCATAGTTGATTAAATTAACTGAAAAAACGGCAGTGAAAGTATGTAAGACATACATTTAGAGGAAAAAAAAGGTGAAATGATGATGTAGGCCAAGAAATCAATTAATTCGGAAAGATTTACAATAAAATGAGTCAAGACGATTCGTATGAAACGGATGGAAATTTTAATTAAGAGTTTCGCCCGGTTGTGCAACTTTGGAAGATTACATATTAAGTGATTTAAACGCATTGGTCCCCACATAAAACTTTGAAATACACATTGCCGCTCTGAAATTAATTCTGCATACGGCCTTAAATGTCACTTGCGTCGATTCTTGCGCACTAAAATAACACAAAGGGTGAAAGTTATTAAATTTAAAAAAAACTGTGTTCAGTATTTATCTGAATTCTTCTAAGTGAAGCCGAAATGGAATCAGCATATTTATCTGGTAAAATATGACTCGATATTTGATCTATATTCTTTTTCTTTTACGATTTAAATGGTCTGAAAAGAAGCACGCTAAGCAATTTCCACTACACTTTTATTTACGCGACCGGTTTCGCTTTCGCGGAAAAGTATTATGGAAATTGCTAAGATCGCTTCTTTTCATGGCTTTCCACAAAGTTACGCCTTCCCACATTGATTTCATCGATGGTCTGTGTTGTATTTTTTCATACTTAGCATCACAAAATGAGTTCCCCCTGTATCCATACTTAGCATCACAAAATGAGGTCCCCCCTATATAAAAAATTTGTTTTCGAAAATAATAATAAAAACACATCATAAGATGCGGAATAACTTACACGCGATTGCTTGTGGCGTTTCCAAGAAAAGTTCGAAAAAAAAATGTTGCGACAATCTGGGACTTCGAGAAAAAACCGATATTTTGACACTCGGCAGTCTTTTTCGATATCATTCCGCACGCAAACCCCGAAGCGGTTGCGTGGCAACATTTTCACGCTTTAAGTATTCCAGTAATTTCGGAGGAATCGTTGAAATAAAGGGAAATTCCACTTGACTGTCTTCTCCGCCTCAATATCACTTTCTGAGGATATTTCCTCGGACTTCCTGAGACGAGTTCCTTCCTTTTAATTAATTACCTCAAAGAGAGCTCTTTGTCTTGGCTTTTGAGCGGCCGCTCAGGGAAATCCTATTAAGTACTTTGAGTCTCTTCTCATCTTTCCCTTCAGCTTTATTGCATTTGTTTGAGCGGCCGCCCTTTTTCAGCCTTTTCCTCCACTCTTTTCTGTTCCTTGCATCTTCCTCATTTTGCTCTTCTTTCATCCGGTGGGGTGTTTATACGCTCCAAAATTTTAATACTTCCTAATGCTCCTTACCTTACCATTACTCAGCATCATTCCTACATCCATAGCTTATATATTATCGCAGACTAGAACAAGACTGGTACAAAAGTAAATTATAAATGCATTGCCGTCCATTCTGTACTAAAAGGAAAATGAAAAAGATTCTATTCGACACGATACATTAGTAGGAAAATCCGTGTTTGTAGATGAACTGAAAAGGTAGAAAGTGTTTAAGTATGTCTACATACATATACATGCTTATAGCATATGCGACAGTTACCCTCATCTTAAAGATATATTCTATAAACATGTATATGTATAAACATATGCTATATAAAAATGCCGAGGCTGCTACATAGACAATCGAAGGGGAAGAAGCTCGATTGTCTCGAGATCTTAGAAATTGTGGCGGCACCTTCTAACTTAAAAAATGAAATCACCTTTTTTAACCCTTCTTCCCTCCTTACCCTACCTTCAAAACTGTGTGCTGAGTATAAATGTCTCTTAGTATTTCCTTGAGTGTACCTGATGATGGCCGAAACCGGTCGTGTAATAAATTGTGAGGTAAATACGAAGTCCGTTTGATTTTATTTAATAATGGCGTTCCACCAAGTAAGGTCTGATCATATCGATAACTTATGCTATATAACATACGCATATGCTATAAACATGTATATGTATTTATGCAATACTAATTAATATAATAGAATAAGTACTCGTATACATACAATAACTAATCGTATTGTACTCGTATTTATACAATAACATACTAAGGAGGCGCGATATACTCGTATATTAAGGAATAAATTTTAAGGAAACTTCGAATTATGCCACTTACATAGTCGTTTGCAGCAACTAGAAAAGTTTCCAATTTCTGTTAATGAAATTAAAAGTGCCTCATATTAAGGTATCGAGCATTAATTAGTTCCGTTAATTTTTGTCCTTAATTTTTTCCAATAATTTCCAGTATTGATTGTTTCTTCTGCTTTGCTTTCGCTTCCGTTCAATGGAAACAATAAGTTTCGGTTCTATTCCAGTTATTCTCCGGAATCAACCGTGGAAACGATTCTAACTTGTTTATAAGCTCAGAAAACAAAGACTTACGACTCAGAACGATTTCAAGTATTCAGGAAAACTACTTTTAATTAAAATTTTGATTGAAACTCGTGATGCCACAGGAATAATTAGAGAACAACTTGAGGTTTGAAAAATTGTCAAATGTGGAGATGTAAATCACGGATTTACATGATTAATAAACATATTTTTGTTCTATATTTGCACGCTTAGTGAGAATACAGTAAAAAAACAAACAGAATAAATACCTGTTTCCTATTCCGGTCCAGGTTCAAGAATGTTGATTTTGCAGATCGAGTTCGTTTTTCTCTTCAGCTACGTAATTTCTTTGTTTTAGGTTCGGCTCCGGGTCGATACACTTCTTCAATTTTAAATAAATCTCTTGTGGCCTGCGGTAGAATGCTATAATTCCAAAGAAAGAAAGAAAACACTTTAAGTAAATAATCTTTTGTTTATAGAATCGATGAACCGATCAGAAACGGAAGTTTTGTTAATTCAATCCAGTAAACATTAAGTTTCAAACTTTCCTGGTGAGGAATACAAAGCCCAGATGATGAGGTGATCACCTCTAAACCGTTCGCTTTCTTTTTTTCTACATTGTGGGCTTAGTCTATTTTGGTAATATAATCTGTAATAAATTATGGAGATGTTCCACCAAATATCGATTGATATGTTTTGTTAATACAAAGACCTTTTTCGGGCGCTTCACGCATTTCACCAGTGAAGGGCTTAAGAAACGTAATGTAGAGATACCGTAGGTTCTCTTTTCGCTCTCATTGACGATTCGTCTGACAAAGCCGTCTTTCTCGAGTTCCCGTCCACTTGTTTCGGATTTGGCACCCCACGTTAAATTTCTCGTAATTACAAGTTACTCCACCCACCGAATGCAAGCATTTTATTAACTTATAACTTAAGAGCTATTTTAAACTCAGTTGCAGCTAAGTGCCAAGTGAGTCCATTAATATTTGTCTTATTTAAAAAATCAAGTATTCCAGCTACCAATTCTTGTGTGTTATTTTCTGTCTGGAAAGGATGAGAATGAGTAGACAGAGAGGGAGGGGGTAGAGGAGCAGGTAAATGGGCGTTAACTTAGACATCCACGATCAATGACAGGGTTCATCTGCTTTCGAAGTTCAGTTTCAGCGGCCTTCGCATACCAATGTCTTTCCACTTCGTCAACCCATTCCAACGGATGTTTTCTGAAGAATATTTGTGTTATGAGAATAATTTTGGCAAGTCCTTCATCAAATATGGCAGTCTACCGAAAAAATGTTCGATATCCCTTCCCTAGGTGGACTGTTTGACTACGTTTTTCTATTATTTGATACAGCATCGAATGCAAAAGAAATCTAGCCCACTAGTTACTGCATGTCACTGCCGTGGTTACCATATTTACACATTCTCAGCAAGAGATACACACCCACAGCACAGCTATGAAATTTCGGTTGACCTATACTCAGAAACTACTGACCCAATTTCGCGTTGGCCTATTTCAGGATGCTCTCAGTCCTTTTGCAACTCTATCCCCGAGCCCCTTTCTCTGGTGTCGTCACCCTCACCACGGCTTTGCATTTTACAAACAATGTCTCTTACACACCGCGAGCTCTACCGCAAACATACAGACGGCAAGGGAGCGAAGTAGCTGCCTCAGGGTGTAGCAAACAAGAGGGCGGCAATACCAGTATTTAAGATGGTGGTTGAAACGTCTTAAGCCAATTACCTTTAAAGTAATAGGTGTTCATGGTAGATGCAAAATTGAAATGCATAGATCTAGACTTACTTAAATAAAATTCTGATCGTATTTCAGTCGATTATTGCCGTATTGAGCTGTATTAGCAGTGAAAGTCAATTGTTAATCGTTGCCTTCATCGTAACATGCCGAATTATTGTTTTAGTTCTCAAAGTCTCCGTTAGTTACGGCTAAATACGTTTGCAACGTTACGTAATAGATAACGGCTGAAATCAATCGTTCAATCAATCAATCAATCGCATTGTTTTGTATCCTACGCTATACAATATGTTTTTGTAGCCTCGACGATTAAGTATCAGAGTATAATACCTCAATTACTGACTCTCTACGCTAATTAAACGAAATTATAGATGTCGGGAATTCCTGAGTTTTACGGAAAATCCATTTCTACCTTCCCCTCTTCCAATGACTCCAAAATGTCTGGAACTAAGAACATCTAATTTCCACCATTTTTCTGTAAATCCGCGATGAAAGTAGTCTCCAAGATTCATATTATTTGTGGTCTAGCGATTTTTAACCATCTACCCAATAATATCATAATTTGATGAAAGAATCCGATACCTTATGAGAATAAATATTTTTTTCTATAAGCAAAAGATATTTTAATATAATATAAAATATAAAGATATTTTAATCAAATATATTCTTACAATTGGAAAACATTTTATTGAAAGTGATTGATAATTAAACGACATTCCTTTATAAATTACAAAATTTCGTTCCTTCAGGCGTAACTCTGGACTATTCCGAATCATATTCTATAGCTCTCTCAAGGAAGTCCAAATGCACGTTCGATTGTGTGACTGTTTTGTTCTTAAAAATAAAATTAAGGAGTGCATATTGGAAAATTCCCCTGGGAAAACGGACGTGAAAAAATTCTGAAAGGACCAGGACTCGAAACTCGATTTTCCACTTGCCGGGTGGATTTTTCTTGATGCAGACTTTAATCTATCTCTGTATATAAAGCAGAAATGTTGCGGGTTTGTGTGTTTGTTTGTGTGTTTGTATGTTTGTCTGAGATTGGAGTCCACACTGTTTGTCCGATTTGGGTCAAACTTTGCATACGTGTTCTCTGAGACCCGGAATAAAGTACTGTCACCTCTTTATTCGATAACTTTGCTGGGTTTGAACCAAAATCGTTCAGATAGATTTCCCTAAGAAATGCATTTAGAGTTCAATTTATCGGTTACTTTATTTCTTTTGCAAAATTAAATTGGAAGGGATAGTCGTATGAAATAGAAATAAGTACCAAAAGAGGGGAAATTTAATACAGATTCTTATTATTGTTGTGGAATATCGCTTTCATTTCGAAGTTGCGAGAATTTAGATAAAATAAACGAATATTTTGTGAAATTTTGAGGTTGTAAACAACCCGTCCCCTTGACGACCAATGCGATTGTTGATTCCGAGCTCATTCATTTTCCCATAAGAATACATTGTGTATTTAAGCCCATTTATAAGCAATTGACGATATGAAGAAGAGGAAATTTTTCAGAGATTTTAACTATTACAGTCACGAACAATTTGTAGTGATGAATTGCAGAGGAAACAAATTACGTAGCACCGTAATGAATTAATGGAGATGGATGAGCAACTTTTTGCCCATCGATTTCGGAATATTTTACGATTAAATTTTCCTCGTAGAGAGTCAGTAATTGAGGTATTATACTCTGATACTTAATCGTCGAGGCCACCAGAAGCTGAAAATCTTGCAAACTTACACATTAACTTGAGACAAGTTTCATACGAAGAACATTCCATAAAGATTCACATTCTTAATGTTGGTTGTAGAATTCGGCTTCGAACTATGAGAACTTTGATTAGATAGAAAATATTAATTAGATAACCTGTCCCATTTGATTAATTGAACTAAGATGGGAGATGTTATTTTCTCTTATGTACAAATAGGTATATTATATTTAATCCGACTTCTATTTACACTTCAGCTAGTTTTATTATAAAGAACGGCAGAGTCGCTTCTTCCAATATTTTGAATTTGTTGAAATAATTTCGCAGGATTCCTTCGCAAGCATATTAATCAGTACGTGCAGGGTCAGTTATATTATATTTTCTTTCGGAAGAAATGCTCACTCGCTTTCGGTGTTAGTTTCGTGGAAGGAAGCAGTGATTGAAGTGGCAGTGGGTGATTGAATATTCACCTAGGCATTTGATTTTTCTCGGAGAACAAGGTTACAGGCTTTCGAGGATTATAAAGGCATTCTCTGTACGCAGCGTTACAATATTATCGTGTTTCTATCAACTGAGTGTAAATACAATATTCTCTGATTAAGAGATTTGTTTTCTGTATTCCAACACTAAGTGATTTCTCTCTCCCACAGGTGAGATTCAACCCTGCCACTTCCATTTTGTTCACCATTGACTTCTTCCTGATCACTACGAACGTAAGTATGTGACGCAGTACTATTTATTCTCGGAATTAATAGCTCAGAGCGCCACACACTAGGCTACTGTTCACTGACTGGAACACACGGTGCTAAGCGGGAGTGAAATGAAAGCTATTTTTGACTGAATTTTCTCCTAGCTTCAGAAGTTGCATCTCTTTACGAAGGATATGAGTCAACTGAATGTTGTTAGAATGGATTACATGAAGAATGAGGCAAAGACAAGAGAGATAGACTTGATAATGACTTAGTAACGAATGGTTTCCGACCCAAGGAGAGACTGCATCACAAAATGAAAAGAATATTTTACGTTATTCCAGGTCTTTAGAATGGTTGGGTTGCATGACTAATGTAGAGGGGGTTTTACATCAAATTGGGCATGCGAAGAGAATCAGAGTGACTTTGACGGCTAATAAATGTGTTGATAATTTTTATTGCTAAGATTGACATTTCTTCCGCCGAAGTAAGACTAGCAGGTACTACTATCTACAATTAATTTGCAATGCATCAGATAACGAACCGAGCTAACTGGTTATCGTCAGATTCGTATTACGTAATCGTCATATTCTATTATAATATTAATTATAATAAATGCATTAATTCTAATAGCAACATCAATGATGAGAAAGTTCCCAGAAATGCAATAGAAAGGTATTTGACTTCGCAAGGATCCATCAAATGATAGGAATTGGACCACTAGGAGTGAGAAAAATAAAAATCAAAATAATAATACTACTTTATTTGGCGATTTTGAGACTCTTCTTCCATTTAGCCCATGTCCCATGAACGGGCTCAGCGTGTATTGAAAGTACTGTCTGAATAAATCACGTAAATCTGAATCCCGTAAGTCATTGATTTGTAGCTGGTTGGAAAAAGAATGAATTCGCATCCTTTCTGTAAATCGATACCAAAAGGTTTTATTATTTCTATTCACGTATATCCAAATTATTCAAATAATCCAAAATTAGCTAATTAAAACAATGAAAAGAGAATGAAGCAAATTGCCAAGATGAGGAGTGAGATAGTTTTCCGTACTCTCATCATCGAGCCAGAATACTATTAGTGGAAATAATCCACAAGATTGCAGCACAATTCCCCTACGAATAAAACTGTTCATAGCATTTAATGACCAAAGGAAGTGGCCAAAATGAATACCATTACTCAGCATCATTCCTACATCCATAGTTGATATATTATCGCAGACTAGAACAAGATTGATACAAAAATAAATTATAAATGTATTGCTGTCCATTCTGTGCTAAAAGGAGAATAAAAAAGATTCTATTCAACACGATACATCAGCAGGAAAATCCGTGTTAGTAGATGAACTGAAAAGGTAGATAATATGTTAAGTTTTAAAGATTAGGGCAACTGTCGCATATGCTATATACAAGTATATGTATATATTCAAGACTAATTAATTCAATAGAATACGTATATATACAATAACTAATATACTCGTTTTTATAACAATAACATATTAAGGAGGTGCGATATATATTAAGGAATAAATTTTAAGGAAACTGAATTATGTCACTTATATAAAGGTTTGAAGTAGCCAGGAAAGTTTCCGATTTCTGTTTATTAAATCATACCCAATCTAGAGTCATACTTTTCTTCATGTAAAGTTTCTCTTGCTAAGTGTCTGCACCAGCCATATAAGCACGCTTTCTACATCGAAGTTTCCAATTACTTATAAAATATTTTTTGTGTTCGCAGATCTACTCATTGCTGTGCGTGGTGTCCCAGTATCAGGAATACAAAGCTGGAAGAGGTACAGCGCAGTACGACGTATCGTCCGCCAGGGTAATTCCCATTTATTTAAAGATCGTTTATGTCCACGGACCACGTTGTCTCATGCCCACAGATATATACTACTACAATATGTAGTATATATCTGTACCCATGCCTTTGGAATATTTTCGTTTACCGCTAGCGAAAATTCCTCCAGGAAATCTTATGCAATCGCTGCATTCCTTATCGTGAATTAGAGATTTAGAGTGGAAATGTAAAGACTCCAGATTCACACAGTTGCAAATAAGTCTAAATATTGAACAAATAAAATACAGCCTTTTGCTCATGTAAATCTGCTTGTAGTTAATTATAGTAATGCTGCATAACTTTGAACAATGAATGTATGTATTATTAGAATAACATTAAGATTTCGGTTTAGTGCCGATACCAGTTTTTAATGTGAACATTTTTGACACTATTGTTACAAATAATATCAGTTTTGAATAGTTTTAGTGGGCGATTGAATTCATTGTATATTAAGTATTTTAATGTAAAATCATAGTCAACCAAATTATTTGTCTAATGAACAGCTCCTTTATAAAACGTGTTTTCTAGGATAATATCTCTCCCCCAATTGCCATTTCTCATGCTTTGGGTAATAATGTTCAATAAAATCGTAAAATAATCAAGCAGCCTGCTGCAGGCTGGGATGATGGTGTAATTTCTTCCATTCTCAAAAGAATAGGGAAGTCACTTCTTGATCAATGACCCGATCAATAACATCGGTTTATTTCTTGAAGATTTTGCAATTTCGCATTCTTAATTCTGGACCCTTTCAGTACCATTTTCCTCCAGATTTAGTTATTTTAGTGTCCCGAACTCTAATCCGAATTTTTAAAATAAAACATTGACCTCATTGACTTAGCAGGCAATGAACCGCTCTCAGCTGCCCATGATCCGCTACGAGGCCCCGACCAAAAGAGCCTCAGAGAGAGAACCGCAGCCCACGACCTCTGGAATGTCGGCGAGGCGAGCAGAAGAAGGTAGGACGGAGGAGGAGGAAGAGGAAGGGTGGAGGAAGAAGAGGTGTCCGAAACGCGTTCAGTTTCCTGAAGAAGGCGAAGAGGAGAGACAAGAAGAAGATAGCAGAGGGGCTGTGGTATTTTTCGAAGGTGAGAACCCAACAACGAGCTGCTGTACAAACAAATACACAAGCCAAAGGGTTTGCCAATAGGCGAAGATACAAGGCAACATCCTCAATCACGTATTCGACAGGGCGCTAACGTTAGTGTTGGAGAATCTGTTCTTTAATATTGGCTGCATTAGTAACAAAAATTGGGAATTTTCGTTGGGAAAAGTTAAATTTTCTGTAGCGTTAAGGCTAATCGATCCTCACAGCAATTTATTGACGGTTTTATGCAACATATTCTGCTATTCGTTCCGCATTTCCACTGTGGTATCAATTCGGAGTTAGTTATGATCAAATGAAGGTCTGCATGTCTCTCTGATTTTATATTCCGTCGAAGTATCTCAAAGCCACCGATTCTTGGGTTAATAGTCAGAGTCGAAGCCAATACGGTTCAACCTCTCCCCTATGAGAAAAGAAGCAACGATGAAGTTGTAGTAGTAGTAGTATTGCTAAAAGTGCTTCGACAGCCTAGGTCATTTCGCACGTAGGCTCCCACCGGGAATCGAACCCGGGACCGCTTTCACTGAAGTCGAACGCGTTGCCCACTTGGCTATCCGGGAGCCCTACGATGAAGTTAACCATATGAGGGAGAGGATGGAAATGTCAGATGAAGAAGGAAAAAATTTCAATAAAACATCAATAATCCTATGTAAAATATATAAAAGAGAGATTGGCGCTTCCCTAATAACTTTTATTTGCTCGTATTCTAAAAATTAATCGATTCTTAGTTGTAAAATGGAGAGAAAATTCAAGTAATGTTTAGGTACAGTTCTAATTGTGAGAATAAAGGCGTCAACCTCTGAAAATCAACACAGTTAACGTAACTGTGCGTTAAAATGTACGTTTTTGTTTCCATGTACACGTTTCTGTTACCTCACATTTGAGATAAAATGAAATGTGTCCGCAGGGGGTGGATGGCCGCCGGTGGACGGGCAGTCTGCAATGCTGTTGCTGTCATCGACTTCGGTGACCGCGGCGGCGGCAGTGGTGGTGGCAGCGGACACAGCGCCTCTTCTGTCGCCTAAACCTACGTCATCTGCCCCCCCAATGTCACAGGCATTTTTTGCGCAAGGACATCCATCTTAAGGGATTTCATCTGGAGGAAATCGGTTTCCGCTCCGCGCATGTCTGCATTCGAAAGAGTGAAAGAAGACTTTGGCGAAAAGTTCATCAAAAGAAGCAAATCGTCCATTCTACTGACTGAACCTTCCATCAAGACGCGGACTAAAACCAGATGATTTGATTTGGAGACTAGGTTTTTTCACGGTCCGACCACAACACCCTTCCTCCACTTCCAACCTGCCGAAGAGTGTGTAATGGAATTGCCTTATTAGGATTATTCTGTCCTTGACAGGTGACCGGTTTTTTTCCTAAGGGCTCGCATGGGCGATAAACATGGGCTGTGTGTCGGTGCCATTGCAAGAGCGACGAAAACAGAGTATAAATCGGAGATAAGCGTTCGTACTTCTTCCGTTCGATAAGTGGGCGTATTTGCTTTTTCCTGCTTCAGCACATCAACCTCATCTTAAACCCAAACTTCTCTTTTCCATTGAATTACAAGGCTTTCCTAGAGTCCATTCCGTAACCAAATGTATAAATTTTCATTCTCGCTAGCTTCGTCATTACTCGCTTTTCCTCTCGCTGGCTCTCTTTCTATCATCTAACATGTGTATCCCTCAATTTGACCTCCCTTCCGAAACTCTATGGCTATTGGAGACATTTAATTTCTGTCGTTTCTATTTTCCCCAATCTGCTCATCTCAAAGTCGAGCATTCAGATTTATATGCTTAGGTGTTATTTACATTATATCACTATTTTATCAGTGTTTCTTTCGTTGTTTTACCCTACGACGTTCGTCTTATTGTCGCATTCTTTGGTAGACGTGAAAATTATGGTTATCTCCTTGTCCTCTTCATGTGTCATGTAATATCCTAAACTCATTAATCGTGCTACTTGTTTATTGTTCGATATTCTGTAACGAATTTAATCCAAATCAGGTTATTAACCTGGTGGTTAATATAAATCCTATAAATGTCAAGACTCCATTCCATGGTATGTCATTCAGACTGCTTTCTAAATGACATCTCAAGGAAATTATCCACTTGTTTATTCCCAGAGTGAGTTTGGCTGTGTGTCGTTGCAGAGTTCAGAATCTTCCGTCGTATCGGTTTCAAACATTTTTGAAAGGTATACCCTTCTTTGCATACTGCTCCATAAACTGTTTCCCTTATGGCGTAAAATATTTTTAAATATTAACAACAGACACATAACAAAAGGTCCAAAACGTGTGGCAACCAAAACCATGTTATAAGTGGTAGCCTCTTCCTAAAATAAATTCGTCCACTGTGCAAGTGTAACAAACTTTCGTGGAACCCATGCAATTACTCGCTACTATTAAGCGCTGATTGGTTGATGTTATTGCATTGTACGATGAGTAAGTTTCCGGACATGATAATGAAAGACGGCTTGAATTGTAGAGGAAGAAATATATTCGGTAGAATGTTTATGGCGTCATGCACTGTTCGTGTTATCTCAAAAGAATGATAGGAGAGGTTTAATGGAGTGGAATGAGTGCAATATGATTGATGAAAAAAGAGTCAATATTACATCAGATTTGATGGGATAGATAACCTGCGTGAGTTGTCATCTTTATGCAACGGGACGCCCAATTATTCTTGACTTAGGTATTCTATTCTATGACTGCAAACATTCTACACCAGAGTGGGGAACCTGCGGAATTTCCAAGCATTAAATGCGGATTTTTTTTACTTCCTGAAGCAAACGCACGACTTTGTCTTTTTTGCCAGGTTTGTTTATTACTTAAGTTTACTTATCAGTTATATTCGCTTTCCTTCGTCTATATTCGACTTAAACTGTCTTAATGTATGAAATACTCCACTCAGGTGCGTCCTGAGGGCAGCCTTTGGCCGAATGGTACATATAAACAGCCTTCCGAGGAAAAAAATCCCCCACCCATGTCCTTTCGTTGATCCATCCACCGCCAGGGGCTCTCAGACTTGAAATTCCATGGATCCCTTGGAGAAACCTGTCATTGACCCTCATCAAGTTTGGAATATTTTTAGGATGGTTTGATGCAAACTGTTACTTGTTTCTACAGCACGAAAGTGAAGTTATGTGGGATACTCGAGCTCTGCAAAACGTCTAGAATTATGATAATCTTAGCAAGGAAATTAAAAAGTTATGCCTGCGGTCCGAATGGTCTTCGTAGGCCTCCGGCACTCAGCAGTAAACAGTAGTCCACACCGGCTTCAGATGCGTATCCACCTTCAGATAAAATTTGCTGGCTGCCAATACTGCCCATTCTTTCAACTTTGTTTTCAACGATCTTCTCATCGATTATTAATAGTCAACAGTACAATAATTGCAACAGATATTCCATATTCGTTATTTCATTCCTCTCATAGAATAGGTTTCGTAATTTGTTTCATAATTGCAAATTCTTCGTCAATGTCGTGCGCTGTCCCATATTCTACATTTTCAAGTTTTTAATTAATAGAACTATGTTATATGCTCACCTTTCTTCTTATCCTTGCTTTTCCGTGGCTATTCTCAGTCATACCTCTCCCGAGAAGCAAGATCCAGCTTCAAATGCGTGACCTCACGGAGAGAACAATCGGTCCTGCCTTAATATGCTTTTTTTCTATTCAACTCACATTAATGTGGTTTCAACATTAATTATAATTTCCTGGCGCTGTCAGAATTATTTTCTGTTTCTCTTTCGACTCACGCACAGTCTTGGTTTCGAATACACATATCGAACTAAAATATTAGCAGCAAAATATTTGCTTTCGTTATTATATTCAAGGGATACTATCATTATGTAACGTAACAGGAACTTCCCTTCAGATTGTTGTCAAAATTTTTTACCTCCGATATATAGATATACATCGAACATCCTCGTTACATCTAAACTTGAATTTATATTACCTGTAAGTATTCTGTATGCAATTTTATAGTTTATTTGACTTATAGCACTTCTTAGTTTCTGAATTAGAAGGCCTGAACGAATACCTAAGGTCTCTAACCCCATGGACCCCCATTGACTACCTTTGTTTTGTGCCTTTGTTTGATACGCATTACGAATATTTCGCCAATTACTAGTAAATTTGACATCTCATTAATATTATGTTCAAGGTAAAGCTATTTTTAAAATTTTTTTCGTTAGAGACGTTTATACTGCTTATATTCATGTATTTATTGCTACGCTCAGAGGCGGTTTCCTAATTCGTGAACCGTCTTAAGTCAATCCGATGAGCCCAAGCTCGCTTATAAACCCTTGTATTTCGTGGTACCTTGAATGCAGCGTTTTTTATTTTCATTCAAATTCTAAATTGGGCAAAAAGTACGAACACCCTGTTTGGCTGTATTAATTTAGTATTTTCAATAACTCTTCAAGAACTCTCATCTCATATCTCGCAAATTAGGAAGCATTTACATTGAAATATTCAGGAAACCTCTAGATCAGTGATTCCCAGTGACAAGTGGGCGATACTGCCCTCCTTAGGGCGCTGGTCACAGGGGGAGCGCTTGATGAAAAATAATTTTATCCCATCGCAAGTCATCTTTCTTTATCAATTGATTTTACTGGATTTATAGCATCAATATAATATCAGGAAATTGCCTTATAGTAGTTTGGTGGATATTTTATCATCGCAGTGTTTATTTTTCTTTTTATTATTCTCCAGCTTTGGCCGTACAGATGTTAATTTTCATAGATGGCGGTAGGGGTGACGATGAATCCAAGGGGGCGGTTGCGTGAAAAAGTTTGGGAAACACAGCTCTAGATTATACTCGGCACACCTAAGTGCTGAGGAACACCGGTTAGGACCCACTGCCCCTGAGAATTCGTCTCCCTGAGTAAGCAAATGAAATCGTTAACGGTTGCCCCTCACTGATAGAAAATTAAGCCACCTACACGTTCGCAGAATTTATATCCGCCGTCGTCCTTTATCGTTGGAGATTAACATGACTTTTAATTTCACTTAACCTATGCCAAGGACTGCTATGGGCGATGGGAGAGGGAAATGAACAGTCGCTGAAGTCATACATTCTGTATTTTTCTAAAGGTCGCGGATGACGTTGACAACTGAAAATGAACACAAGGCCTTTTTACCACGCACTATCATGGCAACTTGCGACAACGCGTAACATGATTTGCTTGTAACACTCTTGAAGCTCTTTGCTTCTGTGATGGACTAGCTGCATGATTAACTCTTACTTTCCTCTGTTGATGCATCCTGTTCATCACTAACTCTATTGACATCGATTTTCCTTCCTACCTTTTCTCTCCCATGGGATTCTATTTGATATACTTATGCATATAAGTGTCAGTGTTACTCTATTACTAAATCAGTGGGCGTATCCAATACTGAGGGAAAAACGATCAAAAGGAGCAGCATGCTCCAGCAATGACCTCCTTGTCTCGTTTTGCAGATTTCTCACGGAGTTTGATTCTCATCGTTGCGCTCTAGAATTACGAAATCGGAGTACTTTATCGATTAGTTTAGCTATGACGATCTTTTCTAAAAGCCTCCGCCTTTATTCTGATCTCCTTATCTGGAGTAAATCCCTACCAATGGGTTGTATCATAATACCGCCCTCGAGTCTTAAATCTCCGCTAACAATCCGATGACGTCTGTTGTTACTTTTTCCCTTCTATTACGAACTGATTTCCCTTCAGACACGCTCCGTTCCATATAATTGCTTTGTTTAATGAAATCACTAACATAGCCCATGAGTCAAAGGCCAAAGGTCATCAGACTCGTTTGAGTCATTATGACTCATGATCATCAAAGGTTTGCTATCTTACTACATGACCTATCAGCATTTCCATATCTTCTGTATATCTCACTGTTATCCTCAATCTTTCTTCACATCATCTATCATTGCTTTTCTCCCAATACCTCCATGACCTCTTCATCCCGTCTGAAAAAATATACAATTCTTTTTCGTCTCTATTTAGCATTTTTCTCTTCTAAAATCCTTTTCATTCTAGACTTTGTCACATTTTAACAGAAGGAATTGGTTAATAATTCTTCCCCGTAATAATTTAAAAGTTCTCGAATAACTTCCTTTTCTTAAATACTTTTCTGACAGAAGTTAAGTCTTTAATGGCATCTGTGTAGCGCACTTGGACAGCTTTGATGACCAGGAGAGCATCGCTGTTGAACTGAAGACTCGTACATTTGAAAATTTACCTCGGAACCCTTTTATCTTTGAAAAACTAACCTATCAAATCGTAAAAGAATCTTATAACTGACTGTTACTTTTCTTGCATTTTTTTGTAGCGAAGTTCTTGCTCATTTACTTTTTTTTCTAGAAGCTGCTTTTCGGTTTTATGTTTCTTTAAACTTCCCTTCGTCTTTCTCAGTCGTTCAAATTATTTGCATCTAAAGTCGACTTAATTGTAAATTTGCATAATTTTCTATCACCCTTCGTATGAATCGGCTCTAACGCTCCCTTTTTCCATTCCTCTTTTTCATATCTTACCGCGTTAAATCTCGTGCAGTTTTCTGATTGTTTTGAAATATCAATCATTTCCCGAGTTTTCATACCATAATCTTATATCTTCTGCTATCCTTCTTTTGCTCATGAGCCCGAAATTATCTCAGCTATCGAAACGCTTTTTAAAATACTACTACTGTTTTGCTATAGCCTCCTTGAGTCCGATATTTCGTCTTCGCTCTGGGAGGCAGACAAATATCCAAGTGATGAATTACTCATTCACAAGAGACTGTCAATAAGTTAAAATTATAATCTAATCGTTCCATGAAATTATTTACGTGAGAACATAGAGTGACACAGAAGTAATTGCTTGAATGGGACATATCTACGACAGCGATAAAGTAAATCGCTGTAAATCAATGAAATATTGTGTCGTTTACGGATAACAACTAGTTATGTTGCAATGTTACGTTCTGTGTGATCTATCGGTTTACGGCAACACAATAATTTGATGGATGTAATCTTCAAATAAATATTTTATTAGCATTGCTGTAGAAACGTAGAGGTACTAAGATAACAAAAGGTTTTATGGCCACAGTCTTTGACCACTATATACAAATCGGAAAACAAAACTGTTGCTGTGATGAATCATACTCTTGTTTCTTTCTAGAAACAAAACAAAAACTACACGTTTTCGTCCGTAAACAGATCTACTCCCTTTAAAAGACATTAATACCCAGTGGATAGTGCTTAGGTCTTAATATATACTATGGACCGCGTACGACTAAGATGGCATTGGCCTCAGACCGAGTACGACATGAATGCCTAACGAACGAAATTACCCCACTCCATTAATGCCGAGTCAGACCGGACTGATTAGTCTCATCCGCTCTAGGATTCCAAGCTCTCTGCAATTCATACTTCCCCTCTGTTCTCTGTGAGTGGGTAATTTACTATTTCACTTAGGTCCCAAGGAAAACCCTATGAATTGGGTCAATAAGTGTTTTGGAGCTATTTTTCGACGTGAAAACGCGTACTGTTGAAGGAATACGCGGACCAAGAATTTTTTTCTATTACCGATGTCTTGTATCTTGAGACATTTTGTATGAATGTTCTAGAAAATTCAACATTTTATAGGTGTAACCAGCAGTGTATCTGATTTCCAAAGTTTTTGATGTACTGTGATAAGGCTATCTTGTCGGCACTTGTCTTGGGGTGACCATTCGAGATCCCAAACAGGCTGCCCGCGTTTCTCGCTTATAAATCTTATTATATAAGAGTTTTTTCTTAAGGTTTACCTAAAAATACATCGTTTATGATAAAGTCAAATATGTAATATTTTATTCCTATTACGAGTGATTTGTATTGGTGACAATACTCGACAATAATCGAGTGTTGCGTTTGTAAATAATAAATAATATTGAAACAAAAGTAATTTTCTCATTCATTTCCGGAAACTTCCAGTTGATGAAAGGATTGCAAAACTGGCAAACGAAAAAATCCATTCGTTACAAACTCCCTTGGAGGTTATTTCTCGTTCTTCATATTGATATTTTAGTATTAAGTTTGATTTTCAGACTCGTGTAACCTAATAAAATCATAATATCTATTGAGGGAATGTTTTTTGCAGATCTCTAACTTGATTTTGATTTAAAACCGATATTTCCCTACACTTCTTAACTCTATGCAATGGATAAAGAATATGAGTTATTTATGAATTCCTAGAGCATTTTCCCTGTTTGGGCAAACATTAGGATATAAATCAAATTTCAGAAATGAGATAGATTTTTCCTACGTAACATGCGCAATATTGCGTATACTAATAATAGTAAAATACTGCTCAGTGAAGTAAGCGTGAGAGTAACTGGAGAGCGGTCAGTGTTTTGGGATTAAAAGAGTTGTATGACAAGGATATGAAACGACGGCTCCTATGGTAACTATCGAAAAGTCACATATATCAGTTAAATTACGAAATAAATGACACATTTATGATGTAATAGAAAAAAATGAAAAAACTCAAGACGAAGGTGGAATATAGTTGTAGTGGTCGAACCAAGCAAACGATTAAGCGATGGAAATCTGTTCACAACTACGTATTTAAATGTGATGGAATAAATGCGATGAATTTTTCACAAAACTGAAATTTTACTACATTCAGATGAAAGTCCTTCGAAATCTGAGCAATAGTTAAATCCAAAGGTTTTTCCAAAAATCAATTTCCCCGAGTAACTTGTCCCGTGAAAATTGAGACTCCTTCGGTTGATGGATGCACAATTGCCAGACCTTGAAATGTTTAATAGTGTGAGACAATTGAGGTCATGACCTCTTCACAGGCTCGCAACTATCCATGCATGGGCAATAAGCTAAGCTTATCCGTTATTCTTAAGTGTGCCTGATCTACTTTGGTTAGGTCAATATATTTGGGTTAAACTCAAACTATTTAGGATATTCATCCAAAAAAAGTAAGCTCAAAGCATGTTTTTAACTGCCGAGATTTTTGTCGACATATTTTCCCGGTATTTCCCTCACTTACAGACGGAATGACAACAACAAGTTGCAATGGATAAATTAAAGAATCCGTTTATACGTCCTTGACACTTCCAAAGCAACGATTCTGTCATACGAGATACATTTAGAAATTGTCATTATAATGATACCAACTTCAATAATGTGACTAACTTCTCATATGATGGGAGCATTTAAAGACTGTATGGTGGATATAAAATATTTCTTTACATTTTAACGTCGTCTCGAGGTAATTTTCGGAATTTTCCAAAAATATTAAACATAAATAAAATGCATCTTTTTCAAGTAAAATTTTACTTTCAGAAAATATGATAAATAAAGACGAACTTCCACAAAAAAGAATATCGATTATGCTAATTCCATAGACAACAAAAAAGAGGTATGTAATAAGAGGTATGTTCACATTCACGCTCGAAGTTGTGATAGAATATTATTGTATTTATTTGGGGCTTAGGCTTTCGCTGCGTTATATTCCATGGTGGTGAGTTTCCGGATTCACAGTGATCTTCTATTATTCTGGAAACTTATCATTTGTATTCAATTGAAGCTCACGCTCTCTCGGAATTTGAATTAAAAGCGGCTACACATCTATGATCGATAGTCGCTATGTCACTATCGAGCCTAATCGAGCCATCGTATCGAGTACTGAATTAATTCGCCAAGATCAGAAAATCCCACGAACAGCTGAGAGTCTGAGACTGTTCAGTGGGTCGCATATGTTATGATGCTGAAATTTGAGTAATTCTCAATGGACTCAGATCATGACGATAATGGGGACTTGGATCCCAGAATTCAGGTAATCACAAATTTGGTATTACTTGTAATATTTTCCTAGTTTGATTGAGTGAATTAATAACTTTAATGGCGAATTTTTATTCCTCCTCCTTGGATTTTTAGATCGAGCTGGAGAAGCTAAATAATGCAACAGACGAAATTAATAGATTAGAGACTGAATTGGATGTAAGTTTTCATGTAGATTTTTTAAGTATTTTGTTGATTCGTCAGATTCATTGATACTTGTATCATATAGGAAGCGAATACAAACTTCCGTTTACTGCTGAATAATTCCACGCATCGCCTTAACTTGTCAGCGAAAAAGCTTGGAAGCTGTATCAAAAAAGCTAGGCCATATTATGAGGCGCTGGAGGTAGCTAAGCAGGCTCAGCTCGAATGCCAAAAAGCTGCTGTGCAGTTTCAAAGAGCGAATGGTGAGTGAAAGAAAATAAAGAATCCTTTTCACTTGAGGAAACATTGTGTGTTATCACTTCTGTATCTTCCGACAGAAATTCACCAAGCAGCCAAAGAAACGGTAGCTTTAGCAGAACAGCGTTTTTTAAGTAAACAACACGAATGGCAGTTTGACAATGCATGGCAAGAAATGCTCAACCATGCCACCCTGAAGGTTCAGTATATTGTGTCAATATTCCTGTGTATTCGTATGTATGTAGAGGTCAAACATTTGGCAATGCTCATGATTTGTGCTGGCTTTTAACGTGTCAGATTTATTTATTTATCCTTTAAAATGTAACTCTTTTGCATACATTTGAATTAATTTTTCGTCTATAGTTAGTTTTTAAAATCGTATGTGAAAATTTTTGTTTGGTAATTTTGAAATTCAATTTTATGATGGAAATAAGATATTACCATGTTTTATTTCTTGACAGCCAATAACTAACATTACTTTGAAAACTGGAAATTTTCGACATCTTTGGTTAAATCAGGATTCAAAAATTGTACATACTAAGTTTTAGAGAGTGACATCCACATTTCCATGTTTTAATGCAAGTGTTACTCTCTTAGGTGATGGAAGCAGAAGCCCAAAAAGCAGAAAGTGGAAGGGAGCACCAGTTGAGGGCAACACTATTTCATGCAGCTGAGCGTAAAGTAAGGATGATTTCATCTGTGTGGAATATATTTTCTTTGCTCTGTTCTTACTGCATTCAGTGCCATATCATTGATTTACTAAATTGTCTCACAGCAATTACTGAAAATTTGTATCGATATTGGAGAACGCATTTGCTTTAGATGAAGGAAGTTCTGGGTTCATTCTTAGTGGGGGATCATCATCATGAAAAGATTTGGAAGCTATCTAAATGAATAAGATGTGGGTCCCAGCAGTCAAGAAAAGCCAAAAACTGTAGCATGAGGATACACTGACCACAGGGAAAACTGCCTGGCTAGAACCTTATCCCTCAATGAGATGCTGTGCCATATACTTAACTCACTTGTTTTAATAGATACCAGATGTAAATTAAACATGAAATTGCTATATTGAGCCTTAAGAACATATGGTCAGCTCTTTAGGAAGTAAGTTATAATAGAAATATTTATTACCGTGACACCTTTCCCTTTATGAATTAATACTCCGACAATGATGTAAAACTCAAAAGTAGTACTAGTTGTAAATAATGGTGCTTTGACAGCCAAGGTTACCAAACCAATACATTACCTACATGGCCATCTGGAGGTCCTTGAAAACTGAAGAATTGGTATGTCTTTCATGATATCTCTCTTTGTCAGTTATACTCTTAGTATCATAATAGTTAAATGAATACTGGCTGTAAATGAAGTATATTCATGGTTTAATTCTGTAAAAGTGTGTACTCCGGAGTTTAGGAAATGGTTCTCTTTAGGCCCTGGAATTAGTTTTTAGGTGTTTCTAATGTTTTAAAAATCTCAAGGTGGAAGTAATCATTTTGTTGAATTGATTTTTTTGGAACAAACCCTCATTGATTTTGCGATTAATTGTGAAAGCTTTTTTGGCTCAGCGTGGTGATTGAAGCTTTTGGAGGAGTTGCAAAAATTCCTCGCTGAAAGGATAATTCCGGAACAATAATAAGAATTAGTAAGAGGATATATTTTTCACCAATAGTTTCTATAAGGCTAAAGAATGTTAAACAATACCAAGAGAGTAGCTGACAACAAGAAGATGGATAGTGGACAAGTTTTAAAAATATCATCTTTTTTAGCAGTCTGAGGATTAGTTAGTTGCTGCACTGAAAGCCACTGTGCTCCTTGGCAGTCTATTACTACAAGTAGCTTTAAAACTTTTGTGCCTTTCACTATTCAGTCCCTCTATTAATATTTCCATTGCTATCTTCAGCAGATAATTGTCTTATTGTGTGCCCAATCAATCTCCCTTTCTTATTTCAAAAACGTCTTTGATGATTACTCTTTCAACCCTCTATATTTCCATCTTTCTCCAGTATAACTGCACCTACACAGCATAAAATATTCCCTTTTCTGTTACTGTTAGAGTCAGTTTTTCACAGTCGTACAAAATGGCTTTATGCCTTTCCTTTCATCTAAGCTTGTATAGTTTGATATCAGCATTAGTTTTCTACGGTGGACAATTGGACTTATTCTCTTTTTTTGGACTTTTCTATTTACTATTTTATTGAATAGCTTTTGTACTATCAATTAAATTTCAATGAGACTTTCAAAACCCTGATGTGCTTTTGTTGCTCAATTTTTCCAGAATTCAGAATTTTTTATTTGTATAATTTTATGGAGTGCAGCACACAATTCTTGTTTGTGTTTTTTTTGCATAAATTTTAATGGAGAAATCAAATATCTCTTTAGGAGAAATTAATTACTTATCATGTCATGAAAACTGCTTTTAAAATAGCTGTCAATAGTAATATAAAGAGAGAGGAACTACGACGAGTTTTGAGGAGTGAAACCCTTTTTATTCATATTCTGCTCTAGAACAGTATTGGTAGAAACAAAACAAAAGTGCTATGGTGGAAAGTACTGTGATAGTTTTTTCTCTAATATTCCTTGGAGATTAGTATAACTTGTGAAGGAAAACTCACAAAACCACTTCATAAATCCCACTCAACCTCATCTCAACCCAAAGGACTTGTGGTCTGTAAAAGGCCACCCCCTAACAATAGCTCTAACTATCATCTCAAATTAAAATAGTCCTGTTGATGATATTATAAGAAAAAAATGCAAATCTTAGTAATAAAATGAAGGTTTTAATTATTGGAATGACCAAACATTAAGAAAATCTCAAATTGGAGGAGCAGGTATCTTTGCAGATATTAGAGTTTATTCAGCATTTTTCATGAGCTTATATTATTCATTCCAATAGGTACAACAGCTAGAACAGAGGTTAAAAAGGAGTATTATAAAATCAAGGCCATACTTTGAAGAAATGGAGGCATGTCAGCAGATGCTGATGGAACAAAAGGCAAGAGTGGAGAATCTGCAGAGTGCGGTGTCTGCTGCAAAGCGAGCTTACTCTCTTTCCCTGCGCTCTCTGGAGTGTATCTCAGAGGAGATACATCAGAGGCGACGCTGTCCAACTGGAAAACGAGAGCCAGGGGTAGGTGCAGAACTGGAGGCTACAACTTTAGAAATACCTGGTCCATCCCTGGAAAAAATGTGCTCCGTAGATACAGGGGGAATGGAGGGGAGTAATTCAAAGGAGTTGGATTTTGATCTGGAGCACTGTGACCTACGCAGTGTGGGGGGTCTGTCTGCCACTCCTTCCAGTTCTGCTGTGAGTGATGCAGATGAAGTGGATGATGATGATGAGGAACAGGTTAGTTAGGAACAGGTTCTTTAGCTCACTGGGGTGTTCAAGCCCCACAAAGTTTTTTTAATACATATCATATATTCCACGTTTCTTGGTTTAGGCATCGAAAATCCTCATCTTTACTGCCCTCTTAAATTGTCAGTTATAAATACATGTTTTTTCCATTTTAATTCACCCGTTTGAGAATCTAGTACATCATTTTCTGAATCAAATTCAGCCTTAAACAAATTTTTACTAATGAATTTCAATATTTTCAAGCAAAATAGAAGTTGATCTTCAGTGAATCATATTGAACCTACAATTTTATAATTTAAATTTTTTAGAACAATAATATAGTTTTAGTGTTAAAAAACTGTTGATTACATAAGTAATTCCACCCTATAGTTACTATTAATAAACTCGACGGATCGGCGATTTACTTTGTAGTATTCCATAATGAAATGGTGAATGAAATATGACCACTTTTCAAAAAGAAACGTATTATTTTATTCAAATTACCTTTGCAAAATACTTCAGAAGATTTAGTTACTATTACTTATCAATTTGTATAATTTCAGTGGTCATTGTATGTACATTTTTTATTGTAAAACAAATTGTCCATTTACCTTATGTATAACTCACTCAACACAGCATTAAATGGTTTTGTGTATCATTTCTTGTTGTGTACTGATGACTTAAAATTACTTTCAAATGAATGTTCATTTCCTTTTATTTCCAATTGCTTTTACTGTAATTTAGTTGGAAACTTTTGAAAAATTAACATTTTGGAGTATCTTCTTGCTGCAATTCTTTATTTTTCAAGTTAAAATTTTAGTATTTAAGATATTGTATCTTTAATGTTTATTTTGGTGCCACCTGAGTTGGTTGACTTGCTTCCTCACCCATTGGTATGGCATTCTCTGTGCAAATGATGTTGAATTAAGACATATTTTCATTGTTCTACTAGGATTTTGAAACAATAAAGCAACAGGTGAGGAGCCTGTCCCTGAGGCCAGTTGATGGTGAGGAACGGAGCAGTCAATGGGAGGAGATCAGTGCAGCTGTGAACAAATTAGGGGAGATGATGAAGGAAGAGGATGCCAAAGGAGATGCCAAGGATCCCCTGCAATCTCAACAACTGTCACTGAAAACTGGCAGCAACACTTAACTGTCTTTGGTAAAAGTTAGTTGGGTGGCTAGATTCATTCAATTCTGTATTAGAGGGTACACATACAGTGAGAGAAGTTACTTTTCTTTGGGGATTCCCGACTGTTTGCTAGTGAGAAACCTCTGCTGCAGCTAACTTTCATGCTCATAAATCAAAATTTTGTGATTAATGTTTGCAAGACTAGCAGAATACTATGCCATGTATCAGACTTCACGTTGATGTGTTTTGATCAATATGATTCCATGCATGCAGAGAGATTTTGATGTTTCTTATATTTTGCATTTGTGTGAATAATAATGGTAGAACTTTGATCTGAATGTTTTTCATAACAGTCATAATTTAAATTCCAAAGTGTTCAATGTTGCTCTCCGGGTAATTTGAATATGTTCAATGTAAAGTCAACGTTTTTCCATGTTAGATAATCATTACTCAAAATTTTCCAGCAACACATTCATTATATCCCATGGCTTTTACCAAACTTTATTAATTGAATGTTTGAGCATGTGATTCATACATCATATAGAAGACATCTTGATATTAAGTCAACCATGTTATCTTATGAATTTGTTTGAGAATAATTTTAACGTGAGGACAACTAAGTTTACCTCAAGCGTTAGGTTCTGATGATAATATATTAAGTCAGTTTGTGGATTCCTGTTCTATCTGCCATCCAATGATGTTTGCTGGCAGTTTCTAAATATCTACAGTCTCTATTTTGGAAGGAATTAATTGTCATTCAGATGTATTTACACATGCATTCTAAGAGTCAGAGGTATATGGGATCAAACAATTGCCTATATCTGTGCATCAACATTCAATCATTGTTTCTCCCTTATTATTGGATGTATAGAATTGTAAAATTTCAGAAGTTTGAAATGTTTTGTAATTATTCTTTTATTTTCAAAAGAAAGACCAAATAGATCCAGGTCAGAGGCTTATAGTCTGTTTCAGTGATCGGGTAGAGGTAAATAAGTCTGTAAACATAACTGAATGATGTGGTGTGTTGGTTACAGATGGTGCTTTCCTAAGTAACATCCTCATTTGAAATTTTTATATAGAAATCAAAAGACCAATTTCTGAGGATGAATTGGAAATAAAGGTTATTTTAGTGGCCTAAAATAAATATTAGGTTTGTAAATATCTGGTTGAACTAAAGAGCAAAATGTGTATATCCCATGCAACTATAGAACAAGATAGAAGAAAATATTTATGAAAAATTTAAATTTTAAAACCATCCAAAAGTACGTTTATTAACTTATTAGAAATTTAAATGTTCATGTCACTTAATAAGAAAGAAAAATCAGCCTTTATAAAGGGTTATTATACATATATAATATATCGAATTTATATATTTTTATGTCAGATCTATGTACATGCTGTTATTTTTAATAAAAGAGAAAAATCTGTCTGAGCTGTCTTTACATCAGCCTGGAAAATGTTTAAAGTTTTTTTTTTTTGCTTGAGATAATGATCTTCCACTGCATCACCTCATGAGGATAATGCAAAAGATGTACATCTGTCATGTGGCAGAGCACAAATCTTTCATCATGTCTTTCACAAGTCATAGGTCACCAGTGGGTTCTGCAGCTTTTAGTTCAAGCATCAAGACGTGTTGAAGCTATTTAAGGTTGATCCGAATGAGTAATCAGATTATGTGCTCTCCATGGACGGGTACTGGAACCTGTTGAAATATTTTGCTTCTTGAAAATACTGGAAATTGAAGGAAGCAAGTAATGAAAGTGAGTTTCACAACTCTTCTAGTCATAGGTAGGCTCATATATTTTGAGTTATATTGAAATACTCTTTCTGTTCACATTTGTAAAGTTTAACTCTTGCTTTTACCCAATAGTTTAACTATAATTTGCGTGTTGCATTATATAGTTAATTTTCAAAATGGACCCACTGAAAGAGCAATACTGTGAATGATCATTCAAGAATAGTAATTATTTCACATTCTGAAAATTCATTTATTTTTGTAATGCCATGTGTATATTTTTCAAATTTACACTGAATAGTCATAATCAATTCAAATGTACCAGTTAGAATAATAAGCAGAAAATTGAATTAAATAATATAAGAGCATTTCAGAAGAAGAGCATTTGGATGGTATAGGTGTTAGGAAAACGTAACCGTTGAGTTATTAAATATATATAAATAAATTTTGCATGAAAAATATTCTTAGTAAATCACCGGAATCGACCATCTAGCAGTAATTCATTTCTCATAACTGAAATTTAATGAAAATCACAACAATAAATTGGCCGACCATAAGGACTATTTTTACGGAGAATCATAAATGTTCTAGCTTTGGAGAATTATGTTATTCCGCGAAAGATCGCTGAACAATTGAGAGAAACTTAGAAAATATGCCTCAAAATCATCATTTGCACTTATGATTCATAACAAAAGACTTACTCGTGCATTAAGAAACCAAGAGCGCCGAAGGTTTTAAAAAATTCGCCACAAACAATTAAGACACTAGCATCTGGCAGAAAATGCAACTAGAATGTTCACATTGCACAGAAGGTACCCAATACACTCAATGCTGTAAAGAATTAAGTATATCACACTCTGATCAAAGCTTCTCAGTTCTCTGTGATTCTAAAAAATTTTTTGGCATTCTCTGATTGGAAACGAGTAATATCATTGTCCGGACTGAGGCTGAATTTTAATGAACGCAGATATCCAAATTAATGCGTCCTTAGAGGAAATGTAATTCCTCTAGGGCTTCGAGCGTACACACTTTCGAAATCTTTATTATTCCTAGCATACAATACGGTAAAGCCGGTTCATTCGAATTAATCAATAATCGCAGACAAGAAGCCACAAGACATCAGCGCTCTCGGCGAAAAAATTATAACAGATGACGGTATTGACGCACCAATTTTTTGACATTTCGGGGAAGAGTTTCATCGTTTAACGTTATCCTGCCGATAAAATATTGACCTTTCATGATTAGGATAATAAATAAATATTATTCTGAGGCGCTGCCGGCATATAATAACTTAGGCTTTGAAGAAGGCCATTTCCTAACAACACTGTTTTTCATAGCCGAAGAGCGCGGAACTTCATTTCACTCCCAGTGGGTTGTTAATTTGGTTTCATCTTGGAGGACTTATTGAATGTGATTAGACCGTCAGTATTACACCGACTGTACCAATGAATCTCCTAGTTATAAGATAAGTGGGTTGAGATGGGATCCTTCGACTGGGATCAAGTGCTTCCTGAGCCAGATGTATTAGGCAGATGTTTCCATGAATTATTTAAGGCCAATCCTGATCAACAGAGGTAAGAATTGAATAATCTACTTCCTAACTTAGTTATATTCAAAATAAAGGTCATGTAAGCTCTTCCGTCCCTAATAATTGAATGTAAATACTCGAGTGAGTGTAGATACGTAACGTTCTCATGTTTATTTATCTCTCTCTATAAGAAGTCTGTAAATTATTCTCTCAATGCCGTGTGCATCTACGGAGGTTTGAGAGAATACATTGATTCTCTGATAACTGTTATATATTTTACTGATATATTCCAAAATTTTGTTACCTAGTTCAAAAATTTGTCCGTTGTTATTGCTGGCCATCGCTCCATTATTGTATACCGTAAATGACGTTTAAAATCTCTTGATTCAGTTTCGTTCCTAATATTTCAGGAAACGCTCGGAATGGAAGGAAGGAAGCAACAAGAGGAAATTTTCCAAAGCGAAAGAAAAAAGAAGAATGAAGGCAAGTGTTGTCAATTTCTAAGACATCTGGAAGAGAAAATTAGATGCTAACATAATTTAGTAGGCTTAGGTGATTTTCTTGAACCATCATTTCCCCATCAACTCGGAAAATTAATTTTCCGGCATTTCTAGGTCGATATCCTACCAGTACCACCTCCATCTCTCTTCCCTCAACAAATGGTATTCGGCAGTGGAGCAGGCCCTGGAGGAGTCGGCCTTCTCTTCTCACAGCATCATCAGTATTACTTGGGCTCAATCCAGTCAGTGTCACCTCCTGATGTTACCCTCCCAGGAAATGCCTCATTCTTTGCAGCATTTGCAACGGTGCGGATGGCACTCCTTGATCGCCGTAACAAGCTTGCCATGCAAGCTTATCTGGCATCATCATCCTCTGCCCTTGCCCTCTCAGGTTCTCAACCTGCATTATCTCCCACAACAGCCCAGGGAGTGTCTCCTGCGAGGGGAACTAGGGAAAGTGATGCAGAAGATGAAACTGACATCAATCGAGAAGCTGCCTTTAGGGTTCCCAAGGTTGGTATTGTAATTATACCCTAATCCTGTGTACCCATTGGGGGAAATCTACTTTGTATTTCTAGTTTTCAAAGGTATCGGCAAGTTTTCTATGTATTATAAGTAATGTAATTAGTATATAATGTAATGAAAAAAATCCTGCTTTATGGTAACAGTGAAAGAAAAACCTTTATACCCCAAATTTTATATTTTCCATCAACTTTATAGTTAGTAGTAGTTCATTTAATTGGATATATTTCAGATGCTAACATTCTCAGCTCCTTTCTCATTATACAAATTCATTTGAATTATAAAATTACATAGTTCATGCCTAACACAAATGATATGATGATGAATTCTACAATGCATATTATTTAGCACATAGTAATGAGATAACAGCAAAAATAAAGATAGATGACTAGGTTGCACATCCTTATAGTTGCATTTTCTTTCTTAATTTTATTCTTTATTTTGAGTAATCTTGGTCTCTTTTTTTTATCCTTAGTCAGTTTTTATCATTCTCACATTTTTCCTTCCAATGTTTCCAACACATCTACCAAGGAAGATTATTGATCAATTGAAAACTTTACTCAAATTCCTAGGGAATGGTACTTTTTGATTATAAAGTTATTGTCAATCTTGCATAATATTTATGACAGTTGGAATTTGAAGTTTAATTCTTATGTATATAATTTCTTTTCTGTACAACAACTCATGAACTAAAAGCTAGGCTTGTAATGTGTGATATACAGTTTTCTACTAATATTAACTTAAGTGCAATTTAACATAGATTCAGGAAGAGAAAATTTACGTTATACAATTCTTATGGCACTGTTTTGTAATATTTTTTCTGAGGACTTTATTACTGATATAAAACAAAACTGATGAATATTATGGAATTGAAAAACCTTTTTTTTTCCTAAGTCTTAACTTAAGGGAAAGGCCCAATATGCTCATTCTATGAATTTTGGGTAGGAAGCAAAGGTGATTCTTTGCATGATTACTGAAACTTTCTTTGCTATGTAGCACACTAAAATTTATTTGCCAAGAAATTTTCTCTGCTACTTTCCCATTAAAGTTGTTCAAAATAATTCTTAGTATTATTGAATTAGTAGTCAAGTCCTCTGTGTAGTTTGTTTTAGAATTCGATACCCTCTCTAAAATTTTATATGGGACCATTTAAATCACTTCTATAATAGTTATGTATTATGTTTTAATGTAAAATTTTGCTGTAATCAATCATATTTCTATTAATTTGGTGTATCATCCAGCTGAGAAGTTGTGTTTCCGGTATAATTTACTGAATTCAATCGTGTCTTACAATAATTGTGATATGAGTTACATAACATCATTACTGATGCTATGCTTACTACTTAGAACTGACCCTGCCCAACATATTTTCATTTGTATATTTTGGCTGCAGATTGTAGGAATAGGGCTAAGAAGTGTGTTTGAACTGATTCGAGAAAGTCGAGCTGTACATCCAAGGCTGTGCACCAAAGCATTAGGTGCTCTGTTAGATGTCATTCAAGGCCAAGCACCAGAGGGTCTAAAAGGAGAACCTACAGAAGTAATGGGTGAGTATTTTTATTTGATTTTAGCATAGTAAGAAAGAGGGTCAACTGCATCTGCACACACAGCTATGGCTTTTAGTTTTTCATAAAGTGTGGAGAATCTTTTCTTAACTTTCAGCTAGACTTTTCTTTAGTTTTCTTGTAGTTTCCTAATAACCCATAGAGTGTTAGAATGAAGCTTATGAGAGTTCAAGGGAAGCTGCAGCTAAAGAAATGTATTGCATTTGAAGCATTTGTTACTTCTCTATTAAAACAGTTTTGAGTAAAATATTGTATATTTCTTATAATTCTTACTTATAACATTACTATTGTGTCATTATTCAAATTTAATAATCTATGTATAAATATATCTTTAATATCAAAAGTCTTAATCTTATTTTCTCCAACTCAATTGCAATTTTGTTGGTGCCAGTGAGCTCTAAAATGATACAATTATAACTATTCATTAGCATGTTATGAAAATTTCTAAAAAATTAGTTATTTCTTTCTTTAGATATAAATTATACATGCCCATAAGTATAAAGGTTAATAAAAGTAAACTGTATGAATAGATTACTAGATGAAGATTTAAATTTTGCCCTATATTTTTGCAGAGTATTTATGTTTTCTATAATTTCTGAAAAATATCTTCTTTCCAAAGACCCCCTATTTGAGTTGCTATTAGATTTAGCAACTTCTCATGGGCCAGAGTCAGCTGCTGTCGATGATGGAAGCCACCCAACAGCCGTGGCATGTGCATGCTTATTGGCTCTTGTTGTAGCCACTGGTGCCACTCCACGGCTACTTTCTGCAACTGCAGCACTTCTCACTAGTCCAAGGGCTCTTTCATCTCAGCACATACATGTAAGTTTTAGATTTACTAGTAAGTTTTATGGCAGAGGAGTGATTTAGCAATGTCTTGTTACCATTCTTTCAATGATGCAGAAATTTTATTATTATTATGCAAGCATTTTAATATTTTTCATTCTATTAAATAAATTTTTTTCTTTTATATTCAACTAAGTAAATTAGAAAGTTAATTAGCTTACTCTGCAGCATTTGAGATGCACATTTTTTTCCAAATATTTTGCCAGAAAATGTACCATCTTACTTGCTTAACATAAGCAGGTATTACTCGAATACTGTATCATCTGATTAGAACTAAAAATTAGCCTCTTTAATAAAGTGATTTTTTATTATTAATTTTTCACCTTCCATTATTTTGATTGTGAAAATTGTTTTGGAATTTGAGCTTTTCCAAATTCCAATGACCTTCTGAAATTTAATAATCTTTGAAGCACAAAGCTCCATTTTAATTATAGATGACCTCTTATTTCTCATGGAAAAGTGTCTTGTAGATAATGATAATATTTATTTTTCTTTATAATGAACACTTTTGCATTTTGAAACTCCATAAAATGCCAAATTCTTCTAAAACTGACTTATTGCTTTTGACTACTTTAACTAAAGAGTGTTTTCTTTTTCCAGATGCCTCAGGTTCTTGCCTCTCTTCAGAGGAGTGTACAGGAAGTCCTTCTTCATTTGCCACCTCTTTCTTCCTCACACCAGCCTCTTTATACCACCTTTTCAAAGACTACCATTGGCTATGGAGTGGCTGGGCCGCGACCTGATTGGATGACACATGGCGTACAGAAGGCGGCTCGCATTGACTCATTTCGAATTTCTATCCCAAGCTCTATTGCAGGTCATTTTTACATACTTATATTTTCAATTAGTGTATAGTAAATCTTAATTTAGATTTAGATTTATACCTCATAAGCTGACAGTGTTGTATGGATGGGGGGTGTATTAACTCCTTTTCCTATCAGTATCTCTGTTGCCCTGCGGAAAGAGCAATCATAAGAAACCATTTGTTTTAGCAATTACTTCCTTCTAATGCTTTGTCAATGTCTCTCAGATATCACCCTCATTGCATTCTGGAACTATAATTTATTCAGCTTCATCTAAAAGTTCTGAAGCAATGAATTTTTTGAAAAGCTTCCTCTGGTTATTACATCTTCTAACCTGGAGCAAATGCCACCCAAAGGATTCTATCATAGTCCTAATGCTACTGTCTAACTTGAAATCTCCAATAATTAAATTCACTACTCTATATTAGACCATCTCTAAATCTAGTAACCCTATTTCATGTGGATCTGTAATCACACAGGGATATTTGAGACTAGGTGAAGTGAGGAAAAATAAGCAATTTCTTTGACTCTTGATGGGCATCCTCTAGAACTAAAAATTAGCCTCTTTAATAAAGTGATTTTTTATTATTAATTTTTCACCTTCCATTATTTTGATTGTGAAAATTGTTTTGGAATTTGAGCTTTTCCAAATTCCAATGACCTTCTGAAATTTAATAATCTTTGAAGCACAAAGCTCCATTTTAATTATAGATGAAGGTTTCTACTTCTTAGTTTCTGCATTACATTTGCCTTTCCCACTGCATTTCCAGTGTGCTATTTGAATCCTAAACTAATGCTAAATGGCACTGCATTTGTTTTCATGTATGTTTATTTTTAATTCAAGCCCTATTTTTAAAATCTAGAAATCAATTGTGAAATCCATTAGCAGTGTTATGTTTATTACTACTGTTATTTGAGGAATGTACAATTAAAATTAAGCAGTGGTTTTCACTCATAAAGGGGAAATATTTCCAATTTAATCAAAGATGAACATCTTTCAACAAGCAAATATATTCTGCCATTTAGGTTGCATGATAACTAGTCATATAATTGACATTAGAGAAATAGTAAACTGATATGCTCAAAAAGCAAATTCTGTGAGAAAAAATAATTGTTAAATGCAAACTATACAAGCTTGGATCTGAGGAAATGATTCATAATTATTGAGTATCCTCACATTTGGGCGTGAAATGTAATTTGTTGAGAAGAGAAGAATAGAGGAAATTGAGATATGTTGCCATAGAAGAGTTATAATAATAAAATAGATAGGGATACTAATGAACAAGTCTTTCAAAGAGCATAAAAGAAAATTGTCCTTGGAAAAAACTGAAAGAAAGCAGAGGAAAGTTAATCAGGGACACACTAAGAATTAATAGTCTCCTGGATGTGGTATTGGGAGGATTGGTGGAAGGGGGAATATTAGAGGAAGTCCTAGGTTAGATTGTGAGAGGCAGGCAATGGTAAGTGTTAATGTTTGAAATTGTGAGGGGATGCCAAAATTGGATTGGAACAGGACAATCTTGAGAGAAGCATCAAATCATTCCTCACATTACACATCAGGAAAAGGGCAAAGGGTCATTCCATGCCTATTCATCCACAAAAATGAAGGTTTGGCACCATCTCAGATTTTGAAGAAAATTGGTATATTTTTAACGTTTGGACATGACTAATCCAAAGAACAGTGATTTATGTATACTGTTAACATTGATATATATCAGTCATGTAAACTGACCTCATAAGAGTTTGTGCATATTTGTACCATATTTACTTGACGGATTGGCTTTCCTGAGAAATTGTGAACTGAACTGAAACTTTATCAAAATTAATTTTCTTTTATATGAAAATTCTAATGTAACAATTTATTAACTTTTTCTTGTGGTGCTTAAACAGATCTAAACAAGAGGTTTGATAAGTTATTTACTTTTTAGATAGTATATTTTATGATATTCAACAGACTCTTGACATCAGTCATACTTCATACCAATTTGATGATACAACAAATTTTTTTTGTGAGGTTTCAATTCCCACTTACCACACTTTTAGCATGAGTTCCATATACAAATAATTACTTATTGAATCTTGATATCAAATAATTAGTTCTGACAATTCTCTACAGATTCCATATCTCGAGGACGACGTGGACTTCAGCTTCCAGTTGATCCTCCCCCTGCTATTGCCAGTGATGGTCAATATATCTATATCTTCTTGCCATGTACAAACCGTGGTTCCAGCACTGGTGTTCTCCTTAAAGTTGGTTCTGGTTATGGTGCCACTGTCCGGGGACATACCTATCTTGAGCGACCAGGGCCACATCCAGATGTGTCTGCTGGTGCTTGGCTTGGATTTGCTTCTGTAAGCATAAAGATTGTCTTAAATTGCACTTAGACCTATTTTACCCATTGAGATGATATATGATTCAGCATCATTCGGTAGTGGATACATGTTATGGTATATTTTTCTAAAAGGCATCTTAAAAAATGCAGTCAGTTAGAGAGACCACAAGCAAAATTACTGTGGTTAGTTAGCAAAAATACATCCAAGAATTCATTGCATTTGTAAAGTATATACTCTAAATATTAGATTAACCAATAGAACATGTTGATTGCAGGGTCACTTGTACTTCAAGCCATTGGGCACTGTAGGAAAGAAAGGAGGTAATGGAGAGGTGCTTGTTCTAGACAGGGAAACCTTGCGGGTCACAGGAGTGGCTCATATTGGTGATCAGATAGTTCCTGCAAATGGAGTGGTGTCTTTGCCCTCCACATCAGCTGCTCCTCCTCCACCTACTCATTCTGTACTCCCTTGTGTGATATTCTCTGATGGGGAGAATCTTGGAACTGTTACTGCTGCCAAAGATGTAAGTATATTACTTCTGGAAATTTGAAAAACATGCTTCTTCAGTGGCTGCACCACTGAAGGCCTTTAGAAGGAAATAATCCTAAGCCCAGAGCCTATAGCCCACCTCCCTAAACAATACAAAGGGGGTTATGCAGCATCCTAAAGACTGTGTAGTGATAAACAATATTCATTGTGATTCTTATTTGAAAATGTTTCTGTTTAACTGGAAGCATTCTTGGAAACCACTTTAAATAAACAATAATATTTGGTTGTTACAAACATCTGATTATGAAATTATTTTATATTCATGTATATTAAATGCTAGGAAAGTGTTATGATGAGTAAATATTAAGATGCCATGATTTAGGAGCAAAACTTGATATTCACCATGATACTAGTGTCTCACACAGTATGATTTCACAGAATGTGGTGATGCCATGGAACATAACTTTGCACTATGTGAGGGTTTAGTGTGTTCGTGTAATCCAGTGTAGAACGATTTATTAATCTAATGGTTGGCAGATAAGGAGCAACTCTGGAATTAAGGTTGCTCCTAAAATACTGCATCAATAGCTCACAAATGTATGTCTATGGAAACATGGAAAAATAATTAGATTCAGTTGGAAGTTATTAAAAATTCTGAGACGTAACATTTCTGTTGATAAATTTTATTTTGGTAGTACATTAAATTGTGTACAGTGATCTCTCCATTGTAATTACATTTACATTAAAAGTACCCATACTAAAATCTTTCAATGCAATTTTGTAGTTCGGGTTTTTGAATCTTCTGGATAAGGGGTGGCTGGATAAATAGTCACTTGCTTTAATACATCTTTTGTTTGGCTCTGAATTCCATAATAGGTTTTTCTGTTTGGAAAAGAATACTTTCTCTGATGATGCAAGAGAGGTACAAAGTGTTTGCCAGGAGGTATAGCGCAGTTGCTTACATGGAATTGTATTCATTTTTAGGATGGTTTTATAGTTCGGATATTGAATCCTGCCATCAGTCCAATGAGTGTGGTGAGTGAGTTACCATTGAGACTTGCCCGCAAGTGTCTTGAAGTCGTCGGGACAGCACCTCTCTTTGGAGGTTCCTTTCCAGTCGTGGGTCCAGGGGAGGCAGAAGATGAAGCTGGTGCTTGTTCAGTGGGGGGCATACATCCATCAAATGGACCTTCAAGTCAAGGGGCATCTGCTAGTGGAAGCCCTCTTATGGCTCGAACCATTCAGACCGACTGGGAGGAAGAGGTAGCTTCCATTGCAGCTGGAAAGGACTTTGCTGTTATTCGCACCATATCTGGAAAGGTAATTATTTCTATGATCATACTATATACTGATGATGATGTTTGAAATTTTATAAAGTAAACAGAAGATAAGGTTTGCTTTGTTATTTCCTTTTTTGAGATTCTTTAGTGGGGATTTCGTATGAGGACCTCTAACGGTGGTTTGTGTCACTATGTGGATTGCCACTTGCCTTGTTCTCAAAGCATCCTGTCTATAGAGTAGAATTGAGTTGGCATGGTAGCGGTTCTTACTCCTTCCTGAAAAGTGAGAGAATTTGGTTTAAGTCCCAGTCATCTTAATATTTTTCACTTCTATTTATCCTTGTTATTAAACCATTTTTACTCTCCATGCAAAGTTATTCCTTTTTCCTGATCCCTCTTTAAAAATGTTATATATTGGTATTAAAAAATAAATCCATTAGTGCCAATACAAGAACCTGTAAGTACCTAGGCCTAATCAAGATGCTATATTGTCTGGAACTCTAAATTAATGAATTGACATGTTTCTTTTGATGAGCAAGAGTTTAGCAGAATATATTTATGACTGGTCACTGGTCAGGTGGAGATTATAGGTTTGAAAGCTGAATTTAAAGAATAGACAGTGAGGTGAGAAAGAAGGAGAATGGGTCTTGTGTGTCGATTTATGGTTAGTGGGTGCATTTTTATGGAATTTCGAAGGGAGTAGATACTTTTGGAGGATTGTTGGGAGGAGCAGGGGAAGGATTTTATCTGAAAAAAAATTTCATTTGTGAGGTTGATGGAATATTTACTTTGGAGAAAAATGTGGAGCAGCTCTAAGAGGTACAACTCCTTCATTACATGGGCTTCATGCAGGGTATGGAATGAGAAGTGGGTATTTTGTTTGTTGATAAAGATATAGAAAATCAGCAAATTTCAATTACCAGCTTTGATATAGGGTATTTGTCATCAGTTGTGAAAGCAGTAATTCATAATATATGGCGGACCCTCTTTGGGTGAAAAAATTGTCTACCCAAATTTTCATTCTTTTTCATTCTGACTCAAAAATTGCTATTTTATATTTTTGTGTGCTTGTAATTGGTATTTGGTTAATTTATTCGTCCTACAATGAATTACATTAACTGCGTAAAAATAGCTCAATATGTGGCATTATTGATACTTATTTAATTATTCTGGTAAATAAGTTTTTCTCTAAACCCAGCTCTGTAATTTAGTCTCACTACAATGGTGTAATTTCTAGACTTGGAAACCAGCCAAAATATGACTACAATAACTCTCGAGACCTATGGAAAACATTGCAGGACCTCTTAAATTTAACCAGGCAGCTCTACAGATATTTACTATGCCCTTAAAATAAAACTAAATATTTAATAGATTTTTTTAGAAGCGATGTGCAACATGTGTTAAACAGATAGATTTATCGATTTAATCCTTAAATATAGAGACTCATGTTCTCAGAATAAAAGGCAATTCTTGTTTCTCGAGAGGCATTTTCATATATTGACTCACGTCTTAAAGTGCAATAACTACAAAGTTGCTTTCTCCTTTTCCAGGTTCTATATTGTGGAAAAGCATCTAGTCTTGGCATTAAGCAACCCCAGCAGCAGTCTGGACTGGGGCTGGGTGCAGGTGCTTCCAGTGGTGCTGCACCATTAGGTGCCCCAAGGATCATTCTCTCAGGCTCTGCTGCAACTTCAAGCTCCTTGCCCACACCTAGTTTCCTATCCCACAAATGGAGTGAGTTGCCTATTGTGGGTCTTTCTTCTGGGCCATTGCTTGGCCCAGCAAGTGCAGGGCGTGCTTCTGGTGTGCGCATTGCACAGATAGCTATTGGCCACGAAGGTCAGCATGTGGTGCTTCTCACAGAGGAAGGAATACCGTTATTTGCAGGCACAGCAAGAAGAGGGGAAGATGGAGATCAAAGTGAGTTGTACCGTCATTATCATTAGTATCATTATTAATTGACCTTACCAATTGGCCTGTTAGGCCAGATGTTGGTTCCCTCATATCTCAAAATTCAAAAAATTTAACTTTTATCTCTTTTTGTTTATGTAAACATGTTATCATGTTGATGGATATTGAAAAGTATATTTGAACCCAGACCTTTAACTAACAAAATCGTTCTTCTTTGGTTTCAGTCTCACCTTTTATAATATTCTTTACTTTATATTTTATTATAATTATATATTTATAATATTCTTTACTATATATTATTAATAAATATTTCACAATCCCAATTTACTGTAGATATTTACTAAGTGATTGGTTTTGCAAATTTTTCCTTCCAGTAAAAGCTCGAAGACAACCAAAAGCTACAAAGCCCAAGAGAATGGTCAAAGCTGAAGGACATGAGATTGTATGGGCTGCTTGCAATAATGGAACCACTGCGCTTGTGTCAGCTGATGGTTTACTCATGCTCTTTGGAAAAGATACTGCTCATTGTGATCATACTACAGGTATAAAAGGCCACTCATGTTTATCTTATACAGTACTGTAATATTTTCATCTTGTCATACTTGTGTTAGATGCTAGAAAACATGTTCTGATTCACTCGAACAATTAAATGATTTTAGTCAGCCTGACCAGTTAAATGTTATACAGCATTATTTTTGCACCATTCTTCACTAGAATTAATTCTTTGGTGGAATGGATTTTATTGAATTTTCCATGATAGAGACTGAAAAAGTAATTTGCAACTTAACTCTTCAAGTCTTTCATTTAGACTGAGAAAACATTTTTCTAATTGTCACTAAAACAATGAAGTATGTCATAATATATTCAAGTAGCACTTGCAGTGACAAATACACTCTATCTGCTGTGGAATATATTTATGACTCAAAAAGATGCATCACGCAAAAAATACTACAATATATACAACAGGTGTTATAAGATTTCAAGTTAGGATGAGGGAATACTCATTACATCAACAACAACATTATACGAAGGACAACATAATGAAAAACCAGACTCTGCATAAAAAATTCATTTAAAGAGTAAAATACTTGCTTTGCAACAACTATTTCAGTTTTCCTTGAAAATTTTGATGAGTAATGATAGATTTTAATTTGAAGGCATTAGTAGAATTTATCATGATTTATGTAGCAACTATTTATTTTTATATCACTTATATTAGTCGTATTAATAAACTCAAGAAATCTAGAGCTTGTTGTGTGAAAATTTTCTGTTTTGAGTATCATCTTTTCATTAACGTTTTTATGATTTCAGGAGTTGTTTCAGATCTTCGTGGCATCCGGATAGTGCAAGTGGCCCTTGGGAAGGCCCATGCTGTTGCATTGACAGCCCAGGGCCACATTTACACTTTTGGCATTAACAATAAGGGCCAGTGTGGGCGTGATTATTGTCCATCATCCATTCCTTCAGCCCCTCTTGCCAGTCATCAGCCTAAAGAAGGTGAGGAGGCACTTGCAGTAAAATTTAAGAATTATATGGTAACAATTTCTATTGTCACAGATACATCTTGGTGAGTTGTTCTTGGAAAGTTCTCAGACCAACATGTTGTCCATTGGGAAGGTTTGTCCAATTTAGGAGGCTGTTTTAATGCACTATAAAATTGTTCTCATTCAAGAGCAAGTATTTGTGCTCTCTACTCAAAATTTCCATTAACAATCATTGCAAAGTCACAGATTTAATGCATTATTATATCGGGTGGGTGACCTTGCTTGTAGTGAAGCAGAAGGCAATTTGATTATCTAGATCATAGGCATGGGAAGCCACATCCATCATAAAGTTCTTCATCCATTAACGGGAGATCTTTCTAGGAAAAGGGTAAAGGTGATTTTGCACGTAATGGTGTGTACCTAAGAGAGATCCCAAGGGAAAGCAGCCATGAAAAACGTCTGTCAGGACCAAGAGTTGAACCTCAAATATTCCACTTCCAGGCAGATGCTTTATCCAATTAAACTATCAAGCCAGGACATGTTTTCACACTGTTTTGGGAGATTTTGTAGGCTAGTGCAAAAAATGGGAGATCTTTCTATATAAAATGCTGTTTATGGAATAATTAGTTGAAACATCTGGTGTAGTTGCAGCAAAAGTTATTTTAGGGGTTCTGAATAGATGGATTGAAGGAAAAATTAAGGGTAAAATTGGAGAAAACTAGTGCAGTTAGGATAATGAGGGTGACTTATGAGGGACTGTATAATGAAGCCTGGTATTTAAGGATTGATGTGCATGTTTAGTTGAATTTAAAAGGCTTTTGATAGAGTAATGGCCAAAAAATGATGGGAATTTTAAAGAAAATTGGGTTAGACTGGAAAGATAGGCATTTGGTGTAAAATTTGTAATTAAATCAAACAGCATGTGTTAAAATTGGTGATGGGGAATCAGAATGGGCAGAGTTGGACAGGGGAGTGAGACAAGGCTACCCATTATCACCATCACTTTCTAATATACATGCAGAGGAAATGGTGAAGCTTGGGAAAATATAGACAATGGAGTGAAAGTTGGTGGGGAAGTGGTGGAATCAGTGTGATTTGCAGTTAATAAAGTTATTGTGTGCGATCCAAAAAGTTGGTTGCAAATTTTTAGTAAATGCAATAAAATACAAAGCTAGGGAGTTCGGAATGAAAATAAACTTTGGAAAAACTAAATTATCGAGGTTTACAAAGGAAGAAAAGCTAAGTTAACCATCAGGGTAGATGGGGAAAACTGGAACATGTAGATGAATTCTTTTACTTGGGTAGTGTCCTCTGTTGGGATGAGATAGATGGGATTGGAAAAAGTTTCATTGGCCAAAGAAGCTTTCATGAAGCAATGGGAACTGATTAGGTCTTAATAAAGGAAACTTTTATGTAATACATATTTATATGTATGCAATACATATTCATGTATGATATTTGTGAAAATATTTATTCTTTTATACTTCATAATGGATACAATAGAATTTGGAAGGAAATTTACAAAAAATTTAGTCTATGCAGAGGCAATTTAAATCAACTTATCCTATATTTTTCCAAAATAATTTCTAATATAGTGATGGCAATGGAAACTGCTGCAGAAGGAGATGGTGGTGCTAATTCATTTGGTGGTCAAGGTGAAGAGGAGGAGGATGAAGGTGCAGCACCTGGGGATTGGGATGCATCGCAGCACCAGATGGTGGGGCAAAGGGGGGATGCAGGAGGTGCTGGAATCATGTGTCCACCTGGGAGGCACAAATGGAAACTGGACCAGTGCATGGTATGCACTGTGTGCAGAGAATGCACTGGATATAGCATCAGCTGCTTGAGTAGCATACAACCTGACAGAAATCCTGGACAGTGAGTAATGATTTCCTTTACTTTAATTAGAATAAAGGGACACGTAATAAAGCAAGAGTTTTGGATGAAAATAAACATAAGAAAAATTAAATTAATGAGCATAGGAGGTGATCATAGGAGCATAGGAGGTGCTCATAGGAGCATAGGAGGTGATCATAGGAGCATAGGTAAGGGTGATCTAGTGCAAGATGGTGCACACCCAGGAAAAACCCCAAGGAAGAATGGACTTGAAAAAAGTCTGATGGGACTGGGAATCGAACCCAGGTCTCCCCATTGCTTGTCAGGTGCTCTGTCCATTGAGCTAACAGGAAGTCTTCCAATTGGCTTGGAAAAAAGTTCTGAGATAGCTCAATGGACAGAGCACCCAACCGGCAATTGAGCGACCCGAGTTCGATTCCTGGTCCCGTCACCCTTTTTTCAAGTCCATTCTTCCTTGTAAATTAATGAGGTTTACCAAAGGAAAGAAAGCTAAGTTATCAACCAGGATAGGAGAGAGAGGTCTTGGCCAAAGAATCAGGGAAGAAAATGGTAAAATCTTTTTGTGGAGTGTTTTGCTGTAGGGATGTAAATTGAGGACCTTAGGAAAGGATGGCATCAAAAGGTTGGAGGTCTTTGAGATGTGAGTATGGTGTAGAATGGGGTGATAGAAAAACAAAGAAGTTCTACGATTCAGTTCTTGCATCTCCTGCTACATGCCAAGAGGCGGCTTGCAGGGTACATATGTAGATGTAGATGGTTGCAGAGGAGAAGGATTTTATTCAAGTCATTAAGGGATGGGAGGGTGAATCCGTGAGTCAAATATTGAGAGGAGTGGGATTGCTATAGAAAGCAGTTGAAGGTAGAATGCAATGGAAAAAGCAGAGGGGAAGACAAAGGCAAAAGATGTTAGATGACATGAAGGGCCAGGTAAGTTACTAAGAAACAAAAGAAAAGGCAGTGAATAAGGCACATGAACCTATGAAATGCTAGAAAACTTACGTATGACTTTCAGTTTTCAATTAAGTAGTTATTGATCACAATACAGTTTAGGTCAGGGATGGTAACACTTCATTGAACAGCAGGTAGCATATTCTGCTGGATGAGCTTCAGAACTACAGGTGATAGATCCTGTGAGATATATTGTTTTGGGGAATGTAGCAAAATGGAAGTTTGCATGAACTCATGAACTGAAATGGCTTTAATATACCAAAACTGTTTGGAAATCTTTTTTTCCATAGCTGATGCTAAAATATCTTAAATCTTGCTTTTAATCTTGCAAATTTATCTTGAGTGCACAAACATCACCAGCAACTGGGTTGATGATAGGCTGAGTGCTTAATAGGCTTCCTTAAAATCCTGGAGAAAATTTCATACTCTAAGAGGAATTTCCTCTACCACCCACTCTCAGATACGCTGAATGTATATTATGCGGTTACATGTAAAACAATCCAGATGAAATTGGGTGTATACAGGTTATGAAAAGTTTTGAATGGGAACAAATTGGTCGATTAGCACTCCCAAAAGATTTTTATACCCAGAATACAAATCTATTCAACATTCTCTTTATATTTTTTTCCAACAGAGTAACAGTTTAGTTCAGTGATGTGATAACTAAGCAACACTCATTTTGGTGGTTATTCATTAAGCAACTGAAAATAAGGAAATTAAAAAAGAATTGTTTTATGTTAACATATTCAGTCTTTTGAGCAATCAGTGCCGTATGAGTCATTTGCAGCAAACAGAATGAAGAGGTAATCTAATGTCTTTGTTAAAGGCAGTATGGTTGAGTGAATTGGTTGATGTCAGTGTCTATCTTTGTTTACCATCAGTGCAGTAGTTGTTCCATTTGATAGAATTAAATGTGTGTTCTTGCAGAGAATGTGGATGTGGGGAAGGTGATTCTGGGTGCAGTGTGTGTGGCTGTTGTCGTATTTGTGCTCGGGAAAATGTTGACAATTCAGAGCTTGCTATACTTGGACCATGTGGGGCTGGTGATATGACTGGGATGGTTCGCCTTGATCTTATTTTTGGAGGTTAGTTTTTTGTCAGTTCTTTTATTATTGACAATTTAATACTTTTATATTCTCTTTAAGTGAAAATAATGATATTTTAGCAGCGTATTCAAGTTCTTTCTTTCAATTTTCCAGCACCGTCATCCTCCCTTTTGCAACCTTACCTAGAAAAATGTAAGCAGAAAATTAGGATAGCCATCTCCTATAAGTGTTTAATGTAATTGTATTGGTTTAAATCACGTAAATGTGTTTCTGAATGTTTTCAGTTACATGTATGACCAATGTTTACTTTTCCATTTTAGCCTATTTAGCCCATTCTTAGTGTATTGTACTATTTGGCAAGATTAAACTATTACTAAACAACCAAAATGTACACCATATATGAGCATGGTACCCTCCTAGCTCAGGCCCAGAATAGTTGGACAAGCTGTCTCTCTTTACATTTCATGGGTCCTGAAACCATTACGCCACTTTGCATCTTTCCATTGCTAATTTATCTTTGATCTACCATATTCTTACAGTAGCGTTTTACCTTGTGCTTCTTCTCCTGATCCTTAAATAAAATTTTAATAGCTTGTCACTTTATCATCTATTTCATCTTTAATTATTGTTATTTTGTTTTCCTTATTTTTTGTGTGTACTGTTTTGTCCTATCTGTTAGTAATCACCAATGATTTCCAGATAGATGTATTTACTATGGTAGGTCCTTAATGTAATTTTTTAAGCCTGTATTGAGTTGTAAAATTCAGAAGGATTAGTGAGCTGACACATTCAAGTAGAGTAAGTGGAAGTTTGCTCTCTAATTTATAGGTACATACATGTATACTACAATGATGATAACCAGGACCATATGAAAATCAGATTTTGTTCTCACAAGACCTGTTTACAATGTTCATATAATTTATTTAATAAACAAAAAACACCAACACTTGAGCTCTAAATAGTATTTTAACCAAGTACATCAGTATTACCTAGTTAGTACAGTGGTGCCTCACCATTTACACTTATCTGTCATTGAACCCGTGTCAAATTGCAAGACTCTAATTTCAGGACACTATCTCCTATATTAGTCTACAAATACAGATAAATTCATTGTTGAGCTGTTGGGGAAATATAATCAAATAATACCTCTGTTGATTCGTCTGTTTTTTAATATGTTCTTACTGTTATATTGTTTTGCTATTTACTCAAGCGTTACTACTCAACACCTTCACAGTCCAATAAAACAGCAGGAAAAAGAACCATTACCAAATGACACTGTGCAGTACCACACTCACTAACATGCTATTTTAGGCCAAAATTAGATTGTCAGATTGGAGTATGTTGAATTGTAAGGCATCATTGTAAAATGAATCTTAATCTGCAGAGGCTAGCATCTCTTATTATAATATTAACAATACTCAATGTAAAAGTTCATGATAGCAGTTGCCTTGCATGAATAAGTTATTGTTTTGGATGCTTCAGGTCAACATGGCAGTCGTCTTCAGGAGAACCTTCAACGACGGCTTGAGGAGAGAAAACAGAGGCAGAAAAGCTCTGGAGTTAGTGGATCCAAACCAGTGCCAGATACAGCCACTAGTGGAGGAGGTGTACTTGCTATAAGTACCAGAGGCAAGTCTAAACGATTTATTAAGTTTTCCTTCAAAATAGTTCTAGAATCACTTTTCAATTCTTTTATCATAATAAATGAAAACTTAAGTGTAATTTAGTTACTTAAGTAGCATATTATATATCAATACTTTAGCCATCAGTGGGTTCACAGTTTTGTTTCTAATAAATAATAATTTGTCTTTTTTAAGGAAAAACATAACTCATGTTGTGATTTATAACTCTAAGGGCGGTAAGTCTCCAGTCCAGGTTTGAGTCTCAAAAGGGACCATCAAATTTTGATCAAATCTCAAAAATGTTAGGAAATTACTAATTAGTCAGTTTATGAGAGACACAACATTGTCTTACATTAATATGCATCTATGAATATAATGCCAATTCAAAATTATGATGATGGGCTTAGGTCATAGTGCAAAAGTTAACCAAACTATTTACATTTACATTAGTAACATATGGTATATGGCAGGGAGCATGAAAACACCGAACTCCTTAATTAACTACCTGGTTTTCCCACCTTAAACTGTCTGGAAAAAATACTAATAATGGCTAATCATTTTTGCTGTAATTTCCAGTAATCTCTATGGCGTCTAGCTTTGAGAATCACATTTGCTGAGAATGGGAATAATAGTCACAAATTTCATCATGTAAATTACTAGTTAAAAATTTCTTGTTTGTGTTCTCAGTTCTTAAATCCTTAAAAGATTCCTAGCCAAGGGTTTTAATCTATTATCTGCAAAGCAATGGAAGGAGTTAGTAATCTTTTGGTGGACCACTCATAATTTTTAAAGTTCTTTATTTTTTGTTGTAGGAAACAATACCTTTCATGTCTAGCTTTTAGGGATGCTATCATGTTGCAAGAAATTTAGGTACCACATTAAATGTAGTGAAGATTCAAGTAAAAATGTTTAACTCTTGCCAATTGGTTGCAGTTTTGATTCTTGAATACTTCACAGGATAAATTTTACTACATCTGAATTTTACTCTGTGTACCTAGAAAACAATGGCTCTTGGGAATACATAATTAGAATATCAGCTGCAGTTGTTTTAATCTTATTGCTCACACAGATGCCATGGAAGTTTTCAATGCTTTAAATGTGCAAATTATTGTAGACTTACTGTCTGAATTTTCTCTCAGCAGAAAATGCTCTCCTTGGAATGGGAGTGGGTGAAAATGAGCAGGATGGCAGCGGTAGGGGTGCAGTTTCTGGTATTGGTGTTGCAGCTGGAGGGAGCAGGGTTGCATCTCTCCCTCCTGCTAGGGTCAACGTCCCTGATGATTCTCCCGTCGTGCACATTGCCTGTGGTCTTCATCACACAGGTATTTTTTTTACTTGAAACTACTTTTGCATAACTTTTAGAGTAAATGTACTTATAATTTATGTTTTAAATTTATAAAATTTAGAGTAAGTGTACTTAAACTAGTATAAATTTATTTATTTCTGTAACTGTCAGTTTGCCCATTGGTAGAGTGACAAGTGCAGTTTGTGAAACAAATGCTTGGTTTTAGAACGGCAAATAAGTTATTAAATCATGAAACAAAGCCTTTGAAATGAAAGCTTAGGCTACTATATGCATGCAAAAATAGCACTGTAATTGGCATGAAACAAGAAATTAGATTTATGTATGTTAACCCTTTTGCTGCCCACCTCCATCAGGTGGTATGTGCACAAACTACACGGCTGCAGGTGGTGGAAAGCTACTTTGGAAAAACCAAATAATGTATTCTTAGGAGTGAACTAAAAATATAAGGAAGTTCTCATGAGATTTTCTTTAGTAAATGAGAATTAAAAATGGAGATAAGAAATAAGCCTTCTGAATGCCTACTGGTTCACAGAAATGAGCATCTAAATGTGTTAAATTGGGGTGGATATATTGGCCAGTGTCAAATACGTTGAAGTTGGAATATTCCAGCTTGTAAACATCACTTTTGTCTACCCTAATCCTTAGACAAAACTGTCACATTTCTCAATTTTAATTGGAATTGAGAGCATGCTCAGAGTTTTGTGGAACTATTTTACTAAATGTGAACACTTTTTGGAAAAAGCATTGAATAAATATTGTTTTGTTACCAGATGATGCAGTGCAAAATGGTACAAGACCCAAAATTGGCTCCATTAGATGGAAAATTATCTTATCCTAGTTCCTTATTTCTTCTTGGTGTAGTGGATATGATCATGATGGGGTTATATTTAATTCTTCTCTCAGTTTGTTCCTAGAAATATGCTTTTCATTCAGAATTTCCATAATCATTAGCAAATGATCACTTTTTGTTTACTTCTCTCCTTAGTTCTTCTGCTTGCATCTGGAGCAGTTTACACATTTGGAAGTAATTCCCATGGACAGTTAGGTGTTGGAGACTTGGCTCCAAGAGGTGGTCCAAACCTTGTGAGACTGCCACCTCATCCACCACCTGTTTCTGGTGTATCTTCTTCCCAGGAGTGCAGTTCTAGGATTGCAGTACAGATTGCTGCTGGTTCAAACCATACTGCCATCCTTACAGCTGAGGGAGAAGTGTTTACTTTTGGGAGTTATCAGGTGAGAATTTGAACCACATTTGCATTTGAATTCATTAATCATATAATTTGGTAGACAGATTCTTCATTTTCAAGATCATTACTTATCATCATTTGAATGTTTTAACACAGCAGAAAATGTTATTTAAGCTGGTCTATTAAACTTATTGCCAGCTTTCCAGAATTTCTTTTGCTTTAACTTTGGTCAGTAATTTTAAGTAGAATTTCCAACATATGTAACAATGTGTATTTTTAGCTACATAATTTGAACTAACAACCTGATCATTTCACTGATGGAGTTAATTAAATAGAACTTTTACTATGAAATGTTTATTTAATTAATTTCCTATCCACATTTTGTTGACAGTTGTAGAGACATTTTGCTATGGGTAGTTGTTTAGCTATGGTCACTCCTTCTAAAGATTCTAATTGTGTACATGTTGACATGAACATGTTATTCCTAGGAGCAAGCCTTATAATATGGAGTCAAATTTCTCATATTACTTTTCCATTCCTAATCATGAAAGTTCCTTCATTTTGTGTGAGACTGGCTTAATAAGTACATAATTTTGCTTTTCCAGAAAGGTCAGCTGGGTCGTGCTCCTACAAGTAAAGGTGCAGAGCCATCTACTTCAAAATCAGTGAGCATTCATCTGTTAGCCACAGAATTGGCACCTCCCTGTGGAATGCCTTCATCTGATTCACAGCCATCTCACCCATGGAACAGTGTTCCAGGGGCCATTCCAGGAATAGGTCCCCGTCATGGCAGAAGGGCCTCTTGGATTGGGGCCTCAGCAGAGCACACTTTCATACGTATAGAAGAGTCCCTCATTAACGCTGCCTCCCTCTCTCGTTCCACTCTTCTTGCTAATGGAAACTGCATTTGTGAGTGGAATATATCTTTTACGCTTTCTTCAGATATCACTATTGGATCTTATTTACAGATATACTTCAATAGGACATCTTGTTTATTAAAATTTGGATTTAATAATTAATTAATGAATTTTTTCATGGAAAATTGTCCACCACTTTTACATCCAATGGACTCTAATAGAATGAGAATGTGTTATTTTATGAAAGCAAACTATGGAAACTCAGTTGTTTTCATTTTTGTTGTTTGTACCACTGTCTGACTAAACTAAAATCCCCTTGTACGGAGACTGTATCATCACAGTCAAGGTATTAAAACATATAAGTGAAAAGATGAATTCTGATATTTCCATGCCATGCTAAAGACAATTACAATGGGCACTTGTGTGTCCTGTGCCATGAAGGCTGTAAAAGATTATAAATCACAAATTTATGATTTCATAAATCTGTAAAAGTGGTATGCCAAATGGCCGGAGCCTGACACCAAAGACAGCATTCAGAATTGGGAGTGCTTTTACATCCACCACCATGTCATGGCAGTCAGCTCTTAAAGGGTTGTCTGTATTCTGCACTCTTAATTTATAAATATGCCTATAATTCTTTTCTTTATCTTCACAGTACTCCTTCCAACAGGGGGATGGGACAACAATGGAGAGGAAAGTAGAAATGCAGCTGCTGCAACACAAGGCCCATTCCACTGTCTCACAATAGCTCGGCGAGAGGGCAGTTGCACTATCTTTAGTGGCAGAGACCAAGTCAATTTCACGGGGACTGCAGCCTGCTTGGACCCAGTTTATAATGTTATATGGAGGTGTGCTATTCTTATCTCTCAGATTTTACCTTAAATAATCAGTAGATCAATTCAATTAGACATTGAAAATCTTGAGGTTTTCTCAGCTTACTAATGAAGCTAATCAATCCCAAAAATTACGCACTTATGTTGCTAAGCTACTGGATGTCTTTTTTCTGTTTCCTTTGCTTAGTTTTTGTGCTTCAAATTAAGTACAGGAGCATATGCCTTTGTCAAATCTAGGTTGCCTTACCATGTAACTCATCCTTAGCTAATGATAAATTTGCTAAATAATATTATTTCAAGGAATAACAGGTGTGAAAAATAGCAATATGACTGGGACTCAAACCCAGGTCTCCTACCTTCTGGACAGGTATTATAACCAGGCTGCTTGCCTTGCTCCCAAAAGCATTCCCAAAGAGTGTGGAAGAGATGTGGCATGGTAGTTCAGTGGTTAGAATACCTGCCTGGAAAGTGGGAGACCTGGGTTTGAGTCCCAGTCATGTCACTATTTTTCACACCAGTTATTCCTTGGGATTCAGCCACACAGCTCTTCCATGCTTAGTAATTTACCCTTCCTTAATCTATAATATTATTTTATTAACATCCTTGTGTTTTTTTCAAAGCGCAGAATATATACTGCTTTATTATCAAACTTAGATTCAGGATGTCAGTTTAGTGTCCTGACCATTTTGACATTAGCAAATGCCCCAATGATAAAGTATTGGTACACCTCTCATCTGAGATAAAAATATTGCAGATATAGAAAATGTTACAGATCTATAATAAAAGAGATGAATTATTCATGAATTCAGAGTCTGTAATAATATGCTGAAATGTTAATATTATTGATAGAAAATATAATATTAGATGTGAACCCAACAATGAGATGTATCTTGACTCTTAAACTCTTTTTTTTCAGCAACAGTTAAAGTTTAATATTCATATTGTTTGGAATTCTGCCAGCTAATGGAAACTTTGTTCAGTTTTAGTGTGTGCAACCGCCAGCTGGTGTCCTACAATGCAGTTGCTGCTGTAGCAAGAGGATCTTTGCTTCCATATGTTTCCTCACCAAGAGACAAGTTCTGTGACATTCCAAGCATCCTTACTTCAGAACTTGCTCTGCCTGTTACTCCATCTCCTTTCTGTCCCGTCCGAAGATCTCAGGTGAACTTTTATTTTTTCATATTCATAAATGCATAAGTATGCAGCCTCCTGCAATACACCAATATGTGGCTTTTAGAGTATCAATGTAGATTTACGGATATATCCTTAGTTATTCCATATCCTCCAAAAACTTGTTTCCTGGTGATACATTTTTGTGTTATGTACACAACATCACAATGCTAAATTTGTGATTGTATTAGTTATAAATTTGTGAAAAAATTAGAAGCATGTAATCTTTAAAGGGTGTAGAAAGAGCTCATAAAAATTTACAACCCCTATGTTTTAATATATTGCAAGTTTCTACATTATCTAGATTTCTTAATCATAAATTTTAACAGCAGACTCTATAGTAATTGTTTTGTCTTTCAACCCCAATTTTAAAGCAGTTAAGCTAAAACACATTAGTTTTATACCTTTTGATTGGCTTATGCGCCTTAATACTTCATATTCAATGCCTTTTCTTTCGTTTCTTGGTATCTTAACCAACCCTCTGCATCATTTAACATCTTTTGCTTTTGTCTTCTCCTCTGTCTTTTCCCTTACATTCTACTTTTCATTACTTTCTTTAGCAATTCATCTCCTCAATAATTGCCCCACCTATTTCCCCTGTCAATGCTTAATTACCTGAATTAATACCATTTCCAACACCGCTGTTAAATAACAGATTCTTCATCATCATGGGTGGTCTGCTCTTGCAAGTCCTAGGTGTTGTTTCTCCAGTTCTCTCTGTCTTTTGCCCTTTTTTTCATCTCTCTGTACCCTTCTCCGTTTTTCAAACAATCCTATAACTTCACTCTTCTCCTTCCTCTCTTCACTCTTCCTTCCATCGTGCCTTCTAGCATATCCTTAAGTAGGCAGTTCTTTCTTAGTGCGTGTCCTATAAAATTCTTCTTCCTTTGATTTATCAATTTTATCAATTCTTACTAACTAACATTCATACAACATATTTATTCTTCTGCAATCATTTTAGAAAAGCATTGCAATATGGGGAAAGGCTTCTAAAACCCCCTTTGGTAAATTGTTGTACTCTAAGATCATCTACTTCAGAATAGATATTTACAGACTTTGTTTGTCTATTTAACCGTGAGAGCTTCATATTTGTGATATGAAGATGTGATTTCTCCCTCTCTGCAGCTCTCTGTATCTATTTTTGTTCTTTCATTTTAGTGTTTCCTCCAACAGAATTTAGATTAATTGAGGCTTTTGTCTATTTGACTTGTTTAAAAACTTTTTAAATTTGCTGAAGAAAGAAATGTTGATTTGCTTCTGGTTATTTTTCAGGCTGCTTTACATCTGTTAGGTTGCTTAGATACCCTCACTCAGGCACATGAGGCACAATGGTGGTGGTGGCGTAAGAAGGGTCTTGTTCCATGGCGTCTTCCATATTCTTGCACCAGCTCCCCTTCCCCAGCTGCTGTCAGTGGAATGCAGAGGGGTCAGATGGATCCAATGCTTGCAAGGAGGGGAGATATGATGGTGTTCATGGAGGATGGCTTAGGCAGGGGTCCAATGGTCGAAGGTGACGTTGGGGTTGAGGAAGGGGAGGAGGAAGATGTGGAGGGAGGCAGGGGAGGAGGGAAGGTGTATAGCCAGGAGGATTTCTCAGCAGTCAACCGCTTTGAGAGTGAGTTTCTATATAACAGTCATATTTGGTATAATAAATATACAGTGTTATTATAAAAGTGCTAAAGTATTGCCAGAATTAATTAGTTACAACATTCATAATTTTTCTTCCTTAGATTTGACACTAACTGCTTAATTTATTCAGTTTTCTTGCATAATGTCCTTCCATGAGTACATCTTTCGTTTTGGATGTACTTTTAAATCTTTATTTGCATTCACTTTTTTCATCCCTTGTACAAATAACCTTTTTTGTTATAGTTATTTGCTCTTTCTATGCATTTAGTTTGCTTCTGTTTAGAATTATTCATTCAATATTCACTTTTTTCTAAATTAATCATTTCTGTAATTCATCTGTATTTTCATTCCATTATTGCTCTCTATCTCAGGCAATGGAGGTGGATGGGGGTATGCTGGCCAGTCTGTAGAGGCCATCCGATTCAGTGCAGATACTGACATTCTCTTAGGAGGATTTGGGTTGTTTGGTGGAAGAGGAGATTATATTGGTAAAATAAAGGTAGGCTTACTGAGAGTCCTTTGTCATTTCTGTATAAATAGTAATGTGGCACATAGATTTTTTCATTTAATATTTCTTTTAAATTTTGCTTATCTATTTACACTATATATGTGTAAATGTGTGTAGGCCAACCCCCAAATTTTCAGATATTTTCCATTCCTTGTTTATTTTCCCTCTGTTTACAATTATAGTAGTTATTAAGGCTCCTGGATGGTCAAGTTTGTTGTCTGTTCGTCTCATTTTGATAAAAGTGGTCCTGGGTTTCATAAGAACTGTATCTGTAAATTGACCTCAGCTGTCAAAGCACTTGTAACTGTACTACTACCATAGTAGTTATTAAAATCAATATTTATTGTATGTGTATGAAATCAATATTTATTTTGATTAATTCAATATATCAGCCATTATAATGTAAGAAATATTTTGTATGAGTTTTACTCATGCCTGAAATAGCATATTTTATTAAAATATCAAGGAATATCTTTCATGTTTATTAGTAGATTTATAATTTATAAAAACGTTGGTTTACAAGTATATATGGTAAGGATAAAGGAAAGGAAGGTAACTTAGTAGATTGTAAAACCTACGAAAATCCCAATATGGTAATTGCGCATGATATGTGAGGTATTATTCAGTAAGTTATTTTTACATTCATATATATTTATGCAATACCACTAAGTCATGCATCCATTTTCAATATAAAATTCAATAATGGAAACATTAAAGGTTTGAATCTCATTATGAATGTATCACTCTAGAGGGAGATTACTTAAACTAATGTAACAGTTTTGTACCCATAATTTACAAATACTTTTATTTAGTCCTCATAGTCTTCTTATTTTATTTTAAAACTCTTTTGAGGCCTTAATTTGATAGTTAATATAAAAATAATTTTAATACTTAAATTTAAGGTTAATGATAAATATTTTTGGCTGTAATTTTCATTTTTTTTCTGCAGTTGTTTGACATAGGAATGGAAGGAGGTGAGAGGGAAGGAAAAGGAGAACTGCTGGCAGAGACAGATGATCTTCCTTATGAATGTGGGCCGAGGCAAAAGTATCCAATGCTGTTTGATGAACCAATTCCCCTTCAGGTAAGTCCCTCTCTTCTCATATTATCTTAATTAGATAATTGATAAATTTTTATTGTCGTTAGTTATTTTATTGTCATTAGTTTTTATTTAAGAGGGAGAGGATAATGATATCCATTAATTTTCATTTATAATATTTTGGGCCTGTTTGTTTTTACATTTTGATTAAGATATGTTTATCACTGGGAAATCTTTAATTATGGCCATTCAAATCTTTAAACTGTGTTAAGGTTTTCTGATAGTTATTAGTATATGCTCTAAATTAAAAACATATAAAAATGTTCTAGTAATTTAAGTTGAGAAGATATCTACCAAATAGCTATATATTTGTTAGTTTTAATTTTTGACTCCCTTTTATCTACTCCCAATCTCAAGCTTAACTTTTATTGCTTTTTGTATTTGACTACTAATTCTATTCATCTTCTGAAGCTATGTTTACTCATTCCAAATGTTGTAACAAGGTGCTACAGCACTCCAGCATTCATTAATGCATTGATATATTTTCTCACTTTGCCTTTTCTCTCTCTTTATAGGCTAACCGCTGGTATGTGGCATGGGCCAGAGTAACTGGACCTTCAAGTGACTGTGGTTCAAATGGACAGGCTATGGTCACTACAGAAGATCAGTGAGTTAAAATTTTCCTCGCTAATTATGAAAAACTTCACAATACCTAACCCTTACTTTGTTTAGTTCTAGTTTAACTTTGATGATTTTGAACTCAACCAATACTCAGTTTTCAATTTTTTATGCTAGATAGAGGTTACTAGGCTTTAGTGCCAATGCTCAGGGATATGACTACATTTTGTTGCTGAATTCTTTAGGTATGGTGATGGTGCCATGATTTCTTGTATATAAAGATATCCCAAAGAAAACAAGAAAAGATCGTAAAACAAGAGGAAGTCTGGTATAATATGGACATTTTGCGACCTTTGCAATCTGTGTGCTACTGCATGTTGGTGTAGCATGTTATATATGAATGTTACACATTCTTTAAATTTTTTACATGCTATTCATTCTGATGAAAGTGCTTAAATATTATATTTCATTCTCTGTACTTTTTTCATTTTAAATTTGAATTCAGACTGAATCTAAGAAATTTATGGTTTTGTGTGCCATAAAACTTGAGTAATTATGCAAGTATATACTGAAATAGAGAGTGATGGAAACCAATTCCCTGAGTCATAATTGAGACAATTATAAATGAAAACTTGGTATCTTCTACACAGGAAAATGGGTAAGGCAATCTTCTACACTATCTTTTGCCCAAGGCCAAAATATGGTATTTTTTCCAACATTTTCACTTTGTATTTTCATTTATTTAATAGGGTTCCATGAAGTAAGGTAAAATCATATTGAATACATGTGAGACATATTTGTCATTTCATTTTTTTCACTGAGTTCAAAATCTTTTACAGAGTCACATTTTACTTCAAATCTTCCAAGAAATCAAATAATGGCACTGATGTGAATGCTGGTCAGATTCCTCAAATACTCTATCGTGTTGTTGCTCCTGAAAGTGAGGCAGCCTCAAGGCAGATCCATTCCTCCGATGAACCTGTTCACATTCTCAGCCGGGAGTTTTCCAGAACTGTCTCCAAGGTAATTTAACTTTTCCTCGTGGAAAATTAGAATTTTGATTTGCATCTCGATATGCAACATCAGTTCATAATTATAAAATTATAGAGTAGTGGAAAGAAGAAGAGTTTGAAAACTACATTAAAGTTGTTAAGATCAAGGTATTGGTGTACATAAATTTTGGGTTTTGGAATAAAAATTAGGATTGATAAAATCAACTCTCTCTGGCCGTACTTCGTTGAAAGACATAATGAAATAAAAAAAAAGACTTGGTGATTTCGATATCTTGTGGAAATCGCGAAGTCTTTTTCTTTATTTCATTAGGATTGATCTTTGCAAAAGATGCAATGAAAAATCTTTTTTGTTACTAGGAAAACTATATAGATGAATATTTATTTAAATAAACTACAGTCATTTATGTATGGAAAAATTGATATTTATTCAATATCTGTAACTTTCTTAACCCTTTTGCTGTGTGTTTGGATTAGATGCAGCTTTAGGACTATGAACATCAAATCAACTTTTGTGGATTGTTGCAGCAAAGGGTTAAAATTTATTTTTAGTTTTGTTTGTAGACCTTTTACTATTGTAAGATTCATTTGAAATGATGGCCATATGCAATCAGGAATGACATAATGAACAAAACATTAAACAGAGATTCCTATTTACATAATTTGATTGCTTTATTTAGAAAACTTACAAAATGAGATGATTTTTCATAAACTTTTAAATATTTGATAAATCGTCATATTGTATTGTATGCTTCTAATGGATGATAATTATTATTACAAAAGCCAATCGCTGAAGTAATTATTTCACATACGCCCATGCATTCAATGATTCTTTGTGTTAAGTAAGGATTTTTTAACAATCAAAATGAATTGTAAATAATTATTTTATTATTTATATTATTTATTGTAATAATAATTTTTGCAATCAAAATGAATTGTAAATAAAGAATCAAGAAATAAAAGAATACATAAAGATTGATAGTTATATAAAATTAAATGAGCAATAAATCAGAAACTTAAATTTCCTCATCCCTCTAGGAATGCTTCCAGTCTCTGATATCTCTGCTGCAGTGGTCTTGGAACACATTTAAGGCTGGTGTTACAGAGGCAACCATGCCTCCCCACTTCAGGTCACACCAGCGCAGTGCCAGTCATCCTCCAACGCCCTGCACCCCTTTTCTGCTGCAATCCTCCTCATCCTCTTCCTCAACTACTCCCTCCAATTCCTCCTCGCCATCCTCCACCTCCCCCTCTCCCCCTGGTCAACCCCCCAGGCTCACTTCTCTGGTTGACCTGCACCGTTTGGTCTACATCAGTCGCTCAAGTCTACGGCTGCTGCGAACATACACAAACGAAATCTACCCCAATGATGGTGAGTGGTCAATTTATTTTGTTCATGACTCAAATAAATTCTGTGAGATTGATTCCATAAAGTTTACATTTACCCCGATTTTGAGTCATTTTGGCCAATTTTTTACTTAAAAAATATTTACTGAGTATAAACTGGTCAACTTTTCAATGCAAAGTTTTGATGGAAGAACATGAACTAAACATTTATATGAGTTGTGTGTGACACTTCTACAAAATCTCTTTCACTGATTAAAGTGGTCAGTTTTTGCTTAAATAGAAATAACTGTCAATTTTATACAACTTGATAACTAACAATGTTTGTAGAAGACTGAAAGTAAATAAACGTAAAAAATGGGAGTTTGGTGCAAAAATTTGAATTTAGTCGACCTATTCATTCACTTATGGCTCTAGTTGTCACTTTTTACGCCACTTCATTATATAACATTAAAATGAATAGATAAAATACTGTCCGCATTTTGAGGCATTTCTCTGTATTCCTAAGTAAGTGTTGTTAAGTTACCATTCATCTCATTCTTTTAGTTGTGGATGTGCTTATTAACACAGTGTAATTTTTTTCCAGTCTTATGGAGATGCCTCTCTCCAGAGTCAGCAAAGCTTGCAGAGAGTGTGGGTGATGTGAGGGCATTGTTGCGGCAAATCTTATTGGACCCTCTTCCCCCTCCTCTTGGTTCTCCCTCCAACTTCCACTCTTCAGCCACAAAAAGAACATCTCACTCCAAGTCCAAGACACCTCTGCAGAAAGGTCAGCAGCTCTACTCCATTCTATAGAACAGTAGCTTTACCGATGGATTTCCAATTAATATGTAATGCTGAAAATCTTGAATGAATAATTAATTTTGGTGTGTCTCTTCATATGATGTGCTACTGCATCACTTTGCCAAAATGTTGCTTTCCTTTGTCTTAGTGTGCTTAAATTCTTTGTTTCATAACATTGTGATAAAATGAGACAATTTTAGACTTGGAAGTTGTATTACTGATCATAGTGTAAACAAAAAAAAATTTAGTAAAAGTTTATGTTGGTATATTTTGGGGTAAAGATTCCGATATGATAGTAATCACAACTTTCCAGACATAGTATTTTAGATTGATAATCTTTATAATGTTTTAATGTTATACATTTACATTAATACATGGATTGGTAGGGAAAATGCGTTAAAGAATGTTGAGATACCATTTACAGTGATATTTTTCTCTTTCTTAAATTAAATTGGTCTGTTGTTTCTATCAGGTTCATCATTCCCTTCTGATGAGACAGCTCAGGAGAATGGACAGGAGATACCTGGAAACTTATCCTCACTTGCTCCCTACTGGCAAATGACCAGCAGTATCCTAGACGAATGTCACAGAACATTTGTGGCATGCTTTCATGCATTTTATCCTACACCAGCTCTCAAATGGACCATTCTGTGCCACCTACTGTCCTCATCTGCTGCAGATAATAAGGTATGGGTTCAAGTATCTTCAGAAAATATTTTTAGTGGTTAATTAATCCCCTAGCTATAGGTAGAGCTGTGAAATAAATGTGTTGCTTATGATAAATATATATCCATTACTGTCAGATCTACTGAACAAGCTGGTGTGAGCTGATCTTTTGTATAGGTTGACCCCCTATACTCTTAAATGTAAATCAGATTTCGGCCTGTATTGTCCATATAATACAATCCTCTTAAAATAAGCTCTACTTACCCAATCTTACAATACAAAAAGTAAATACTGAACAATCTCGTAATTATGTTTTCAATATGTGGTAATCATAGTATGTGGAATGCCATTTAGTAAAGGATATTAGGAAGAGTAATTGCTAAGTATGAGAAAGCTGTGCAACTGATTCCCAAGTCCTTCCCATGTAATAAGTTGATGAAAAAGTACTTCATACTTCTCAGAAGCTTTGATAAAGCAACGAATATATCCCTTTTCAGGGCATCCACAGACCAGGAAAATCAGGAATTATTCATGAATTTTCAGTTCCAGGAATGCTTGTGGTTTATTTGTAGATTTCTGGTTTGAGTTGGGAATTTTAAAAATTATCATTTCAAGACAAAAATTATTTCCTTATTTAATAAATAAAATCAACAATGATGACTTTAAGATATTTGATTTGTTATTTGATATGTTATTTGATAACTATGCATGATGTAATGGACTTACCATTGGTATGAATATATAAGTAAATCAAAGACAAAAGCTTAGTCAAGCTCATTGTATTATCAGTGCTGTACAGACTGGAGATTAGTTTACTGATCAAATGTAATTAATACCAATAAAACTACGTATTTAATTACTTTAATTTACCAATTATTTTATTATTCATAATTACTCTATGTTTTGGGTTTAGCTAGAAAAATCCATATTCTGCATAAAACTTGAAAAACATCACTTAAGCTCATATAAAATATCATAACCTGCAAATTTTTATAGATTTAGCCTTGAAAACCTGGAATTATGCATGAATTTAATATTTTGACTCTCGTGGACACCCTGCTTTTCAGGCACATCTACTTGAAATCATGGCAATTTTATATTCCTTTACCTAGTTTTGTGGATAAGGTTAAGAGGGAAGAAGGGCTCTTGAAAGTAATATCTCTAGTAAGATCTGAGGTATAAAAATATTTCCATAATCTCCAGACAGTCAAACTTCTTTTTCTACTGCCTGCAGATGAACCTTGGTAGAAAAGGTGGTGTTGCTACACTCCAGGAGATGAGGTGGAAGATTAGTAGTAGAGAATACCCTTACATTGTCTGTCTCACAGGCGAAAGAAACATTCTGTTATTAATTGCTCAAAAATTCAAGAAAATGCAATGAATCTTTTTTGGAAAAAATATCATCCACATATCTCCCCAATTAGCAAACATTTTAACAATTCTAAATCTGAGGAGAATATTTTTCCTTCTAATTTATTATTGAAAATTCTGCCAAAAGATGGAATAAGAGTGAGTCTATTGCTAGTCCTTCTCTTTGTTGAAAAAATTTGTTGAATGAAAAATAGTTCTATGAAACATAAACAGAAACCAGGGTGGCAATAGATGTGATGAACATAAATACTAGCTGTTTAAGATCCAAAATTTATGAATGTCCTTCATATGTTTACATTATTTCTGAAGCATAACTTGGCCTTATTTTAGGATACAGGTGGCAGTCCTTCATCAGATCGTCTCCTCAGTGCAGTACTTGCTGCCCTCTGCAGCCCCTCTATTCGCCTACGCTCTACACTCCCACTCCTGGGAAACCTCGGAATTGGCAAGGGATCCAATCAAGAGAGCAGCACTACTGGGAGGCGCTCCCCATCTCCTGCTCCTCCCCCTGCTGCGCACTCCCCGTCCTGCTGTTCTTCCTCTGTTTCATCCTCTGATGCTTCTGAATCAGACGCTTCTGACTCCCCTACATCCTCCAGGTCATCATCATCCTCCCCCACATCCTTTGCATCCTCCACAGTGTCCTCTTCCTCTGCCTCATCCTCAGCGTCTCTCTCCTCTTCTTCTAGCTCCCCAGATAGAGCACGCAAAAAGAAGCACAGGCATTGCAAGGACCGCAAGCGCAGAGCTGCTGTGAGGGCTCCTACCATAACCATTGCACCTTCCACACCTCCTAACAATGCGACAACCACTAGTGAGGCACACTACTACCCAATGCTTGTGGAGCATATGAACTACAGAAGTAGAGTGAGTTCTCTTTCATGATTTTTTGATAGTTTTCATTGATATTTAAGGCATGAGGTAAAGGGAATCTCAATGCATGAGCACATAGTGCTGCACAAGAGCTTCTTTTTGTATGTATCTCATTATACTATTTAGGTAACATTGAGTTGACCTGTTTTTTTTAGCTTGCCTGTATCTTCACTTATTACTAATTATATGATATTTTTGTCACTTCAAACATGTTACCTACTTTTCTTTAGACTAAGGCCTGGCATTATAATGTGTAGTTAGAATGGAGTTCAACTATTCTTTGCTTTAGAGCCTGGTATTATGATAGTTTATTAGATATTAAGTGAAGTTTGTAGTTAATCTCCATGTTAATCCATCATACATATGTACAAGTAAGTGTAAAAGACCACTGATGGCACATAGTAGACAAAGAATAAAGCCCATGATGGATTTTTGAAATTGGCTTTATTCTTTGTCTATATGTACAAGATTAACTATAATCTTCACTTTAACTCTAGTAAACCATCTCAACTATTGGGCCCTAAAGTGAAGATTAGTTGAACTTCATTCTAAATATATATTATGATACAGGGCCTAAGTTTGTCATTTCTCTTTAGGGTTCCCTTTTCCAAATTCAGCCTTCTTTCTCATGCTTTTCCTCTTATTTTCTCATCTTATATAATACAGATGTGAATGTAAGAGGCCATACACAATGTCTTTGTTCATTTATCCATCCTCTCCATATGCACAAACCAAATAAAACCTTCCTTGATACTGTTTGCCAGTTTTTTCAATCTTTATGCAATCATTCTCAGATGTTACTAACTCTCTTTTTGTTTTCAAATTCAATGTTTTTAAAAAATATTCCAAATAAATCAGTTTAATCAGATGATAAACTCAACTTTTACTTCCGTACAACAAAGTGGGGACTTGCACTCCTCTTTATTCAACTATTTTTACCTCTGTTGAGAATTCTTCACATTTAATCTATGGTCTTACACCAATCTTTTACCTTCACTCACAAGCCTCTATTTCTTTTCATCCCTCCTTTCATTTAAAAAATCAGCATGATCAAACCTTGTTGCTTCACCTATAACAAGGGTGTAGCTTCACAATGGTTGTATGGAGAATTAGTGGTAATAAGAATGTATATACTGTTAGATTTTCTCATTCTTACCAACTGACTATGTTTTTATGATCACAATAAGAGACTAGAAGAACAAGTCTTTCTCTCAGGTTGAGCTTGTAATTTTCTCTCAGGTTGAGCTGGGTGGAGTCGAGAGTGTTGGTGGATATTGGTCCTTCAGAGATGTGCTTGAGCACCTTCTTATGCTCATTTGTTCTCCAGTGGAGAAAGCTCTTTCCAAGTACACCAATAGGAGTGCAGAGGAGCTTGAAGAGAGCAAGATGGAAGCTAATGGACAGCAGCAACTAGTGTATCATTGTTGCAATCTTCTCTCACGTGTTGTTGCAGAGCTTGCATCTCAGTCCAGTGGATCTGATGTGAGTGGAATGAGGATAATTTATCTGTTATATTAAATATTATAATTATGAAATTATTGCTTCTATTTATGCATTATGATTTTGAACGTAAGTTATGAATGAAAGTGTTGTTTTACTTTCAGCTGTTTGGCTATGCTATGTGTAGGTTTTGTATTCTATCTGCTCCTTCTTCCCGAGTTTTTGTTTGTAGAATGCTCTGCAGGAATTCTGGCCCAAAGTTCAATAATTCCACAAACTTAATTGCTCTTTCTTATATTCAGTTCAGTGTCTTCTGAGGTATGAATGTATTGAAAATGCTACAAATACTGTCATGTTGAGATCAAAGTACATACATGTAAACTGTTTAATATTGTTTAAGAAACTTAAGATTTAGAAATGAAATCAATCTAAGTAAATAGAATCATTTTCCCCCTTGGAATGAAGTCATTCACCACATTACATGTTAATAAAAAATTTTAGTATAAAAAGAAAAAGATCTGCCCTTGGTAGTCATCGAGGTATTTTTGAGAGAGTATAATTATGGATAAATAATTGAAATGAATATCATTTTTGTGCATTCAATGTAATTTTGAATGGTTATCGGTGGAATAAAGCAAGAATTAATTAATTATGTGTTGAATGTAATCCATTTTGATCCTATATTTTTGTCCACATGTTATTATATCTCTAAAAGTAGAAGCAAATAAAATAACTAAATGATATTTTTTCCTTAAAGGAACAAGTGCATGGGGGATGTGGAGGCCGTGGTGTATTGCATGCCACTCCTTGTCGCTTTGCCCATTCAATTCAAGGACGCTCATGGAACACTGGAAATGGATCACCCGATGCCCTCTGCTTCTCGGTAGATCGTCCAGGAATTGCTATAGCTGGAGTGGGTCTTTATGGAGGCACTGGACAAAATGAATATGAACTGGAGATCCTTGTAGATGAAGTAAGACTTTTTCTATCCATATTTCTTCAGTTATTAGTTGTAATTGTTTTTTTATCAAATTTATAATGGTTACTAGATCAATAATGGTCACTAAACCATCGATTTCACTATAAATTTCCAAAATTATATATGTTTACTTGGTAAAATTAATAGCTAATAATAATTATATTATCAAAATTATGTACTTTATGCATTACTCATAATAACCATTACAGCATATTTTCCGTTCTACTTGCTTATATAACATAGCATTGGATAAGAAGTTACAGTAATGCTCTTATGCTCAGTTTTACTGAATATTTGCCTGTGCCATCTCAAGACAGAGTGAAACAAACCATGTGTGCCTGAAAATCACCAATTTATCCTCCTTGTTCCATCCCCCAAGCATGACATGAAAACTCAGTATAATTTTGGTGTGGTGTTCTGAAGGTGTTACTCTCTTTTTATCAGAGTGGAATGGGAGGGGCTCAGGTTAGCAATGCAGCCAGAGGAGAGCCTCTGCCTCTTCTACTGCAACATCAAAGTCCTCAGCAGCAACACCTCTTGAATCATGCTCCACACAACCAGCAACAGCTGAGGCAGATGGCCATTGCTGTCATTGCTGGTCAGGACCAGCAACTCATGCAGCATCACATGATGGATCACCAAGCTCCACACACTCAGAGGTGGACTGCATTGGAAGTGGTGCGAGGTTCATATGGCCCTCACGACTTGGTGGGAGACATCTTCGAAGTTAAATTTGATAAGGCTGTTCCCATAAAGGTAGAGTACCTTCTTTACAGAAATACTCTGTCTTGAATTTTCTTTAACTTTCTGGTGAAAAATTTCCCATGAGAACGAATGGATCATTTTGATGTTTTGTCATTCTGTTAAGGCTCAACTAATTCATCAGCTAACCTCCAATTTATAGCAAAGCAAAGTTGAAGAAACAAAATTTCCATAATTCTATAATCATATTGAAACCTGATTTAAATGTTAGTAATTTGTTCCATTGTTTTCACTTTTTAAAGAAATTCTTACTTTTGACTTATTTTTATTTCTGTCCTGCGCCTCTTATTCTAAACTGTAGTTATAATTATTGAATTAATCTGAATATAGAACATATCTTTTTTAAATTAAAATTATTATAATAAAAGATAGTTCTAAAATTGTGCCTGTGACCCTTTTTAGGATATAGTGAAAAATTTTATTTCTGATCTAAGTTTATCTTTTGAATATTTTATTCTCCATTTTAATTCAAAAAAACCCCAAAGTCTTTTTTACTGGAACTGAACCAAACCTTCATTGTGTAAGCTGAAATTTATTTCTTAGCATAACTTGAAGAATCTTGAATTATTTTGTCTGTAAATTGCTATTTGTTTGGTTCATTGCATAAAATAGAAGTAACAAAAGTATTTGAAAGATGTCTTGTGTTGCCAGCAACTTGATTCTTTGTTTTAATTATTAGGAAAATGTTAAGTATGTGATTCGGCTGCGTAATCATGGTGGAAAAACAAGCAATGGTGATGGGGGTCTTAGTTCAGTTCGTGGTCCTGATGGTGCTACCTTCACTTTCTCATCAAGTTCACTGTCCTTTAACGGTACTACTCAGACAAGAGGACAGATACCTCATCTTCTTTACTACAGGTAAACAAGATTTTATTTAGTAATTAAGAATAATGGTTGAAATAACTATGTTATAGAGTTTCACTTATTAACAGCTTTTTCCATCAATTCTGCTAGTAATTAAGTGTACAATGAAAAGTGAAAAAAGTGTAAAGTATTGCTATGAAAGTATTCTTCATTACTAGAGTGTTCATGCTTTACTCATCGTCTTCACCTCATAATGCTTCTTTTGAATGAGGTGAATTCGAAGTGCTACATTCATGTTCAGTAATATCAATAAACCTGAAAACCTGTATGTGTGATACCTCTTTGTGAGGATTAAACTGTTAAATTTTTATTCATGTGAACTTATTTCTATGGAGAACAGAATTGCAATTGCAACCTTTCTTAGAATCTATGCTGATGGTTTGCAGTCATGTTTCTTTTAGTATGAAACCTTTTATGGTCTGAAATAGTAGTTAGGCCCCAAATCCTAACTTATGAAACCAATTTATCCAAATAGGTCATTAAATCATAATTCTAGGAGTTGATATGATGTAGGTGTTGGTAACCCTGACAACACAAGGATCTGTGGATCATATATCATCAATTGTGATTTTTGGCATGGTTTTAGTGTGAGAAGGAAATCAGTTTTTTGAATTTTCAGATTTCATTTCAAAGCGCATGGTAAACTTGAGAACTTATTTCTAATTCTTCTAACAAAGAGCAGGAAGCAATTCCATCCTGAAAACACTAGTATTATATTTTTGGTATTTCAGAATCTGAGTTAAGGCCCTGTTTACCTGTGATGTAAAACAAATATTTCTCTTGAAGTTCATTGGTTTGGATTATTTTTATTTTTTAATGACTTGTTTGTAGCAATCCTCAAGATAACGAAAGCCAGCAAGCAAGTAGAGCCATGGCAGAACTTGAGGCTCGTAGATGCACTCTATGGATCACTAGTGCTGTGGTGCAGCGTTGCATCCGTCTAGCAGTGATGGCAAGGAGGTGTGCCGTGGAAGAAGAAGAGGTGGATGAGGAAGGAGGTGTGGAGGAGAAAGGGAAGAAGGGAAAAAGTGATGGCAAACACAAAGCAAAGCAGAAGGGAACTGAAGAGAAGCATGCATCACCTGTGGAAGTCCTCTCTTCCGCCAGTATCGTGAGCACACTTCTACCACTGGTGCTGGCTCATGTTGGACCTGTTGCTGTCTCAGATCCTAAAGTAGGTTTTTCCCTTATTTAATCAACTTGTGCAGGATCTTGCAGATTCATTGCAGTTGATTTTTTATGTACAAATTTTAAATATAAATAGTGTTTCTGCATATAATGTTTACTACAAGTGTTTTATGATGGAAAGATTTCAAGATTATGTTTTGTAAGATTTGTTTATAAATTCTTCTTGGGATCTGAATGATTGGCTTCTCTAGATTGTTTTCCCCTATATTTCATATTTTGAAATTCCTTGTCTCTTTCAAAACATAATCCACAGGCTGTATAAATCTATGTTATTTTCTCCTTCTATTCAAGTATGTATGGTATCACAAAATCAACTGAATATGAAACCTTAGCAGTGACATCTTTGCCACCCATTTTCAAAATAAAATGTCTGATTATCTCTATTTCAGAGCTCTGTACAAGTGCTTGGGTTGATCCGAGATCTTCTACCTCACATTGCTGCTCTGAACAACAGTAGCTCAGCGCAAGGGGGAGCTGCTGGCAGCAGTAGCATGCAGCATAGTGTTGGTTCTCTTGAAGCTAGTCATGCATACTCTACTTCTAATCCTGCCACTGTTACCACCTCCAATCACTATGCATGGGTGGAAAGTGAACATCCTTACAAACCAGCCACTGTTTCTAATTACAGGTATTGTTACTTCAATCTTTAATCTCTTCTTAGCTGTAATGCTCTTTTTTTCGTCCATTCTCTTTCTGTGCATTCAAACCTACATGAAGAAACCTTGTGCAGCTTTTCTTTTAGTCTAAATTTATTTGTTATCCATTCAGTGACTATCCAAACTAAATCTATCTCTCCAATTTTACTGCTCACACTCCTAATGTATATCATTTCGGTTGCAATTTGAAGGTAATTTGATCAGGAAAAAATGTTCAGCATTGGATCAATCTTCCATCTCAGTGCTTCTTGAGAAGGAAACTCTCCTACAACCTTCAGATATTTGTTTTCTCACTATGCTTAGATTTACCTGTGAATATGATGTACTGACCTCTGGTATGACCATTGTAATCATGCCTTTTGGTCCCTCCTACATATCATTGGTCTTAAATCTTTGTGGTACATCTTCTTCGTCTCCAGGGTATCCTTCCCAGAGTCGGTTAAGTGGCTGTGCATAGAGTTTGACTCAAGGTGTGGCACAGCACAGGCAGAAGATAGCCTTCAGCTATACATTCCAAGCTCTTTACCATCTTCTCCACGTGGTGCTCCTTCATACAATCGCCAGCACTCTCGCTCAACCTATGATGGGATCACTGGGGATGAGGAGTTCACAGAACTGCTGGGTGACGATGAAGAGAACATGGATGATGCTGAGGATGACATGGAAGGTGTTGACAATCGAAACTACCATATATGTGGAGCAGCAGCTGCCTGTGTTCCTTCAAGTGACCCCATCCCAGTACCTTTTTGGCCAGTCCTTAGAAAATTCAGTGGAAGTAGTGCAAGTGGAAATTGGCCTTCTACAGCTGTTCTCTTGCCAGGTATGCCACTTGATTTGCTTGTTCTCAAAGTTAGTTTATATAGAATTCTTGAGATATTGTTTCTCAGAAATTTTCTTTAAAAAGAAATTTTCATCTCATAAAGAACATTGACAGTTCACTTTAAATAACAATGTAGAAATTAGTTTTTGATTAATGAAGCATATTTTCTTTCATTAACCCACTCAGAGCGGATGCCTTGAATTCAATGCATCCCGTACTAGGCAGAGGCGCAGATGCCTTGACATCAAGGCATATCTATAAGCTCAAAAAATTTATTATTTATACTGAAATTTGTGATAAATAATTTTAAAATGATTAAATAATAGGAAAGTATCCTAGGAAGTAAAAAAAATATGTTTCGCGTCCGGGAAACATTTGCTGAATTACTGTAGCATTGAGTGGGTTAAGGAAGTATGATCATTTCTGATATTTCTAAAATCACTTCATATATTTCAGTAGATTGAGCAATCACAATTTTATTTCCATGAAATGAATCACATAAAGCTATACCTAGAATTATGATTAGATCGATTATATTTAAGAGGTATGACAAATTTTATTCTTGTAAGTGGAAAAGGTAATTTTAACCTGATTTTGCTTTAGCTTGGATATTTGCTTTTGTGATCTTTTTATTCTGGGAACCAATAAACTCCTTCATGGTTCTGTTTCTGCTGGTATTAATTTGCCAATTAAAATCAGTCTTCTGAGTCATAAAATCTATTATCTAGACCTCTGAAAAACTTGGACTTCACAGGAAAACGGGTAAGGGTGATTTTGTGCAAGATGGTGCGAACCCAGGAAAAATCCCAAGGAAGAATGGACTTGAAAAAAGTACGGGGACGGGACTGGGAATCAAACTCGGGTCTCCTAATTACCTGTCGGGTGCTTTGTCTGTTGAGCTATCCCAGCAGAACATTTCTTGTGAATGGCTTGGAGAAATGTTCTGCCAGGATAGCTCAACAGACAGAGCACCCGACTGGCAGTTGGGAGACCTGGGATCAATTCCTGGTCCTGTCAGACTTTTTTCAAGTCCATTCTTCCTTGGGAACTTGTACTTCATAAAATTCCAAGGCAAAGTTTTGATTGTTATTTGCTCTTGTTTTAAATAATTTAAGCTGTGGAGGAAGATTTTTATTAATTTATTTAAACTAAAATTTGCTGAAGAAAAACTGATTTTAATTTAACTGATCAATGAAAATGATCTTATGAACAACACGACAACAATCAAATAAAAAAGCTGTTTCCAAGACATCAAAAATGCTTTGAAAAACATGCAAATAGTATGAAAAGATGAATAATAGACATAAACAGTGAATAAATATTGCTTGATTTTGAAATCTTTTTTATCTTTTGTATGAGGGAAACTTACATTTTTAATATCCCTCATACTACCATACATTTCTGTCTATTAACTGTACAAGTTTTGGATAAGTTAAGGAAAAATGGTCATGTTACTTTATTTTGTAGGCAACGAGGTTATCTTCAGTTTGGAAACAGCATCTGATTATGTAAAAGATGAGAGAGGTTGCACTTTTGGATTCCGATGTTTGGTGGTTGGCTATGAGTGGTCAGGAGATAAGGATGGACTTAAACATCTGGAATCCGAGCTGGCTTATCTTGGAGGAATGTGCTCTGCATCCCTAATGCGCAAAGATCTTGCCCTTCCAGTGTCAGCCTCGGGTGAGTCTCTCAATAATTTAGGAATCTCACCATTTAACCAAAAGATCATCATGTAACCAGGAACCTCCTTCAACTCACTCTTTTTTCAGATTTTTTGCATCAAAGATTTTATTAAAAGCAGAATTATAAGAGAATTTTCATTAGCTAATCTGTAATAATTTACTTTTAAATTTAATATCTGTATAATTTTAACCACGAAAAGTTGCTGTTAGTTAAAAATTATATTTTGTATATCGCCACACTAATACCCTCGATGTCTCTGATTTTTGTAAATTTTGGATTGCACCCTTTGCAACCCTTACATTTGCTTAAATTTTTGAAATTTTTCCATGTATTGTAGTTACTTGCCAATTATCTCTGATTCTTCAGTAACTGATAATGCAGTTAAATTTTATTTTAGCAGAGAATACTCAAACTTAAGAGGACATAGGTAGTTATATTTTAGCTTACAGAAAGTAGTAACAGTAATATGTACATAAGTATGTAATATGTAGTCTTGCTCTAACAATGCACGCAAATGCTCAGAAGTTGGGGGAAGTAGAAGGAGTAGGTAGTAGAAGAAACATTCCTGGACATACAAGCAGGGATCTCACAGACAAAAACAATAAAAAGTTTGTCTCATTATTACTCTTTATTCCATCAACTCCCCTATTTTTGCGTTCTAGCAAATGATGGACTCGTATAGAAAAACAGGGAAATGGTCTTGTGCATTCTTAGAGCACACCGTAATTATATGTATATTTGTAATAATATGTAATTTTATTTTCCTTCTGTTTGCTTAGTTCTTAATTTGATGTATTAATTATGCAAAATACTCTATATGTANACACGACAACAATCAAATAAAAAAGCTGTTTCCAAGACATCAAAAATGCTTTGAAAAACATGCAAATAGTATGAAAAGATGAATAATAGACATAAACAGTGAATAAATATTGCTTGATTTTGAAATCTTTTTTATCTTTTGTATGAGGGAAACTTACATTTTTAATATCCCTCATACTACCATACATTTCTGTCTATTAACTGTACAAGTTTTGGATAAGTTAAGGAAAAATGGTCATGTTACTTTATTTTGTAGGCAACGAGGTTATCTTCAGTTTGGAAACAGCATCTGATTATGTAAAAGATGAGAGAGGTTGCACTTTTGGATTCCGATGTTTGGTGGTTGGCTATGAGTGGTCAGGAGATAAGGATGGACTTAAACATCTGGAATCCGAGCTGGCTTATCTTGGAGGAATGTGCTCTGCATCCCTAATGCGCAAAGATCTTGCCCTTCCAGTGTCAGCCTCGGGTGAGTCTCTCAATAATTTAGGAATCTCACCATTTAACCAAAAGATCATCATGTAACCAGGAACCTCCTTCAACTCACTCTTTTTTCAGATTTTTTGCATCAAAGATTTTATTAAAAGCAGAATTATAAGAGAATTTTCATTAGCTAATCTGTAATAATTTACTTTTAAATTTAATATCTGTATAATTTTAACCACGAAAAGTTGCTGTTAGTTAAAAATTATATTTTGTATATCGCCACACTAATACCCTCGATGTCTCTGATTTTTTGTAAATTTTGGATTGCACCCTTCGCAACCCTTACATTTGCTTAAATTTTTGAAATTTTTCCATGTATTGTAGTTACTTGCCAATTATCTCTGATTCTTCAGTAACTGATAATGCAGTTAAATTTTATTTTAGCAGAGAATACTCAAACTTAAGAGGACATAGGTAGTTATATTTTAGCTTACAGAAAGTAGTAACAGTAATATGTACATAAGTATGTAATATGTAGTCTTGCTCTAACAATGCACGCAAATGCTCAGAAGTTGGGGGAAGTAGAAGGAGTAGGTAGTAGAAGAAACATTCCTGGACATACAAGCAGGGATCTCACAGACAAAAACAATAAAAAGTTTGTCTCATTATTACTCTTTATTCCATCAACTCCCCTATTTTTGCGTTCTAGCAAATGATGGACTCGTATAGAAAAACAGGGAAATGGTCTTGTGCATTCTTAGAGCACACCGTAATTATATGTATATTTGTAATAATATGTAATTTTATTTTCCTTCTGTTTGCTTAGTTCTTAATTTGATGTATTAATTATGCAAAATACTCTATATGTAAATTTGTTGTATTTTCTCTGAAGCTTATAAATTTTTGTAGAAGTTTGCCTTAGTATGGGCTTTCCTAAGAAGTAACCTTAAGATTTTCATGTTTATGATCTATATTTTTGTAAAGTATTTGTATATGAAATCACATAGAATTACTCTCTTACTTACATATATTTTCCTATAGACTCCCTGTAGTATTAGAAACTCCTATGAATCAATGTTAAAATATTACAAAAAAATACCTTTTAACTTTTAGTTAGTTTCATCTGCTTTGAAACAACTTGAAATATTTTTCCTGTGCATAAACTGATGGCGATATTTGACATTACAGCCGGTGAATATTTATCTCTTCTGGAAGAGGCAAAAATACTGAGACATTTCTTTAAAAGATAGCCTAATTTTCTCATGCCTCTCTTTATTTAGTTGAGGATGAAGTAGAAGATGATGGTGATGACAATTTCTCTACAGTGATGAAGAAAGGAGTATCAGAAGAAGCTGATGGCCGAAGTTTAGACTTGGAGGCAATAGAGGAGCAAGCTCAGAGAGTATTTGCAGAACACTCATCTCTCCTTGGAATGGGATTTGCACTTTCCAACCCCCCAACCATCGTGCAGGCCCTCGATGGAACTCTTCCATTCAGGTAGGAGACTTTTCTTATCATTAAGGGAAATACCCCAAGACTTTGAGTTACTTCATTCAAATTGTTATGCATTTAGTACTGCATTTTTGAGGATATTAAACAGATAATAATGATATTCAGGGAAAAACCTATCTTATTTATACGCAGTGCATTATCATGCTCTGGGTTTTTAAATAAAATATTTGGATAGACTTTATGTAATATTCATTAGTTGTATATATGAAATCAAATTCCTACTGTAGTGGAATAGCTCAGTATTCTTCTAGAGTCATCCTGGTCAGCTGACATGAACATATGCCTGTATATCTACTATTTTCTTTAATCCATTGAGTGATTTTTTTTGTGGAGCTTTCTCGAACAGTTTTATAGAATTTCCTTTGTATCTGATCTGTTCCTTTTCTTTCTACATTAAAAGTTTTTGCTCAATAAGACTAATTAATTTTTTACCTATTGTACTAGTAATTTTCAAAGTACTTTGACAGCTAAGGTCATTTGTATGTAAGCCCATACTAGGAATTGAACCAGGAACTTTCACCTTAGTTGAACACATTACCCACGTGNTATAAACCTTGGCATATCACTGATGCACACAAATAGTCATCTTCAGTTATCCGATCACAAGGAAGTTTTTTCAGCATCAGGGTGGTCTGGAAATTCGAGCAGCTGCGATTTTGCATCCTCATCTGCTCTCCTCACTCCCTCCATCACTATAGGTTCACATTACCCACGTGACTATCCCAAGGCCCTCAGTGCCTGTTATTTATTTTGTTTCTAACAAAGAATTTCAACCTCTGGAAAAAATTACTTTTATATTCAGCGCTTAAAGTGTGTCTACTTTAAGGTAAAACAATTGGCATATGGACTAATAAAATTATTAGAGACATAAATGGTGTGTTGGGTACTCTTCAGTTTCAATCCTTAGCACAGCTTACTCTTTTAATGTTGTAGGATACCTCCTTAAGCATCATTATTGAACTTTATTGAAATAATTGGTTTTTAATAATGGATGGATTAACCTCCTTAGGGGTCTTTAGAATAGACTTTAGGGGTTAGCATAGTTTCAGTTTTCTCCTGCAGATAGTATGGCTGTAGGAAGCTTTCAAAATGGAGTCTGACTGTGATACACATTACAGACAATGTGCTCTGATTGAATTTATGTGCATGGAGAAAAGAATGGTCGGGAATATTCACAATTGTTTGTGCTAAGTCTATGGAACATCTGCAGTCCATAGGAGTACAGTTGGTTGCTTGGTATGGAGGGTGAGTGAATCAGAAGGCGGTTGAAAGTGGAAACCTGGCTCCATGACCAGAGCAAGGACTGGTACCAACAGGGCATACATGCCCTAGTGAATTGCTGGAGGAGGGCAATAGAACTTGAAGGAGATTATGTGGGAAAATAGACTGAGTAGATAAAAGATCATCCTTTCATATCTGTTAATTTCATTTTTGTAGAATATATAGTTTTTGAGAAAAAATATAGGGCATCACTTTTTGGCCTCATATATTACAATAATTGTGGAAACAAACATATCAGCTATTACTTACTGTTTTGGAATATGGTTACCTTGTAACCTGGTTTTTTAGCTTTTTCCTTACATTATTATTTTAGAGGAGTTACTTCATCGATTTCTAATTTAGTAAAACTATATCAAGAAATTTGCATGACAACATTATCCTAAAAAATATCTGTAAGTAAATTTAATAATATTTTTTAGGGTAGAATGCCCAATTTTCCATATTCATTATGAATGAAAAATAGGTATTTTTGTGAAGGGGTCCTTCATAGTTAGAGGAGTATCAGTGTCTGAAGCAGTATAGAACCAGTTGAATAAATTATCACAACTGCTACATTCTTGTTACCAGTTAAACTTTCTTCCACATTTCCTGAGCATTTAGCTTAGATTTTACTATCTAAAATCAAGCCAACTAGAGTTTGATAATAATAATGTAGAGTTTGATATTGTAAAACTGGCATTAGTATCATCTATAAATTCTGATTATAAGCAAAGTATTTTTTCAAACTTCACATGACAAAGGGTTTAATGTAAGAAGAGACTTGATAGTCTCAGTCTTGCCATAATAATGGCACATTACAATTATTATCTGCAGCAACATGAATTTTTACATTTTAGAACTAACATGTTTCATTAATCATTTCTACAGTTGCAGCAAGTTGTTGACTATCAAAAATGTGATAATCACCAATTAGTTTATTCCCGTCAAAAACATGATATTATTATTATTTGGATAATACTGGCATTGCATCTAAAAACAATGATTATATCTTGCAATAGCTACCTTAAATTTGTTTTTCTTTTCTCCATCTTTTTCTGTGAAAATTGTGCTATATCTATTAGTGATGGATTATAATTTTAAGTTATACTGTGTCTCTCAAAGGCATTGCTTATCATTATTATGTTAGGCATTTCAATTTATTTATGGTTTTCTTGTTGGATTTTGAATTTTTTGGTCTTTTTCCTCTCAGTAGCCAGTTCTTTAAGGCCAAGCACTCTTCTTCTATGTATAATTTATCAAAATTAATATGTTAGGTGATACTGTTTTGAAGTAAGGATATACTACTTGAGGCAAACATTTCTTGTTAACCAATATAACTTGACATAGTCATATCTTTTTTAAGTTAATAATTCATTGAATTACACTGGTTTTCAACAACCACACATTACTCTAAGGACCAACATGTTTGTGGCAGTATTTTACTCATTTTGTCTTAAAAAAATTTATTCTTGGTCTTACTTTGTTTTTCGGAAATTATTTTTTAAATTTTGGTAATCAAATGTTGATTAGGAAATTTATACAGAAAATAATTCAGCCTCCTTCATTTCATGAATTTCTTTCACAACCATATTAACATAATTTATATCTACAACAATTTGTGATGCTTCTGAAGCATGAACATATTCCAAGCATTTTCTTGATGAGACAATTCATCACCTATATTACATATGGCACTGATGTTTGAGTATCACAGTTTGCTTCACAGCTCATCTCAAAGTTTCAAGGTAACATAGTCGTCAATTTTCACTTTTCACATTATCCACACAGATCTTCTAATGGGAAAAGTATAGAAAACAAAATAATTACAACACAACATGTCTCTCTTTCATGCAACTGAGCTGATGACCATCAATTGACTAGCAAATCATGTAATCTGCTCAATAAAATGCCATTCATGATGGTTTTTTTTTAAGAATTTGAGCAGAATTTCACAACATGCTCAAGTATCAGCTGAAAGTTTTCAGATTGAGATCATGATCTTAGATAACATCATCTTAGATAACCTAAATCATCTCTTTGAAAACCAATTTAAGCATACACTGATGAACAGAAACACTTGTTTAGGAAACATTAGTCTCTTATTGACTTGAATCCTTAAAGAGTCCACCTTATCACTCCCACTTAGTTTTTATTTCACTTTGATATTCATCTAATGAAATCTTATAATTTTCTTATGCATTTTAATCTTTAAACTGGGTAATTATTGGAAAGAAAAGAGGAATAATTTTCTCTTTGTACCTTTTAAGAATTGTGCTTTTTTTCTGAAGTTCATCATTTCTTGCCTAAATGAGTAGAAAATAATTTTTTTAATTTGAATGCTCAACGTTTACTAGTGATATGCAAATAAATAAGGCCATATGCAGCAAAAGAAGGAATAGAATCCAAAATCGTCTATGTTCAATTGGGCAGTTAAATGACTGAAGGAGCTTGAGAAGCTTCTTGCTCCTCTTGTTTTCAATTAGGTGGTCTCTCTAGGAGTCAGTTTGCAACTTAAAGGTGCAAGCGGTATTCTCCAAGACATTCTTCTATGCACAGAAGCAAAGGCTTCATAAACCTGAATTCAAGCACCTTTGCTTTTGGCAGTAGAAGTTATTTTGTACTTTGAATGGTAATCTCGCCTCCCAGTAAAACTTTGGATTTATCTTTGGTAGTTATAAACCTTGGCATATCACTGATGCACACAAATAGTCATCTTCAGTTATCCGATCACAAGGAAGTTTTTTCAGCATCAGGGTGATCTGGAAATTCGAGCAGCTGCGATTTTGCATCCTCATCTGCTCTCCTCACTCCCTCCATCACTATAGGTTCTGCTCTCTCCACAATAACGTGCAGTTCTGTCTCATGGTAAGTCTTCAATCCTGGCATCACCACCATGTACTCCTTCCCTCTAGGCTCACCATTAGTCAGTCTAGAGGTATCCTCATCTGCACATGATCCACTTACCCTATTCTTTCTCTGTCTTTCGGTTGTAGGCACTCCTATCCAAGCTTTTCCCTGATTTAGTGTATTATTCCGTCTCTTCTTCCGTATACATAAAATAGCAACCAAAGTCACAATGAGGGCTACCCCCAGAGCCACCAGCACTACAATTATCAATACACCTGGTCCTGAATAACTCCCAATAGGAAGGCCATTTTTACACATGTTTTTTTCCACCTGCGAGAAGAACACATATTTTTCACCATCATCAGGTCGACATAGAAGTGTGGAGAATAGTGCTACGGCTTCTGGTGGGAGATGCTTTGGTGATTGCACAATTGTGGAGTCCTTTGTGTTAGTTACTGGGGTAGAACCAGTTAATGTTAGTGTCCAGCGCCAGAGTGAGGAACAAAGACAGGCGATATCAATTCGTATGTCTTCTGATTGCAACCTGTAGCCAGGGTGAAAAAGAAGGGATGCATTCTCAAATCTTGTCACAGTGTTGTTTTGAAATATGAAGGTCACTCCAGCCACAGGGGATGTGTAACTTCCAAATCTAGTGTCTGGAGAAATTCCTAGGAAACTTCCAGAACTAAGTTTTCCAAACTGGCTCTGGCGTATAATGGGCTTATCCACAAAACCACTGATAGCTCCACTTTCAAATATAACAAAGGTGGTATTGATGATCTGGAGAGCAGACAACCTCAGTAAATAAAATGCTGAAGAACCTATCCTGCCAACATGGACGTTTTGCATTTTTAGCCCTCCATTTATTCCAAGTCCATGCCTATGCTCAGGCTGCCTTGTGTTGTGGTGACCCGAGTAGAGAACTTCATAACCTTTAACAGTGATGTCTAGAAGGGCTCTTGCATGAAAAGCGCCTACTCTTCCTCCCAGCCATTTGATTTCTGCAGCTGCAAATCTTCTAAAAGACATAGATTCAACATTATCTATGTCACATTCCCTAATCTGCAAATAATGGAAGGGAAAATATTCTTCAGTCATTTATCTCACTGAAATGAGTACAAAATTTGCACAATTTATATTCATACAACATGCTTATTTAAATTATAAATATCTGCATTTTCCTTTTAGTAAATTTTCCCATATGAATGTGTCCATTGTATCTCAAAAAAAATAATACATTATGCGGGTACTTAGATTACAGACCTGTACTATGTTTGTCAAATGAGAAGATGAATTATAAATATTTATTTGTATTCATTCATGATTGTAGGCTAAATGACAAAATAAATTCTCTAAACCCATTGGACAGTTTGCCATGAGCAGTATCATAAATGAATTTAGAAAAACAACAGCTGAATTTCAAATTTCTCAACAAAGAGTGGGTACCCAAGGAGAAACAAAAGTAAAAAATATCATTATGACTGGGATTCAAACCCAGGTCTCCCATTTTCTAAGCAAGTACCACTAAATTAGTCTTACCACTTAATTAGTGCTTAGTCAATTCTACTATGTTGATAGGATGCTTTTTAAGCAAAGCAAGTGCTGCTCAACATAGTGACACCAACAAATCACACAGGGGCAGCCACTTACAAAGCAACATTAGAGGAATTACACAGGGAATGAGGATGGTAAATTGTGGATGCTCAAAAAATAGGTAGAGATTCCTTTATTAAATCACTGGGTGGCTTCCAAGGTGCCTGCTTAAAGGAATCCAGCAGGCAATGTTTGGTAGCTGAAGAAATTATAGTAAAAACTTCCAATTCTGTACCATGACCAACTAAAAACATCATTCTCACACATCACTTAACTATAACTTATATTCTTTATGACAATTAGAGGGTTACCTCAATTGTTCTTTCAGGATGGTAGGGATCTGGATAAGGTCTTAGCTTTCCTGGACTAGCAAGGAAAGGACTTATCCCATTGTCCAAGTTAGCGAATGCAAACTGCCTTATGACGCTGATCTTGAGGTTTTCCAGCAGAATGGAAGTGTGCTTCCCCCTGAAAGTATAACTTGGGATTTCTGGAAGGGAAGCATTCTTCAGCACTGTAGTCAATCCTAGTTCCTCACCAATTCCCACACCTGCAAGAAGAATTAAAATTTATTTTCAATTCCAAAACATAGCTGCCAGCCTTATCTAAAAATAATTGGAAGTGATTGGCGTTAAGGTGATTGGGATTTGAACCCAACCAGGTGGATGTTCTGACCCCTTTGACTTTGGGATGATTTGTAAGCTTCAGGAGAGAAAATGGAAGACCTGGGTTCAAATCCTCGTCACATTGATATTTAACACTTCTATTTATGTTTTTGATTCAATTTAAATTTTATCAAATCTTATTCTCTTCTTAATTTTAAGTACCTCATTGTATAATACATATGTAAAGACTCTTATTTTGAGAAGATCTTAAGTCAGAAATGTTCAGCAATACCAGTGAGTATAAATGCAAAAGATATGGAACCATAGAAGAGCATTGTAAATAATGGTAGCTTTGGAGATCTGGGTTTTGTGTGGTAGTTTCTTCAATGGTATACTGAATGGTTATAAAAACTAATATGAGCATAATGCTGGGAATGGAAAAAGTTTTTATTGAAGAAATAAAGCGGACAAAATAAATCAGAGGTCAGGTTTTCAGAGAGGATAAATTGTAGCATTGTAAGATGTTAATCGACGTAAGGGTAAGGGCAGTAGGAAAGTCAAAGACCAAATTTGTTGGGTGATATAAACACAGAGGCCAGGTATGAAGAAGTAGAGGAAAGGGCATTAATATATACAGCATATGGGTTATCTAATTGACTGAAGAGTCATTGAATACATACCCAAATTATTTTTATCATGAAATATTTCCAGAGGCATGAGGGAAATGGAATACTGATTCCTTAGTTATATTTCAGGATGTACTGATATTGAATCTCTAAACCTCTGGAATTTCAATCTTAATTAACAAAAAATTTCAAAATAAAACATTAAATTGCCAAAAAAAAACAGGCCGGAATGTGGTGAATTCCATCTAAGTTTGAAAGCGTGAAAAGGAAGAAAACTTTCAGAAAGGGGGGGGTATCAACTTCAAAAATTTTCATGCTATGCAGAAGCTATGCTATAGCTTAGCTTTGAGGCATGATCTGAATTATAGATCATGAGATGAGTTAAATAGATGTAAAATAATATCATTATCTATATTATTAATTATTTAGCTGCTTTGAAAGGCACTCCAGTAGTTTCCAAATTGTTGGTCTTATGCCACTTGCAGGATAACAAACAATCAGTAACAGTCAATATGGAGACTTCTCTGCCACAATTAATTCAGAGGCTATCAATGGTTAACAAAAAGGACCCTAACATCTTGGGGCCTACCTGCATTGCAGGAGCTGCAGGGTCTACTCATTTAAACCAGAAGAACGTGTATGGTTTGTTAGATTTGTCATCATCTTGGCTACCATTGCCTTAGCCATAGGAATAGCAAAGGCAGCTTTAGATTTAAAAAGAGTTAGTTAGATTGACATATTGAGGATTTTTACCAGAAAAATTTTGACTCCAGTTGAATGCATTGGGTTGCAAGACGAGCTGGCGGACGTGCTGGATTTCTATGTGTCTGATGGCGACGAGGGAGCTGATTGCATTTTCTAGAACACTCACTTTATGGCAGTTTTCCACTTTTAGAAAAGACATAGAAGTTGGAAACGGATGACTTCCATTAGCTGCTAAAACGATCTCCTGGAATAAAAAAGACGAAAATTTAAGTTAATAGCTCATTATTTTGAATTCACAGATGGGTGTGCATTTTGTCCCATAAACTTGCTGTTCAATTTTGATACATCAGAACTAAACCGCATATTCCTCAATATATCCATTATCGGCTTCCGATGTGAGGGTCGATGTTTTCTCTGTGGATGTTTGTCAGTAATTGACGCTTTTCCGTGAACGTTTCGAGAACATTTGCGTCGATCATTGTTTAGCAATGTTACAATGTTGCAACAATCGATTGGTATCAACTCTTTTATTCAATTGCAACAATCTTAACTACTTCATTGACTACAGCTGAATTAAGAGTATCCTCATTGTTATTAACTGCAAGTAATTCCATATTTCCAATTTTTTACTCCATTCCTGCTCCTCACTTTACTGTATGATCCAAGAATAAGGAATAGCCGTTTAATTTTCAATTATCCTTCTTCGCTAGACCTGATCATACGATCAAATCTTCAAATTGAAAACCAAATCTAGTCTTACAAGTGTTTAATATCATCCTCCTCCTTATAAGCCTGTTTCCATAACTGTATCATACGTATATTTTAAAAAATGTTTTAGTTAAATTCAGTTTGAGAGTGTTACTTTGCAGAAGGCTATAAACGTACTAAAGAAGACGGTATATTTCTACAGAGTCATTTGATGCGATTAGTTTTGCAGGATAGCTTGCATCACATTAGTCCCGATTGCAATCATATACCTCGGCGCTCTCCGACGTACAAATTCAGCACGTACGCAGGTTCGTTTTAGATGAAGTTTGTTTGCTAGCGATACCAGTCGCACCAAATCATTCTATGCTTGTTCAAAGTTCTTTCCAATTTCAATACGATTGCGTTAATTCACTTGTAAGATTTCATTTATACTACCAAAAGTCTATTTACTATGAATTTGGCTATTCTTTTTGCTTCAGTTATTGCGTGCCCAGCCTAACTTCATTCTCTCACCCTTAAGTTTCGATCACATACAACTTGTGCATGTTTCCCCGTACTCTCTATTTTTTCACGTGCTATCTATGTCTGTTCTACAGCTCTAATTTGCTTAATAGATCGAGTTGTTTACTGTAGCCATAGCTCGATTTTTGTTACTCAAGCGTTCAAGCAATTTTCACCGAGCTTCGTTACAAGGTATTTTTGCTTAATTTTATCGGAATGCTAACATCAAAATGGATGTTATTAATTGATAATTAACGCTTTTTACTTATATTTTGAACAATTCAGAGGTTTGCTGAAAAATAGTGAGTTAAACTAAACAAGAAGTTTCGAAATTACGGTGTGAAAATATCATTCTAATAAAATTAACGCTCAAAACCAGTTGAGTCTGAGGTTGAGCAGGCCTGTTCCCTGGTATAGTTTTTCCTGTATGACGGTGAATTTTAAGCTTAATAAGCTCCCAACATTCCTAGCTTTGATCGACGCTTGACTCTTAAGATTCTGCCAACTTGGCTATGGTGGCAAATTGAATCGATTTTAGTTTTCAGTAACTTTACTTGCAGAAACCATTTTCTTTCGTTTCGGACTTTCTTTGAAACATGATGATCTCCCAGGATGTTAATATTCGTAATTTTTTTGCGTCATTTATTCAAATAACTCTCGAAAACTCAAATTATCCATGTAATCTGTAATCAAGTACAGTGGTACCTCGACTAATGAACCGCTTAATGTTCGAACTTTTCGACTCCCGAACGTTTTTCTGATTCATTTTAACTTTCGATACAAAGTTAATTTCCGGATACAAACGGAAAAATCTGAAAAGGTACACTGGAAAACTGGGTTTCGAGTTACGAACTTGGAATTGGAAGGAATTAAGTTGGTAAGTCGAAGGACTACTGTACCGTGAGGAAGTGTTTAACTGGTTACTCAACTCGAGGGTCGCCAAATAAGAGGTCATCCCGGAATTCCAAAATTGATTGGCACAATAATTGCTACTAAAATATCTTGATGCATAGATAAGCACATTTTATTCGTAAATTTCAGAAGTGTCCATATTTTGGAGAAAGTTATAGAACATTGTTGCCATTCAATGAGGAGAAATTGAAAATTCTTGATTACCAGCTTCATCGCAAACATTTTTCGGCCACAAATTACGCATAGTTATGTAATATAAAATTACGTCTTTTTTCCCTGTATTTCAGATCTTTCGAATACAACTGAATAGCCGAATAGGTTGTCCAACTTTGTTCTCTACAATATGAGTGAAAATATGTAGACCCCGGTTATTGAAATGGGAATACGAAGAGGGCGACAGTTTCGCTAGCTTTTTAGCCTGCGTCTTGAAGTCTTAAGTGGGTGTCTGCTTTTTTTCGACTTTACATAGGCAGTCCTTTCACTACCATGATCCACAGTTGTTTGATTGCTCTCGCTTTCCATGCGCTGTGTAACCGTCATTTCTGTTTATATTACCGTTATGTTTGTACTATCTCAATCGATTCTCTTATCTCTAGTTGATTGTATCTTTTTCTCCAGCGATTAGTGTCTCATCCTTCAAGTGAGTTTCATGTCCTTTCCCACTCACAAGTTTTCTGCGGACGAGTTTAATTGTTTTGTTGTAAAGAGATCAAGTAATTGTTATAGCAATCAGTGTTGTATTCAAATAATTCAACGTTACCCGCCATATTGCTGACAGCAATGAGGCAGCAGCTTAGGTAGAATTTTCACCTAGTGGAACCTAGAAGGGCAAATTAAAATCAAGGGGGGGCAGGATATTTGGTTAATTTACTCACCTAAGACCAAAGCTTCGGAAAATTAAATGTTTTGTTGCATTTTACTTAGGCTGCGTACATGATGGTGCGTAAGTTTAGTTTTCAGTGTATATATTAGCATGAATCATCGTCCATTTATCGTAAGTTTTAGAATGAAGTAGCAAAATACCGTTTATCGAAACATACTATTTCAATACTACACCATTGAATATGGCTGCAATTCTCACAGATGTGATAGTAATATTCATGTCCAGCTCATGAAAACAATGAAAAACAGCTGCCGTTTCTTTCATTTGGCTCCGAACACAAAGATATGTTTCCTTGTTAACCTTTTTTTTTATCTTTTGGTTAAATACCCAGGGTTATTAATATCCTATCTGTGTGTGGTTTTCCTCATGAACGAAGAATTCGGCACTCCCACTCCTATAATGGATGACGAATAATACCTTCCTTCGGGGAGGTTTTTCGGTTCAGTTTTCATCACTCAGTTGATTCTCGAGTAAATGTCATGATTATTTTCAGAGCTACAACTATCTTTGAGGCAGCAGCTTAGGTAGAATTTTCACCTAGTGGAACCTAGAAGGGCAAATTAAAATCAAGGGGGGGCAGGATATTTGGTTAATTTGCCATTGGACAAATACTTTGGCATAAATATTAGATGATGCGGGTAAATTAGCATAAAAAGGATAAGTAGTTCTCTTAAAGTGAATTAGTTATTATCAATTGAACGTCTCCCAAATTGAGCATGTGAGAAAAATGCGTGCGAATTGAATGAAGGCAGTTATATCAAGAGGAAGATTGGAAGCCAGCGTGCCCATGGCCTCCCTCTTTAACTAATTAACGCTGTGGAAATCTATGATGAACATCTCCTTGACCCGTTCTGCAATTCTTTCTAATTTCAAACCGTGAGCATATTTAATTCATGGGAAATTTGACTGATCGACCGGAAATTGTCACATTTATCTTTTCGGGTATGGGACCAATCACGATATTTTGGAAACCCATGGGTACTTCTCTCTTTAATAGAGATCAGATACTACTTTATAGTGCTAAGGCCTTCTTTTCTTAAATGTTTTATTAGTTATGGTGGTAATNATAATTAACGCTTTTTACTTATATTTTGAACAATTCAGAGGTTTGCTGAAAAATAGTGAGTTAAACTAAACAAGAAGTTTCGAAATTACGGTGTGAAAATATCATTCTAATAAAATTAACGCTCAAAACCAGTTGAGTCTGAGGTTGAGCAGGCTTGTTTCCTGGTATAGTTTTTCCTGTCTGACGGTGAATTTTAAGCTTAATAAGCTCCCAACATTCCTAGCTTTGATCGACGCTTGACTCTTGAGATTCTGCCAACTTGGCCATGGTGGCAAATTGAATCGATTTTAGTTTTCAGTAACTTTACTTGCAGAAACCATTTTCTTTCGTTTCGGACTTTCTTTGAAACATGATGATCTCCCAGGATGTTAATATTCGTAATTTTTTTGCGTCATTTATTCAAATAACTCTCGAAAACTCAAATTATCCATGTAATCTGTAACCAAGTACAGTGGTACCTCGACTAATGAACCGCTTAATGTTCGAACTTTTCGACTCCCGAACTTTTTTCTGATTCATTTTAACTTTCGATACAAAGTTAATTTCCGGATACAAACGGAAAAATCTGAAAAGGTACACTGGAAAACTGGGTTTAGAGTTACGAACTTGGAATTGGAAGGAATTAAGTTCGTAAGTCGAAGGACTACTGTACCGTGAGGAAGTGTGTAACTGGTTACTCAACTCGAGGGTCGCCAAATACGAGGTCATCCCGGAATTCCAAAATTGATTGGCACAATAATTGCTACTAAAATATCTTGATGCATAGATAAGCACATTTTATTCGTCGGGGAAATCCAGAAATTTCATAATTGTCCATATTTTGGAGAAAGTTATAGAACATTGTTGCCATTCAATGAGGAGAAATTGAAAATTCTTGATTACCAGCTTCATCGCAAACATTTTTCGGCCACAAATTACGCATAGTTATGTAATATAAAATTACGTCTTTTTTCCCTGTATTTCAGATCTTTCGAATACAACTGAATAGCCGAATAGGTTGTCCAACTTTGTTCTCTACAATATGAGTGAAAATATGTAGACCCCGGTTATTGAAATGGCAATACGAAGAGGGCGACAGTTTCGCTAGCTTTTTAGCCTGCGTCTTGAAGTCTTAAGTGGGTGTCTGCTTTTTTTCGACTTTACATAGGCAGTCCTTTCACTACCATGATCCACAGTTGTTTGATTGCTCTCGCTTTCCATGCGCTGTGTAACCGTCACTTCTGTTTATATTACCGTTATGTTTGTACTATCTCAATCGATTCTCTTATCTCTAGTTGATTGTATCTTTTTCTCCAGCGATTAGTGTCCCATCCTTCAAGTGAGTTTCATGTCCTTTCCCACTCACAAGTTTTCTGCGGACGAGTTTAATTGTTTTGTTGTAAAGAGATCAAGTAATTGTTATAGCAATCAGTGTTGTATTCAAATAATTCAACGTTACCCGCCATATTGCTGACAGCAATGAGGCAGCAGCTTAGGTAGAATTTTCACCTAGTGGAACCTAGAAGGGCAAATTAAAATCAAGGGGGGGCAGGATATTTGGTTAATTTACTCACCTAAGACCAAAGCTTCGGAAAATTAAATGTTTTGTTGCATTTTACTTAGGCTGCGTACATGATGGTGCGTATGTTTAGTTTTCAGTGTATATATTAGCATGAATCATCGTCCATTTATCGTAAGTTTTAGAATGAAGTTGCAAAATACCGTTTATCGAAACATACTATTTCAATACTACACCATTGAATATGGCTGCAATTCTCACAGATGTGATAGTAATATTCATGTCCAGCTCATGAAAACAATGAAAAACAGCTGCCGTTTCTTTCATTTGGCTCCGAACACAAAGATACGTTTCCTTGTTAACCTTTTTTTTTATCTTTTGGTTAAATACCCAGGGTTATTAATATCCTATCTGTGTGTGGTTTTCCTCATGAACGAAGAATTCGGCACTCCCACTCCTATAATGGATGACGAATAATACCTTCCTTCGGGGAGGTTTTTCGGTTCAGTTTTCATCACTCAGTTGATTCTCGAGTAAATGTCATGATTATTTTCAGAGCTACAACTATCTTTGAGGCAGCAGCTTAGGTAGAATTTTCACCTAGTGGAACCTAGAAGGGCAAATTAAAATCAAGGGGGGGCAGGATATTTGGTTAATTTGCCATTGGACAAATACTTTGGCATAAATATTAGATGATGCGGGTAAATTAGCATAAAAAGGATAAGTAGTTCTCTTAAAGTGAATTAGTTATTATCAATTGAACGTCTCCCAAATTGAGCATGTGAGAAAAATGCGTGCGAATTGAATGAAGGCAGTTATATCGAGAGGAAGATTGGAAGCCAGCGTGCCCAAGGCCTCCCTCTTTAACTAATTAACGCTGTGGAAACCTATGATGAACATCTCCTTGACCCGTTCTGCAATTCTTTCTAATTTCAAACCGTGAGCATATTTAATTCATGGGAAATTTGACTGATCGACCGGAAATTGTCACATTTATCTTTTCGGGTATGGGACCAATCACGATATTTTGGAAACCCATGGGTACTTCTCTCTTTAATAGAGATCAGATACTACTTTATAGTGCTAAGGCCTTCTTTTCTTAAATGTTTTATTAGTTATGGTGGTAATACTGATTTTCCTTGGACCTTTTTGCTCGTAAGTCCTTTTATGAAGAATTTCACCGATACAGCCATTTTTATTTATAGTTGCATTGATCTGCATGTATCTGTGTTTATATGTATATGTGTGTCTTGTGTGTTGTTTCGAAATGTTTTCGTTTTAAATTAAGTAATCAAGTAAATTGGCGAATCGCTTTCTAAAATTCATCAAAAATTTATACTAACTGAAGCAATCGCAATATTTCACCAAAAACTGTAATCGTCACAATACTGTAATCGATATTATCGTAAAAACGAAATTGTGTTTTTCATTTTTTTTTGGCTGAATTTGATTAGAAAATGGATAAATATCCTGAGTAAATATACTAATCACTTTTTCATGTAACGGAAAACTTCGCATGTTACGAATCGTTTTCGAACCAATAGAAAATTTCGTCTTGAGCGTTTGCTTCCGAACGTTGATGCTTTGGGCCGTCCGAGAAGCGACTGAATGACCGTAGTGATTCACTGAGGTCTGACCTCAATTTATGACGCTTAAGTTTCCGATTCATATTGGTAGGATATTTGGCTGCATGGCTGCGCCAAGAAGCTGGGTATTATTTCCATTCTATTCGAAAAAATCCTTAAATCTACCGCCATTTGTTTGAGAACGAGATAATTGTTTAACAATTTAGGTTGTAATATGAAATCGGACGAATACTGCTTGTTTGGTTTCCTCAAAATAGTGCCACTTTACTTTAGATGCGTGGCCTGATTGAGGAGGCTATTGGTGTTATCGTGGTAATGGACTTTTTCGACTTAAATTAATCACTGATTGTTTCGCTATATTTGTTGACAATTCGCTCTCCTTTTGTTGACTTTCCACTTGTATATAAGCAGCCTTGGAGTAGAACGTTATTATGTAAACGTTATTATGTAAAGTTGTGTACTTGATAAATTAGTAGGTAATTTGGCATTTCGTAATGTTTGCGTGTTGTGAACAGTTATATATTTTCAAAATTTTTAGTCTGAAGCGCTCTTGTCGCTTGCCTACGTTCACGTACTGACACCATAAGAATTTCTGCCTCTTGAAACGGTTGCCTCATTTGCTTACTGTCTGAAACTGGTCCCTGTCCCAGCCTTTATAATTTTGATAGGAAAGACAAATGCCTACGGCCCGCATACTATTGGACCAAAGTAATTCTTTTAACCATCCCTGATAAGTTCTCAAGTAGTGTTATGAAGAGGACTGAGATGATGTTAGCTATAAGTTTCTTGATATCAGTGTTATCAAAAGTAAAAGTAAGAGATTGAATTTTAAAATATTGCCCATTATATATTAATTGTGTAGTTTAACTTAGTGTCTGTATAATAAGCTGTAATATTGCTCTTTACTGTTGTGTTTTGAAATACATTTTGATAATTAACAGTAAGTGAAAGGTAGTGAATGGTTATTTTTTATGCATTATACTGTTATACTTATATGTAAATGAACGGTTATGATCAGTAGCCTAGCGGATATCTCCCCCCCCNGTCATAAGTATCACACACTGGTCCAAAGTGGAGATTGGCCTCTATAAGAAAGATCCGACTTATATTCTCATCTCATCTCGTAGATGCATTTGTTATCTCGTTAATTTTTATTTATTTTTTTCTAGATTCTGCGAGGACGTTTTATTATTTTTATTTTTCGTTGGTCATTTTTATCGAAAAATGTTGTAGGGTTCTGCTGTATTTTATTGACCCTCCTGATGTTTTCTGACGCGTATATTTCTTGTATCATGAATTGTGTTTCGTCGTGCTCGGGAATCACTGTTTTGACATCTGTTAGCAACTACAACCTTAAGTTTTTTGCATGTTTTTTACTCCTTCCTTGATGGTATGAGCGCTTTTTCCTAAGCTTCACAAAGAATGAGATTTTATTGAATCTAAAGATAGATCACTCCATTTAATCTTCCATTTTGCCATTCTCTGTCTTTCAGTTAGTTTTCTATTGAGATTTTCCTTAGCTTGACATTGGATTATGTTAAGAGTGAGAAACCTTTTTCTATCGTGAGGCTGCATATACCATTCTGTCGCATAAGAAACCATTAGTCCGCGTATGAAACCATCAGGCCGCACTTAAATGCCTTATTGCTTACATTACAATGGCATTGCTTACATTATTAGGGGTTGTTCATCAAGAAGTAAAGAAAATAGCGTATTTTTCCTTAATTAGACCTCTCCTCGAGTATTGCTGTGCAATTTGGGATCCTAACGAAGTAGGATTTAGTAGTCTCCGATCTTGAGATGGTTCAACGTAGACCGGCTAGGTTTGTCAAGGGAGATCTTAGATTCGACAGTAGTATTTCGGCTGTGATAGAATCTTTGGAAAGGAATTTGCTTATGGATAAAAGACTTGATTACTGACGTAAGCTTTTCGTAAAGTTAGTCACTACAGATCTCATCGACGAGATAGCATTGTGATTCCAGTTAGCAACGTGCGTGAGCTCCGAGAGAAAACTAAAAAGCGATTCAGGGAAGTGATTGCCAGGAGGGATAGTTACTTCTGGTCGTTTTTCCCTCGTAATATTAGAGAAGCAAATAGCAGTTAGGGTGTGAGAAGATCATCGGTGTTTTTACACCCCTTGCCACGCGCCATTGGCGGCTTGCGGGTTTTAAATGTAAATTAGAATAGTTATCATCGAAATTGTCTGAAGGAAAATTATGAAAAAGCTTTATAAAACTAATTAGAATGTTTTCCGTCTTATTTCTGCTTTTGGTGATGAACAGGGCATAAAACATGGTTAACGTTTTTTTAATTTGTACATATGTTTTAGAGAGGACCGCGTAGATCGCCTGTAGAGGCCGTATATTCCCCACCTCTGGGTAAGATGGGAGACTGCTAATATATCGCCGCAATAAAGACGTTTTGTTTTATTATTCAATTATTAATGCTCCGAGTGAGAGTTCTTAAGCTGCCCTGTCAATTGAGCCAAAACAAATATTCGCGTGTATTAATAGAACGGATGTGTCATACTTCTTGGAAAGCTTTACATAGCAAAGCCAGTGAGCGGAAAGCTTTTCCACATCCACGTACTACATATAACAAGCACCCACCCATGGTCAGGCTTCCGAAGAATCCGAGTCCCCTCCCGTCGAATCACTATTATTCTCTCGCAGCTGTGCGCCCCGAACTATTCTTTTCACTGCCTTTATTCATTTCTCCCCATTAACCCTAACTCCCCCCTTTTCTCCTGCAGTCGCTGTTATTTCCTACGTCCTGGGCCGCCATGGGAATATCTTACGTCCCAATGCTAATCTGGGTGTCCCTAACTATTATCTCTACACGCAAGTGGATGTATATATGTATACATACACACATGCGTACATATATAAATTCTTCTATAAGTTTTTCTCTCTATTTCTATTTACAAATTTATTCATGATTTAATAATAACATTGACGACAGGTTAGATGGAAGAAGAGACTTTTTAGTCTCAATCTCGCCTCAATAAAGACCTTAATAATAATAACCATTGTAATCCTAGATATATTAAAGAGTTACACCGGTAAATAGTTTACTATTGTAATAAATTAGTCATACACTTCTTGGCTTATATTGATTTAATTTTTCAGAGAAACTTTCATTGCATTAATTTCATTTTTGTGAAATGTTACCTCTAATACAAATATCATTACCCCTAATACAAATACTTACTACTAACAAGAGGAAACATTTCCCAGATACTATTACGTATAAGGCATGGAATTACGGAGAGGGCTGGGATGAATTGCGGACTAGGTTTTTAATTCCCGGTTATGTTGGACGCGGGAATCATAGTTTAAAAATTAAAGAACGAGAACAGAAAACAGACCNCAGGGGAATTTGCAATATATTAAAAACCTTATAAAAAGTAAAAATAATAATATACGTGCAAACACGTACGTCTTTGTTCCGGCGAGATTCAGACTATAAAGTCTACTCTTCCCTCTCATCCATTATCGTCTGTGGTAATAATTACAAAAACTATAAGAACTAATTAAAAAATAAATAGAGAAGGAATATAGTTTACACCATATACACAAACAATAAAACACATTTTGTGGATATATAGTCTTCCTTTAGATCCGATGAAATTTCTTTCTTTTTCCGCGAAAATTATCGTGATAAAGGAAAGATATCAGCGAAACCATAGACGCCAGAAAGCTTTAATAACAAAAAGAAAGAGATAACGTATTCGTCATTGAAAATCTATAGATCATTTTTACCTCTCGTAAACAATCGTTATTCCACTTTCTCTCGTTAATGAAAATTTGTGATTACTAAGTGTTATTGTTAAGGTTTACAGATTACAATGTATAGTTTCAATATTCTTTCTTCAGAAGATTGATTACAGACAATTTCGTACCGGAAATTAAAGCTGTGTAATGAATAAATATTCACTCATAATTATAACTCACGTAAAGAACTCCCGCTTCAGACAACCGTTTGGAACGGATTAATTCGTGACAAGTGATAAAATTACGAATTCTTGCTTTCTTTTTTCATCGATGTGAAACTATGTTTCTCGTGATTTGAATTTTTAGCGAAGGAACTATTATTATAATTAATCGGTAATTTATTAAATGTATGCCGATAGTCTCGTTACAGTAACATTGCACTTATGAGATCAATCTCAATTTTAAATTACGACGTGCCTATCGTCAAATACGTCAGCTGAGGATTTCGCAATTATTTTCTTCCTTTCTGTACATTCAGAGATAATATTTCACCGGAATTGGATGACTAAGAGAGATAAGAAGATACGGTGGGTGATCGGTTAACGAAGGTATTTTTTAACTGCTAGCAAGATCGGATAAAGATACACTTATAGCAAATCGGAAAACGAACGGAGCTAGCACTTGATGAAGTGTCGTTTAGTATTTTAAAAGGACAGGTTTTTAAAACGGGGAGACAAATGGTAACTTCTGCAGCAGGAGACGTTTTGATGAACTGGGAGGAATATTATAACAAAGAAGTTTGAGTGAAACCCAACTCAGGTTGACTTCAATAGGGAGGGGATCTCTACGGCGACGATACTGTTAAACACTTGCGGGAAATGCAAAGGGACATTGCGTACCATTGATGCTCTACAGTACGTATCATTGCTGTAACATGTAAACAGTGGTCATAAGAAAGTATGTAATTTTTATTTATTTCGGTTATCGAGAACGATTTACTAATACTTCCTTACATATTAATGGTAAATTAAACATCGGTTGACGAATAGACGTACGTAGTCTTTCAACGGATTGAGTTTGTCAACCGATAGCCAACTGTAGCTCCATAAAATAAGGAATCACGTGCGGAATATTTCTCTATGATTCAACTGGTGATGGAAATGTTTTAATGCCAAAGGGTTGAGAATTAAACGTGGCTTTCTATTGCCAGAAATCTTTGATTGTACATCTCACGAAGAGGCTATGCATTCTGATGCAGTTCACTCTTCGTTATTTAGTTCTTTAGTTTAAAACAGTTCTTCAAATGGAATTAGGAAAATTGATCACAAAATCCTTAAAAATGAAACATTGTATGAAGATATAATATAGTACATTATTTCTTAATATCTGGCGAACGCAAGAACTCTTATGAGGAATTTTGGTCCAGTCCTAACAACAGAAAATCATTTCTTCCTCACACCATTCGTAAGATGAAAAAAATAAGATTGAAAGCAAAAATCATCATTTAACCATGCACTGAGTAAAAGAAAGAGAGGAAATTATTACCAAAAGAAACTAAGCGGAATAGATGTTTTCTAAGGTTATAAAAACAAATCTAATTACATTAGAGCTTACATCAAAGTCTCCTTATTGGGATTGGAAGGATTTAGTCGTGGCTGAGGCCTTTGCTGTTACAAATGCAGTCCAAATTCAGAATGTACGAATCGTTCCGGTTAAATACTGTTATAATCCGAATCATTACCACCGATTCGAACTGNATTCATTCAGCAGTTAGCGAAGCCATTAACTAAAAAAACAAAGTTGATTTCATTCAGACTTCCGAAATGAGAGACGGTATCTGTTACTTCCGGAGCGACTTCGTGGTTAGTTTATCATATTAAAGAAGGAAAATAGCTGAACATAATAATCTAAATTCTTTTTTTAATAATTGCTGTGATGAATGAGGAATGAGAACAATTTTACACGTTTTTATTCCTCTCTCATCATGAAGAACTACCACAAAGTCAAGGCCGAAGTAGTAGATTTTATTAAGCTAATAGCTGTTAGGGTTTGAGAAGATCATCGGTGTTTTTACATCCCCTGCCACGCGCCATTGGCGGCTTGCGGGTTTTAAATGTAAATTAGAATAGTTATCATCGAAATTGTCTGAAGGAAAATTATGAAAAAGCTTTATAAAACTAATTAGAATGTTTTCCGTCTTATTTCTGCTTTTGGTGATGAACAGGGCATAAAACATGGTTAACGTTTTTTTAATTTGTACATATGTTTTAGAGAGGACCGCGTAGATCGCCTGTAGAGGCCGTATATTCCCCACCTCTGGGTAAGATGGGAGACTGCTAATATATCGCCGCAATAAAGACGTTTTGTTTTATTATTCAATTATTAATGCTCCGAGTGAGAGTTCTTAAGCTGCCCTGTCAATTGAGCCAAAACAAATATTCGCGTGTATTAATAGAACGGATGTGTCATACTTCTTGGAAAGCTTTACATAGCAAAGCCAGTGAGCGGAAAGCTTTTCCACATCCACGTACTACATATAACAAGCACCCACCCATGGTCAGGCTTCCGAAGAATCCGAGTCCCCTCCCGTCGAATCACTATTATTCTCTCGCAGCTGTGCGCCCCGAACTATTCTTTTCACTGCCTTTATTCATTTCTCCCCATTAACCCTAACTCCCCCCTTTTCTCCTGCAGTCGCTGTTATTTCCTACGTCCTGGGCCGCCATGGGAATATCTTACGTCCCAATGCTAATCTGGGTGTCCCTAACTATTATCTCTACACGCAAGTGGATGTATATATGTATACATACACACATGCGTACATATATAAATTCTTCTATAAGTTTTTCTCTCTATTTCTATTTACAAATTTATTCATGATTTAATAATAACATTGACGACAGGTTAGATGGAAGAAGAGACTTTTTAGTCTCAATCTCGCCTCAATAAAGACCTTAATAATAATAACCATTGTAATCCTAGATATATTAAAGAGTTACACCGGTAAATAGTTTACTATTGTAATAAATTAGTCATACACTTCTTGGCTTATATTGATTTAATTTTTCAGAGAAACTTTCATTGCATTAATTTCATTTTTGTGAAATGTTACCTCTAATACAAATATCATTACCCCTAATACAAATACTTACTACTAACAAGAGGAAACATTTCCCAGATACTATTACGTATAAGGCATGGAATTACGGAGAGGGCTGGGATGAATTGCGGACTAGGTTTTTAATTCCCGGTTATGTTGGACGCGGGAATCATAGTTTAAAAATTAAAGAACGAGAACAGAAAACAGACCTACTAAAATATTCATTTGTTAATAGAGNGAGGATCATTACGCCCATGTTTTTAATTAAAATTTATTCGTTTGTTTTGGAAAATCAATTAATCGATCAGCGATCCCGACCATTAAAAGATTTTTCTCCATTTAATTATAATTTTGTTCGTTGTGTAAACTACCAATACATGTTTTCTAAGAATGCAAGAATCGAGGTAGTCATTGAAAGATGTGAATACATAAAAAGAGTGGCAAATGTGTATGAGTATGTGTGGCCAGTGATAAAGCTCAAGGAATTGCCGCCGGAGGCGAACGTATAGAAGTGTTGCAATTTCGCCTAAATACGGAATATAAGCGAAGGTTGGGTGTATCAGAAGAAACTTGTGAGCTAACTTAATGTCAGTATAAGATTCAGTATCGCCTGAAAGAAATTGTATGAACAAGATTTTTCATAAAATTATCGTATTCAGATGTTACTTGGTGGAACTTCTTCATGACGACACACACAAAGAGCCTTTATTATAATGCATACTTGAAATGGACATTAACTGATGTTCACTTTAGGGCCTGTTATTTTAAGATTTTGATAGTGGTAAAGTGAAGATTATTATTGATGACCAACGTATATGATGAATTAGCATGGAGATTAACTATAATCTTCATTCTAACTCTAACAGAGCAATGTAATACCGAACTCTAAAGTGAAGATTAGTTAAATTTCATTTTCAACCCGCGTTACAACACAGGTCCAGAATGTTTTTCTTTGTGAGAATTTTTCGTGTTTCTCTGGCACACTCGTATTATACCAACTACGAATTCGGTATGATAAAGCTTTGTACGAATAAGTCCGTCATTTGAACTGGTAATGAACCTTTAATCAAGAACATATGGTGGAGAAACACATTTTGTCAAAGGGAATGAGTGGTACATCCCTTGAAGAGGAGGACTGTAATCAGACTAAAATACCTATTCGCGAACTTTGGTATGCGCAAGGCTATTGGGAACGCTACATTACTAACGTTGGGGTGCTGGTGTTTTCGAACATGTGGGGAAAAATGAGTTGGAGGAACCCGGGCCCAAATTTAAAACATGAGCTAACTGTGAGTCAGGGTCGAGAGTGCCAAGTAGTTGCTCCTAACTCACAATACTCTACGTAAATATATTAGCGAGGAGGTTCACTCTACATTTTGCCTCTTAGGTAGGATTGCCACTTAGCGAAGTGTTCATTGCGAGCGATATATTATAGTTGATGATATACCAGATGGATTTCCGAAAAAATTGTAAAGTAAACTGAAATTTTCACTGTAATCAGAACAAAAAGTCTTTCAATCGCGATCGAGGAAAATAATTTTACCCAGTAGTAAATTTTGCTGCGAAATATTTTCATCTTAATGCATTTAATGTTATGAAAATACGCTAATAATATGAAGTTGTAAGGGAGTGAGAATAGTAAACATGAGTACCATATCCAATGTTTCTAGTTGATATTTGACACAAATAATAAAATTCCTCACTACCGGTATTGGTGCACGTATGTGATACTTTCAGTAAAAAATAATTCTATGTAAACCAGGGACTCGCAATCTTTTCTTACCTTTGAACCCTAAAATATAGATGACTACCGCGCGCTACCCATGTATATTTCAGCGAAGGCAAGGAACTATACAGCATTATAGTAAAGAAGGCACTAATATTAATTATAAATAAATCTTGTATCATATTTTCAGTAATAAATGGATATTTATATCACTGGCGTAGGTGTAACGTACAGTGAAGTTCTAAATCAAAACAGATTTTTATCATATTGATTGTTTAGTTCGAGTGTTTTTTGAAACAAATCTTCATGAAAATTTCTGAATATCTGTTTTACAGAATATTTTTCTTCAGAGAAAATTATTCATGCCCGTAATCATATGATTTTTACATTTCCATACACGAATAAGCATTGCCAGTCGCGCATAGCTTTTATTTGCGTGTTTAAAACAGCTGTTGACTTCGCCATGTGAGCTCTGAACATGATTGTGTCAAGGAAAGCTTTTTGGTCGTGACTTCATTTCCCGTCGGTTGCTTATTTTACGTTAAAAAAATATTTCGTTCCTCTCGAAATTCACCCTGTTTGAGAGTGTAAATAAAAGTTCTTTCGCGGAACAAATATGTTGGTGTATTTCTCCGTATGTCTTTTAAGCAACACGTAATGTGATAGCACAAAAACTGGTACGCGTGAAAAGCAACGGCGTGTCGTTTATAATCTACTGCAGTGTCATGTTTAGCGATATAGCTTTCACAACCCAATGAGGGGCAACTGTGAGTTGGGAGAAATTGATGTAAGCAATATCATCAGTCTAGTTTTGATGGGCTTTGGAATTAAAAAAAAAATGAAAGATCATTTCTTTAATAATGGAAAGAAATATCTCGTACACTTCCACAGATTTTTTTAATGCGACATGTTTCGCTGGCGAGCTAGCCTCATCAGGCATAGTTGTTTTGCGATCAATCAATTTATACAAGAAGGGGGAAAGGGATGGGAAATTAGGTAAGACGAAGGGTCAGGGTGTAAAGAATTGGTTGGAATGGGAAAGAGCGGGTGAGAGGTTGGGAAAAACGTACTCATCCGTTAAAATGCCATTCTTTGGAAAGCACACGATTTCCAATTTCTCTAGGAGAATTTTTTTTAGCTGATAATGATAGGTGAGTTAACCTTACGAATGGCATCGGGGTAATTTCTATTCATTGGAAACTTAAGTATTCAGTTAAATCCGAGGAGGAGCCACTATAACAAGTTGGCTAGTTCCCTTGCACAGTTTATGCCCTTTCATGTGATCGGAGGTGCCAAAATAACTTAGAAGAATAGCAGGAAGAAGACATCAGGATTCTTATGTCGACGTTTCTGCTGCCTGAGTTTAAAAAGCGGGGGACAAGAAGGGAGGACATCAAAGGATTGGAGGCTTTCAAAATGTGGTCACGTCGTAGACTGGAAAAAGAGAGTTGGGTTGATAGGAAAACAAACTAGCAAGTGCTGGAGAGGAAAAGGTTTCGTCTGCAAAAATAAAACGGAGGCAGAAAACATGGGAGGCTCTAGCAATGTAAGGGTTTGCCAGATATTTTTCATATACAGGACTCAAATTAGACAAGGCCAGGTAGTAGTATGTATAGCGGATAAAAGGAGGATAGTACTCTAGGAGAATGACAAGGGAAATAAGTAAAGGAAAAAGTTGTGGGATGCGATAAAGGAAGGGAGGTCGGAGAGGGAGAAAGGAACGGTGTTTAGCGGGTTATTTGAGAGGCCATCGACAGACTCAGGATGATGACTAAACGCATTATTTACCGCAAATAAAGGCGGAGGTCGGAACTGACGCATAGTTTGAATTCATCCGATTATGAGTTCATTATCTTTTTTTCCAAAGAATTGACTGATATGAAAATCTGCTAGAATAATAATAATAAAACGTCTTTATTATAGCGAGATTGAGACTAGACAGTCTCTTACATCTAACCCTTAAGAGAAGAGAGGTAAACAAATATAATTGGATTTTTAACCAAAGCAACCAAGCTGAATCTTCTCCAAAACAATAACATATTTAAATAATAATGTTTATTAACTTCACGTATCGTCATGATGTCTTCATTTTATCTAGTTCATATATTTATCCTTAAATACGTCTTTTAAACTGGGGTGTCCTACCTGCGTGTTGCATACCACAATGCATATACGCAAGTAAACAATTCCTAGGGGAGGCTACGTCATTTCTGAGTTTCGTGCTATTTTCTGCCTTGGTAATTGATTGACATAAATAACAAATTTTGGTGGTAATTTACCCTAGAAGCGAATAACTACTCTCACAGAAACTATACCGATAGGTGAGGCGGTGAAGTATAGAACGCCTCCAAAAAGGGGATTTTTTATTTTCTTAACTTAAAGTTGATTCATTTTCTAATCGTTGTTTTTTGAATTAGAGTAAATGATAAATTTCTGAAAGGTGATTTAAAATAAGCATTTTCGAGACATTTCGACTGAATTCAAGTAAAATTGCTGTTGATGAAAGTTGATTTAAAATAAGCATTTTCGAGACATTTCGACTGAATTCAAGTAAAATTGCTGTTGATGAAAGTTAAAGGTGTCATATTTCGTCGCCGGAGACAAATTACGTCGGAGCAGCACTGCACTACATTATTGTAGTATAACAAGGAAGTGGTGTTGAATATTCTTTTATCTTTAAACATTACGTCATCAGCGGCTCGCGTAGTATTGCCAGAAGTCAGTGCGGTCCGCTAAAATATTTGACCACCCTGCTTTACCTCATATCACGTTTTTGTGTTGTTTCGTTATTTTCCAAGAAAACGAAGATGGGGACTGTGTTAAAAATGAATTCTTTTCCTTTGCAGGTGAGTCCTCCCAACTTCTCTGGGAATTAAGAATGTTACGAAGTAGCGGTGAGTACCTTTCTTATTTTGTGAGGTTTTGCAATTATTTCCTCAATGCTTCGTTGGATATTCATTCAGGAGTTAGCGAAGCCATTAACTAAAAAAACAAAGTTGATTTCATTCAGACTTCCGAAATGAGAGACGGTATCTGTTACTTCCGGAGCGACTTCGTGGTTAGTTTATCACATTAAAGAAGGAAAATAGCTGAACATAATAATCTAAATTCTTTTTTTAAAGCATTATAGTAAAGAAGGCACTAATATTAATTATAAATAAATCTTGTATCATATTTTCAGTAATAAATGGATATTTATATCACTGGCGTAGGTGTAACGTACAGTGAAGTTCTAAATCAAAACAGATTTTTATCATATTGATTGTTTAGTTCGAGTGTTTTTTGAAACAAATCTTCATGAAAATTTCTGAATATCTGTTTTACAGAATATTTTTCTTCAGAGAAAATTATTCATGCCCGTAATCATATGATTTTTACATTTCCATACACGAATAAGCATTGCCAGTCGCGCATAGCTTTTATTTGCGTGTTTAAAACAGCTGTTGACTTCGCCATGTGAGCTCTGAACATGATTGTGTCAAGGAAAGCTTTTTGGTCGTGACTTCATTTCCCGTCGGTTGCTTATTTTACGTTAAAAAAATATTTCGTTCCTCTCGAAATTCACCCTGTTTGAGAGTGTAAATAAAAGTTCTTTCGCGGAACAAATATGTTGGTGTATTTCTCCGTATGTCTTTTAAGCAACACGTAATGTGATAGCACAAAAACTGGTACGCGTGAAAAGCAACGGCGTGTCGTTTATAATCTACTGCAGTGTCATGTTTAGCGATATAGCTTTCACAACCCAATGAGGGGCAACTGTGAGTTGGGAGAAATTGATGTAAGCAATATCATCAGTCTAGTTTTGATGGGCTTTGGAATTAAAAAAAAAATGAAAGATCATTTCTTTAATAATGGAAAGAAATATCTCGTACACTTCCACAGATTTTTTTAATGCGACATGTTTCGCTGGCGAGCTAGCCTCATCAGGCATAGTTGTTTTGCGATCAATCAATTTATACAAGAAGGGGGAAAGGGATGGGAAATTAGGTAAGACGAAGGGTCAGGGTGTAAAGAATTGGTTGGAATGGGAAAGAGCGGGTGAGAGGTTGGGAAAAACGTACTCATCCGTTAAAATGCCATTCTTTGGAAAGCACACGATTTCCAATTTCTCTAGGAGAATTTTTTTTAGCTGATAATGATAGGTGAGTTAACCTTACGAATGGCATCGGGGTAATTTCTATTCATTGGAAACTTAAGTATTCAGTTAAATCCGAGGAGGAGTCACTATAACAAGTTGGCTAGTTCCCTTGCACAGTTTATGCCCTTTCATGTGATCGGAGGTGCCAAAATAACTTAGAAGAATAGCAGGAAGAAGACATCAGGATTCTTATGTCGACGTTTCTGCTGCCTGAGTTTAAAAAGCGGGGGACAAGAAGGGAGGACATCAAAGGATTGGAGGCTTTCAAAATGTGGTCACGTCGTAGACTGGAAAAAGAGAGTTGGGTTGATAGGAAAACAAACTAGCAAGTGCTGGAGAGGAAAAGGTTTCGTCTGCAAAAATAAAACGGAGGCAGAAAACATGGGAGGCTCTAGCAATGTAAGGGTTTGCCAGATATTTTTCATATACAGGACTCAAATTAGACAAGGCCAGGTAGTAGTATGTATAGCGGATAAAAGGAGGATAGTACTCTAGGAGAATGACAAGGGAAATAAGTAAAGGAAAAAGTTGTGGGATGCGATAAAGGAAGGGAGGTCGGAGAGGGAGAAAGGAACGGTGTTTAGCGGGTTATTTGAGAGGCCATCGACAGACTCAGGATGATGACTAAACGCATTATTTACCGCAAATAAAGGCGGAGGTCGGAACTGACGCATAGTTTGAATTCATCCGATTATGAGTTCATTATCTTTTTTTCCAAAGAATTGACTGATATGAAAATCTGCTAGAATAATAATAATAAAACGTCTTTATTATAGCGAGATTGAGACTAGACAGTCTCTTACATCTAACCCTTAAGAGAAGANCTAAAATAAACTAAGCGGAATAGATGTTTTATAAGGTTATAAAAACAAATCTAATTACATTAGAGCTTACATCAAAGTCTCCTTATTGGGATTGGAAAGATTTAGTCGTGGTTGAGGCCTTTGCTGTTACAAATGCAGTCCAAATTCAGAATGTACGAATCGTTCCTGTTAAATACTGTTATAATCCGAATCATTACCACCGATTCGAACTGAAACTGCTATCTAAACATCGGAGGTCACTTGTTGCACGTTCCCTATCTTTAAGTTAGCAGTGTGAAAATTGTAATGGTCGATAAAGGGAAAGGTGCGGTAATTACTTGAAGAAAAGAGCGATGTATTCGAGTAAAAGGAATCAGAACCCATGAATGCCAAGTAAACCTCTCCTTCAAAATATTTCGTGATTTTTTTATGGATCTTATCGGTAGAGATTGTTAGGTTCAAAAAATCTGTTGTCACCATAACTCATTTCATACTCAAGGATAACAGAAATAACTTCATAACAAGATTTTGATGCTGGGTATTTAAAGCAGTGCTTTTTGACTTGGGATGTGAGAGCCTTTTTTAATGGTTAGAAATGTTCTCATAAAATAACACATACCTCTCACGACTCGGTAATTTCTGCAGTTATCATTAAATTAAGGGTTATTTGTTTAGATGAGTTGAATTATCTGAATATCATTGCATAATGTTTTCAATAAGTGATTCTGAATCAGAGAGAACCTTTGAAACTTGAGTTGATGGTTTAAAATAGTAAAATTAACACTGTGGTGCAGTTATATTTAATTTTTCTGTGTTATCAAATTGAGGAGAGCTTAATTTTCAATCTGCATTGAGAAAGTAAATACCTTCGGAGAGGCGTGCTTTAACTTGTTCCGAGTTTTAGGACAGCTACAGCGGTACAGGTCGAAACTTATGCATATAAACCAAATTTCGTTTCAGATAATGTATTTCAACGTTCTAAAGAAATTTACTGTTATTGCTCATGGTGGGCTATAAATGAAGGAATTAGGGCGAGGCTTATCTTTGTCCTATCTCTCGAAGAATGACGATTTACGCTTCGAAAGACGGAAAATAAATTGGGAAATGGGGAAAATCTTAGAAGTTTTTCTCGTTGTTAATTTTTTCTCCTAAATAATGAAACTGATCTGATGAGACAAGCTGTACGTAAAGTTGCACCAAAAGACGACTCTTGGAAAACCCGGTAGCATCGACTAAGTTTTAAACTTATCATTTAATTGAAATATTTATCCTCCTCGTTGCCTTAGTAACTGTTCTGCTTGTCTCTTTCTAAGATTGAGACTAGCAACCTCTTCTTTCATCAGATATTTCATAAAATTACATAGAACGCCTAAAACAAACGATGAAGATGATAAAAGTGAAACAGGTGAGATAACAAGATAAGATGTGGAAGAAATATTAAAATAAAAAAGGGAAAACAAATGAAAAAGTAAGTTAAATATACTGAGTTGTTACTGTACGTTGAAAATACAGTATCATGGAACTGAGTTCGTAATAACATAACGAGATAACCAAAAGGAGGCAATGAAACATATTTGTTGATGTTATAAACAATGTGCTGGTAGCAGAAGGGAATGCATGTCCAGTTTAAATTCTGATTTTTTAGGAAATGTTTAAGGCGATTTGTCTTGATGTAAATAGGATGAGGACTTAATCTGGGGAGGAATGGCAGTCTATAGATTACTATCAGTAGAGATGAAAGGTCTGTGCTAAATGTCTGTCTTGTGTTGCCTAATAGCAAGTTTTTGAAGCTTCTTATTTTGCGATTCGGTGCGGCTTCAGTCGAAATAGAGTTTCTTAGAATATATTTAAGTGATCTCGAATGGAATGAGTCTAAGATAGTACGTTGTTTTCTACGTGAATCTGATTTTCCGTCACGTTAATTTAGTTATCGTTTGCCAGTAGAGGGAAATGTATACACCCTTACACTCCCCATCGCCTTCGATTGCGAAGAGTTTGACTCAGTACGTAAGAGTGACGCGGGGGAGTAAAGTTAAAGAGGCCGCTTGAAGATGTGACGAAGCAAGTCTGAATCAAAGCGAATATCCTATGGTGCGCCGCTGGAATTATCTGGAAATATAAGATAAGAGGTGTCGACGGTCGCTGCGAATGAGTGCGATACGATTCGTCGTAAAAACTTACGATTAGTCGTCTTCTGTTGCTCTTCCTGCGGAAGGACAGTCTACTCGTAGAGAATGACGTTCTAATTTCCGTATAGATGTAGGTTGCTTCGCGAGCTAATGCGTCTCAAACAGATTCTTAAAGCGGGTGTTCGCAAAGGAATTCATGCACAAAAACTACGCATTAAACGGGGTTACGATCCGATGTTAAATTTCTTCACTCTCCTCTGTAATGGTATTCTATTTTTATACTCATTATCATAATTTAAAGTACGAATTAATTTTAAAATTGCATACGATCATATGTCCTCGTGAATTTAATGTTTTTCATTTGTTTTTTGGGGTAAAATGGAGTGAAATGTATTTTTTATTTGCCTCTGTCTCAATCTTGTTCATGTCGGTTTTGAGGTTAGAATAATGCTAAATAGTGATATCAATTTAGAACATATTGAACGTTATGAAAACTGTTCCCCATTAGGACAGAGTGCTCCAACTACTTGGACCAGTTCCACTTAAAGCATTGTTTCAGTAAGGAAAGAAAGGACAAACTACCCCACTCCTCACCTTACCTACGTAGTAAGCCTTACCTTACCTACGTGGTTTTCGGTTGCCGGTGATTATGATAGGGAATGTAATTAATAATAAATAACTTTTGATACAATTCAATAAGGAGTGATCAAAGTGAATGACCCAAGGAAGAATGGACTTGAAAAAAGTCTGACCGGACCGTCAGACTTTTTTCAAGTCCATTCTTCCTTGGGATTTTTCCTGGGTGCGCACCATCTTGCGCTAGATCACCCTTACCCGTCTTCTATGTGCAAAACGAATGACGTTACTTGGTATTCCAAGGCTACAATAAATGAAAGATTTATTTTCCTTTAGTTTGCACCGAAAGAAAAATTTGAAAATGTTTTATTCTTCTAAAGATGATGGTTATATCCAAGATGGAATATTCCGAATAGGTTTGTCCTGTATGAAATGAAATATGCTGGAATTAAGTATGACAATTCACTGCCATATCCTCCTATCGTTTATCGCGTTCCATATTTTCTCGTCAATTTGTTGGCTGAAAATCTTTGAATGTAAATAAGCGTAATTTAATTCGTCCGATAGAGGAACTTTTAATAAGCGCATTCAGACTCAAGGGTATTTTCGCAGAGTGAGAAAGATGCGTAGAATATTATACTTTCAATGTTTTCCAATATTGCAAACTAGAAAAATTGGAACGCTCTATGGAAATTTTACAGGTGTAAATGTACATCGGATCAGAAATTCAAGATCGGTGCCTTTTGCACCTCGTTTCTTATCTCATACGTTCTCATGCAATTCTTCCTTTCATGAAAGTTGGAAAACCTCAAAGGGTAATGGGTGGAAGGAGAGTTAAGGGTACTTTAACAAGGAGGTCAAGGAAAAGGCTTCGACAAGACCCTTTAAACTTCTGTCTAAGTTGCCTAGTGGCGACAGTATTGAACCGCGAACGAAAAAAAGAAATAATTTGTTGGAATTTCAATGTTTTTTACTTTATGCCTTTCAAAATATTTTGTAAACGATTTTAGTTATTCCCAAGGAGAAACGGGCATGAAGTCTGACGGAATGATCCTAGGTGCACGTCTTATCGTGCCAAGTCACTTAAACATTTTTCCTTGATTTTAGTTATGTTTATTGAAAATTATTTCCTTACGCTACGTTTCCATAACTATGGCGATGAGAGCCAGAGATATAAGATCAAGACTTTCTATTTCGCAGTTTTCGTATCATCTAAAAATGGTGAGTTGCGAAGGTCGAAAATACGACTTACAAATAAATAAATTAATTAACCGTTTCCAATCAAATTTTTGAATTTTGTTAGAACGATAGAAAGTTCTGTCATTTAAGGAATGTTTTGAATCAGTGACATAACATTAAATATGCGGGTTTCCCTTTATTGGGGAGGATCATTACGCCCATGTTTTTAATTAAAATTTATTCGTTTGTTTTGGAAAATCAATTAACCGATCAGCGATCCCGACCATTAAAAGATTTTTCTCCATTTAATTATAATTTTGTTCGTTGTGTAAACTACCAATACGTGTTTTCTAAGAATGCAAGAATGGAGGTAGTCATTGAAAGATGTGAATACATAAAAAGAGTGGCAAATGTGTATGAGTATGTGTGGTCTGTGATAAAGCTCAAGGAATTGCCACCGGAGGCGAACGTATAGAAGTGTTGCAATTTCGCCTAAATACGGAATATAAGCGAAGGTTGGGTGTATCAGAAGAAACTTGTGAGCTAACTTAATGTCAGTATAAGATTCAGTATCGCCTGAAAGAAATTGTATGAACAAGATTTTTCATAAAATTATCGTATTCAGATGTTACTTGGTGGAACTTCTTCATGACGACACACACAAAGAGCCTTTATTATAATGCATACTTGAAATGGGCATTAACTGATGTTCACTTTAGGGCCTGTTATTTTAAGATTTTGATAGTGGTAAAGTGAAGATTATTATTGATGACCAACGTATATGATGAATTAGCATGGAGATTAACTATAATCTTCATTCTAACTCTAACAGAGCAATGTAATACCGAACTCTAAAGTGAAGATTAGTTAAATTTCATTTTCAACCCGCGTTACAACACAGGTCCAGAATGTTTTTCTTTGTGAGAATTTTTCGTGTTTCTCTGGCACACTCGTATTATACCAACTACGAATTCGGTATGATAAAGCTTTGTACGAATAAGTCCGTCATTTGAACTGGTAATGAACCTTTAATCAAGAACATATGGTGGAGAAACACATTTTGTCAAAGGGAATGAGTGGTATATCCCTTGAAGAGGAGGACTGTAATCAGACTAAAATACCTATTCGCGAACTTTGGTATGCGCAAGGCTATTGGGAACGCTACATTACTAACGTTGGGGTGCTGGTGTTTTCGAACATGTGGGGAAAAATGAGTTGGAGGAACCCGGGCCCAAATTTAAAACATGAGCTAACTGTGAGTCAGGGTCGAGAGTGCCAAGTAGTTGCTCCTAACTCACAATACTCTACGTAAATATATTAGCGAGGAGGTTCACTCTACATTTTGCCTCTTAGGTAGGATTGCCACTTAGCGAAGTGTTCATTGCGAGCGATATATTATAGTTGATGATATACCAGATGGATTTCCGAAAAAAATGTAAAGTAAACTGAAATTTTCGGAACAAAAAGTCTTTCAATCGCGATCAAGGAAAATAATTTTACCCAGTAGTAAATTTTGCTGCGAATAATTTTCATCTTAATGCATTTAATGTTATGAAAATACGCTAATAATATGAAGTTGTAAGGGAGTGAGAATAGTAAACATGAGTACCATATCCAATGTTTCTAGTTGATATTTGACACAAATAATAAAATTCCTCACTACCGGTATTGGTGCACGTATGTGATACTTTCAGTAAAAAATATTTCTATGTAAACCAGGGACTCGCAATCTTTTCTTACCTTTGAACCCTAAAATACAGATGTCTACCGCGAGCTACCCATATATATTTCAGAAAAGGCAAGGAACTATGCAGCATTATAGTAAAGTAGGCACTAATATTAATTATAAATGAATCTTGTATCATATTTTCAGTAATAAATGGATATTTATATCACTGGCGTAGGTGTAACGTACAGTGAAGTTCTAAATCAAAACAGATTTTTATCATATTGATTGTTTAGTTCGAGTGTTTTTTGAAACAAATCTTCATGAAAATTTCTGAATATCTGTTTTACAGAATATTTTTCTTCAGAGAAAATTATTCATGCCCGTAATCATATGATTTTTACATTTCCATACACGAATAAGCATTGCCAGTCGCGCATAGCTTTTATTTGCGTGTTTAAAACAGCTGTTGACTTCGCCATGTGAGCTCTGAACATGATTGTGTCAAGGAAAGCTTTTTGGTCGTGACTTCATTTCCCGTCGGTTGCTTATTTTACGTTAAAAAAATATTTCGTTCCTCTCGAAATTCACCCTGTTTGAGAGTGTAAATAAAAGTTCTTTCGCGGAACAAATATGTTGGTGTATTTCTCCGTATGTCTTTTAAGCAACACGTAATGTGATAGCACAAAAACTGGTACGCGTGAAAAGCAACGGCGTGTCGTTTATAATCTACTGCAGTGTCATGTTTAGCGATATAGCTTTCACAACCCAATGAGGGGCAACTGTGAGTTGGGAGAAATTGATGTAAGCAATATCATCAGTCTAGTTTTGATGGGCTTTGGAATTAAAAAAAAAATGAAAGATCATTTCTTTAATAATGGAAAGAAATATCTCGTACACTTCCACAGATTTTTTTAATGCGACATGTTTCGCTGGCGAGCTAGCCTCATCAGGCATAGTTGTTTTGCGATCAATCAATTTATACAAGAAGGGGGAAAGGGATGGGAAATTAGGTAAGACGAAGGGTCAGGGTGTAAAGAATTGGTTGGAATGGGAAAGAGCGGGTGAGAGGTTGGGAAAAACGTACTCATCCGTTAAAATGCCATTCTTTGGAAAGCACACGATTTCCAATTTCTCTAGGAGAATTTTTTTTAGCTGATAATGATAGGTGAGTTAACCTTACGAATGGCATCGGGGTAATTTCTATTCATTGGAAACTTAAGTATTCAGTTAAATCCGAGGAGGAGTCACTATAACAAGTTGGCTAGTTCCCTTGCACAGTTTATGCCCTTTCATGTGATCGGAGGTGCCAAAATAACTTAGAAGAATAGCAGGAAGAAGACATCAGGATTCTTATGTCGACGTTTCTGCTGCCTGAGTTTAAAAAGCGGGGGACAAGAAGGGAGGACATCAAAGGATTGGAGGCTTTCAAAATGTGGTCACGTCGTAGACTGGAAAAAGAGAGTTGGGTTGATAGGAAAACAAACTAGCAAGTGCTGGAGAGGAAAAGGTTTCGTCTGCAAAAATAAAACGGAGGCAGAAAACATGGGAGGCTCTAGCAATGTAAGGGTTTGCCAGATATTTTTCATATACAGGACTCAAATTAGACAAGGCCAGGTAGTAGTATGTATAGCGGATAAAAGGAGGATAGTACTCTAGGAGAATGACAAGGGAAATAAGTAAAGGAAAAAGTTGTGGGATGCGATAAAGGAAGGGAGGTCGGAGAGGGAGAAAGGAACGGTGTTTAGCGGGTTATTTGAGAGGCCATCGACAGACTCAGGATGATGACTAAACGCATTATTTACCGCAAATAAAGGCGGAGGTCGGAACTGACGCATAGTTTGAATTCATCCGATTATGAGTTCATTATCTTTTTTTCCAAAGAATTGACTGATATGAAAATCTGCTAGAATAATAATAATAAAACGTCTTTATTATAGCGAGATTGAGACTAGACAGTCTCTTACATCTAACCCTTAAGAGAAGAGAGGTAAACAAATATAATTGGATTTTTAACCAAAGCAGCCAAGCTGAATCTTCTCCAAAACAATAACATATTTAAATAATAATGTTTATTAACTTCACGTATCGTCATGATGTCTTCATTTTATCTAGTTCATATATTTATCCTTAAATACGTCTTTTAAACTGGGGTGTCCTACCTGCGTGTTGCATACCACAATGCATATACGCATGTAACCAATTCCTAGGGGAGGCTACGTCATTTCTGAGTTTCGTGCTATTTTCTGCCTTGGTAATTGATTGACATAAATAACAAATTTTGGTGGTAATTTACCCTAGAAGCGAATAACTACTCTCACAGAAACTATACCGATAGGTGAGGCGGTGAAGTATAGAACGCCTCCAAAAAGGGGATTTTTTATTTTCTTAACTTAAAGTTGATTCATTTTCTAATCCTTGTTTTTTGAATTAGAGTAAATGGTAAATTTCTGAAAGTTGATTTAAAATAAGCATTTTCGAGACATTTCGACTGAATTCAAGTAAAATTGCTGTTGATGAAAGTTAAAGGTGTCATATTTCGTCGCAGGAGACAAATTACGTCGGAACAGCACTGCACTACATTATTGTAGTATAACAAGGAAGTGGTGTTGAATATTCTTTTATCTTTAAACATTACGTCATCAGCGGCTCGCGTACTATTGCCAGAAGTCAATGCGGTCCGCTAAAATATTTGACCACCCTGCTTTACCTCACATCACGTTTTTGTGTTGTTTCGTTATTTTCCAAGAAAACGAAGATGGCGACTGTGTTAAAAATGAATTATTTTCCTTCGCAGGTGAGTCCTCCCAACTTCTCTGGGAATTAAGAATGTTACGAAGTAGCGGTGAGTACCTTTCTTATTTTGTGAGGTTTTGCAATTATTTCATCAATGCTTCGTTGGCTATTCATTCAGCAGTTAGCGAAGCCATTAACTAAAAAAACAAAGTTGATTTCATTCAGACTTCCGAAATGAGAGACGGTATCTGTTACTTCCGGAGCGACTTCGTGGTTAGTTTATCATATTAAAGAAGGAAAATAGCTGAACATAATAATCTAAATTCTTTTTTTAATAATTGCTGTGATGAATGAGGAATGAGAACAATTTTACACGTTTTTATTCCTCTCTCATCATGAAGAACTAAAACAAAGTTGAGGCCAAAACAGTTTGTTATTACAACGAATTTTATTATTAATCCGGGTTTTTGGAGATAAAAAATCAATCACAATTGTCTATTGTGATCATTCTGATGATTATTTCATTTTATGTTTGCCCCTCTTTTCCTCCAATACTATCAACATTACATTTATATAAGTTGAATCGTACTCTAATTTCGAAGCATTTCTGTTCGACTTTGTTGTTGTATTTATTTTATGTTTTTGTGTAAGATTTTTAATATATTTAATTCACTCATGAAGATGGTTTCTACCTGTTAATCTACTGGTATCTTGAATTTTTTTATCTTGTACCGCTCGAGTATCTCTATTTTGATATCTTTTACGTACGACGTACAGTACTTTCTCACATTTCCGTTCTCAGTGAGTTTTTCTACAACGGATTCTTTTTCCTAATGCTTCGCACTGGTTTTCACGAACACTAACACATTTAATATAAATGGTTTTCTTTTGGAATTCGTTAGCATTGACAACGAGTTTGATGGAATGGGCGACTTCTTGATTTCAGTCTTGCACGAATAAATGTTTTTAATTTGTTATTTTCGCGATAACACGATTGCTAATTCTTCGTTTCTATAAAATTGTTTCTTTTCCTCTTTTATCGAACTGAAATCTTATTATCAAATCTAACAACTTATTTTTTGACGAAATTTCTGCGAGGTTGTTTTTCTTCGTGTCATATTTCGTAGGATTTAAAAGTTTATTTTTTTAACGTTAACGTTAGGTAGCTCCAGTTACGTTGGAACAGTTTTCTGGGAAATTTTCACAAATAAACTGAACGATGCTATAAAAATTTCAGGAGACGTATTTCAGGTTTTCTAAAGTAAGTGCGATCCCGATTTTGATGGTCTAAGGATAATTTGATCCTAAATACTTTTGAGAGACGATTGATATTTGCAATGGCGGTGCGACACCTACGTGTGTCTCGTGCTCGCGGTTGGCACAGCGAATTAGCACTTCTTTCTCTCGAAAAAATTGCAAATTCCTGGACAACCAGCGCTGACTGAGAAAATTCGCCGAAGGGCTGATCTATTGAATCATTTGGATCAGTGATCTACTCTTCAGAAGAAGTCCCGCATTCGTAAAGAAAACAAGAGCAAATTAATTTTAGTGTAATGGCGAATATCATTGCGATTTATTATGTATGTTAGCTTTATATTTTGGTCGTAGTAAGATTTTTGTAGATAACGGTATTGGGTGGTGGATTAAAGTCGTAGGGCACGAATAGGTAAAGAAAATGGCTCCCGGATATCCAAGTGGTTAGTGGGGCGGTCGGGTGGGTTTCGGTGAAAGCGGTCCCGAGTTCGATTCCCGCCATACGTAAGCACGTAATAACCTCAGCTGTCGAAGCACTTGTAACAAAACTTCTATTACCAAAGAAACCTCTTCAGTCGAGTAGGTGCAAAACCTGGATGATAGGGACGGAGGTGAAACGGAAATGGAATTATTTGATCAATGGCGCAGTAAGAGAATGCTCTAGATCAGTCAGAAGAATTAAATAACAAATGAAGTTCATGAGAGCGTTGAAGGGGGCAAAGACTTGGAGGACATGAGCATATCACCGCCATCTGCGTCACGAGAGTTTGATTAAGACAATTTTGGAGTGAATGACGGGGGAGGGAGAAGGCGAGGAAAGCCCCGCCTTGTGTACACACAACAGATAACGGAGGATGTTGGTTGTACCAACTAAGCAGATTGAAAGAAAAGGCCGAAAACGGAGCCGATAGCTGCGCAATTGTCTGCGGATGTAGCACCTAATAAAAAGATCAAAGATAGGGGATACAGTGTAATCACATGAATCGTCATGATAATTATTGATATTCTTTTATGCAATATTGATCTAAATAATTTATTTTGATCTAAATAATGCCTTTTCCGTTTAGTATATGTCGAATGAATGTAACGGATGCACTAACTGAAAATACGGTGCGTTCGCCCAGGTGTTAAATGGCTTTCTTTTTTAGCAAATTTTGCTCCACGCAGGAACATAAACTCTCAAAATATAAAGATCGCACAATTGGAGATCAAACAGAGATCTGGGAAGTGATTTAATAAAATCTATGACATGAAAGTTTTCATTTTGTGTACTTTGGAGAAAATAATTTTTATGACTATTAAGCTTTCAACTCAATTTAAACTCGCGTTTTTTGTTATTCTTCAAGGGAAAAGTAAGCATGAACACAAGAGTGCGTTTGGTCTTCAAGAGGATTGCGTTTAACAGTAAAAAATTTAGAACATTTTGGAATACTTGCTCAACTTTTGCGTTATAAAATAGTGTGCTCTGTTTGGCGTTAATAATAGTAAATGTTAATCAATCCTACTTCTTATGAAACTACTTAATTTCCATAGTGATCGTGGTAATGGATATTGTTTAGGGCGCACGGTAAGGGTCACTCGTGCTCGAGACCTAGAACAGGAATGAAAATAACATTGTACGCTCTCAGAAATTTGAATCAAGTTCATCGTACTTAATATCGACTTAAGCATCCTTTTTGGTTACACGATCCATTCTTCCAAATTTCTCTTTTTTTGTAACATGCGTCCATCTTAGCCCAGCATGTTACCTCAGGCCGTCCGTCCCTCATTTGTGGTTACCCTAATTTCCTTTAATGCGTCCAAGCTCTCCGGTGGAAGATTGTTTCATCACAATAACGCACAGCTCACAAGAATCTTATATGTCGTAGTAGCTTTACATGGATAAAATTCCCGACTTTATTGCCTTCCATTTATTTTTTTCTTAAAAAACGCTTTCTTGTCATCTAATTACTTTTGGCTCTTTCTTCTCCGATGTTTTTCCCTTGAATCTTACCTTCAATTACTTTTGTAATCCCTTTCCTCTCTACATCTGACCCGCCTTCCTCTGCCTCCCTTTTATATTTTAAAAAGTACCCTCTCCAAACATCTCCAACACTTCCTGGTCTGTTTTCTATCATCCCAACCTATTTTTTCCATTCTAAGCTACGCCTAAATCACGAAGCCCTCCAATCTTTAGATCTCCTGTCTAAGGATCCACTTTTCACTCCAAAACACTCCAGACTAAGAATTTCACCTGACATGTTTTCCTGGCTCTTTGTCGGTAGTTTTCTCCCGCTAATGAATTCTTCTTTAGCTACAACTATTCCCGTAAATTCCTCAATGTGCTCCTATCATCACGTGGTAGAATCACAGCTACAGAGAATTGCCTAGGTACGGACAAATGATCATCCGATGGCTACCACTAATAAACGTCGGATGACTAGGTATGAATACCTAACGGGTTCTCCGTTATTACTTTGCGTTTCCACCTACGGATCTCATTGGATTTTATATCTGAGATGCTTTGCAACTGTTTTTAAGGAGAACACGAGGGTGCGATTAGCTTTTTTTAAGAAGTTTAAGTGGTTTTGATAAAACTGTCGTCTGCTACGTGAATATGGGAAGCAATTAGTAAATGCTTGGATATTGCGCAGGAAAACGAATTATATTAAGCAATAGATTCATTGTGTATACTTTAAAAACATCCCCTTGATAGCTAAGTGGACTGCGAGTTCGCCTTCGTGAAATGCTGTACCGGGTTTGAACCCTGTGGGGCGTGTTGATCCAGCATCTTGGAAAATTGAGATGCTACCTGAATTAATTGGTAGCGGATCTAATGAGGTCTAGAGAAGCTAATATGTCGTGGGAGTCGATATGCTGACGATGTGTCGCCAACGGTGGAAAGCTCCTGGTAAAGCCATATCCCACGTAGGGATGCCGCGCCATGGATTTTGCTTTGCTTTTTTGTGAATTAAAAAGGTAAGGTGAAAAATTCCAAAGAGAGAGAATACCTAATGTTGTTTGAAGGAAAGTAAACATTAGGAGTTAACAATTTATGAGGTTAAGGAGTACGATATTTTCTGTATGCAAGGATTTCGTACTTTCTTGGAACTAAGGTTGTTTATAGTGACAACCCGAGAATCTTTACCGTCAAATTTATAAGAGAATACATTTTGAGATTTCCTGGGTATCGGCAGCTGAAGAGGACAAGAACCTCTGACATTTCTTACTTTCTGTCGATTGTAGATATAGATTTAGATTTTTACCCTGCATGCCGCCAGTGGCGTATGGCAGGGGGTGTATCTGCCGATACTCCAACACCTTACCTAATCTACTCTATTAGATTCTCTGATTCTACTCAGAAATAACGACCAGAAGTAACTATCTTTTTTAGCGATTATTTCCTTGTAACGCTTGGTCGTCGCCTCTCGAAGATCGCGCTCGCTGTTCACCGGAATGACAATATCCTTAACTTAACCTAAAAATTCTTGACCGATGCATTTTTCCCTTGTAAGTTATTTCTTACGTAATTAAAAGGTATCGCTACCAATGGCCCCTGTTCATCGTTATCACTTTCTTAGTGTTTCATGTTTAAATTAAATCTTTAGCCCATAAATATCGGGAAATTTAAATAATCCCGCTTAGAACTTTCCAAAGTCTTTCCGAATTTTTGCATCTTTGGTTGATAATCACTGCTTTGAAACGACACGGATCCAGAGAGTGGCGTTACAGTGGGATGTTAAGGGATTTTGCAAAGCGATACGGCTGTTCTGCGTTGGAAAATGCTCAAATCTGAAATGGCGTCGCGACACCTACTTAGGCCGCGTGCTCGCTGTTGGTATGGCGAATTTGCTCCTCGTTCTATCGTAGAGATAGTAAATTCCGGGCGATCCAGCACAGGATCGTGCTTCCCGTGCGAAAATTGGCGGAATTCTTCGCTGAATCGCTTAGAGCTGTGCGATCCGCGGAACATTGGCCTAGACCAGGGTTTTTTAACCTTTGAGACCAGGAGGTCCTCTGCGAGGGACCAAGGAATAACCCTTAAAATAGACTGCTATCCTGTTTTAAAAGTATTTTGTATTTTAGCAAAACTGTTTATTTGCGGATTGTTTACCCCGAAAAGCGCATGCACCTAAGCTAACGTCTTACTATTCCGTTAAAACTATTCATCCAAACAGATTAACAAGTACAAATTCACCATAGAAATTGAAGTTAAGCTTCGATAAAAACAAGAATCATAACGACAAATGATCGCGTAAGGTTTTCGGTGCACTACGTAAAAATAATGTTAGGGTAAAAGTTTCTGTGATCGAAATGTATTCGCAGAACTTCGGTTTAAACCTTTAGCGGCGCATAAGTTTGTAAAAGCAGGGCCTACACACTTTATGTAGGTGTCCTAGATCCACACAATTTCCCGAATGAAAGTAAAAATGCTCGAACGCTAATAATCATCAAAACGTGTTCTTTAATTTTCTTAACGAGAACTTTTAAATATGGCTGCTGAAGGAAAGGTTGGGGCTTTAGACAAAGGGGAAGGACATTGACATAGAGTAATAATATATAATGTAAGATATTGGGGACAGGAAACAAAAAGTTTTTCTGAGTAATGGCAATCAAACCAGTAAAAAGTTGTTTGTAAGTCCGTTTATGGGTTAGCATCAAAAGAAGAAATTAGGTCATAGGGTGGCATCCCCTGAATTTGGATGATTGCGTCTTCGTTTTCGGATATTGTTTTATTTATTGCTATTGCTGTTTGTAACTATTTTTGTTTGCTGCTGCTATTTTCTTTACTTTCTGCGCTAATAATCAGATCGTAGCGTGGAAGGGTGAATGTGAGATTTCCAAAGAATTTCATGTAGCAAATGTGCCTGCCTCAAATGAATGACGAATAGTATATACTTATCTCATGACAAAAAAGTGCCCATAGAGTAGAAAAGAGTCCCGCTAAGCAATTTTATTATAAACCCCGATCTGGAGAAACATTATTTTTTAAATAATTTGTAGGCTTGTAACTTGGTAAATTATTTCGCACCAGCGAGCGAAAAGAGTTTTTCTTTCTTTGTCGCAGTAATAATAAAAATTAAGGTTTTAAGTCTGCAATTCACAGTGATTACTAAACTGTACTTATTAATTTTCCTATCGATTTGCCCATTTAAGAGGTGTGGTATCGATTTGAGAAGCTTATTGGAATACGCGGGAAACTTCTCAACTGACGAAATAAACGAAGCAGCGAGAGAACGCGTTTAAAAGATGGTTGCAAGTCCGTTTTTGTCAGAAAGTTAGATTTACCATTTCTCGGAGATTGTGAAATAATCCGTTACGATTAGACCGAGAGCAATCTGTCGTTACTCTGGGATTAATTATGGATTATTGAGGAAAACTGCCTACCTGTTGCATGGCTTATTCCGAAGAAGAATAAGGTGATTGCTTCCTTCCTTATAAGATTGTTCATTAGTTTTTGTATCGTATGTACGATGTATTGCATTTTTATACAATTGCGTAGATGATTGTACTATAGGGCTGATGTAGAAGGTAGAATCGCACTGCCCTCTGACTATGAGTACGAGACATCCCGATTTTTGCGGATTTTTTCCATTTTAAGGAGTTTCCGCGCGTGATAGAATATTTAGCTTTGTGGCAGCTGCAAAGATATGACAGGGATTACCTACCATTCTCAAATTTAAAAGCAAAACTTTGAAAAATCTCAGACAATTTCACATCCGTATAGGCTATGAATGCCGAAAGAATATTTTGGGAAAGCTAAGCAAAGTTGAAAACCCAAGTAAGAATGATAGGTGTTATTCTATTCTCGACCTATTTACAAAATTATGAACGTTAATTTTGAGTTTATTTCTATTTTGAAGATTAATGAAAAATAATGACAGTACGACATTAAGATTTGTGCGTAGAAAATTGCTAGTGTTTTATTCGCTATTTGCTAAACGTCTCTGAACTAAAAACACCCAAAAGCGCCGTAAAATCGTATTGCATGTTAGAAATACATCTTGAAGATTACTTTTCATAAATTTTACAGATTTTTCACTCTTCTGTTGGCCGTGTGAGGGACTGTGACGGTGTTTCCTTCCCTTTGGGTCCATAATTATGACATTTAAACAACAAAAGAACGAAAGAGAATTGCGTTACTTGATAATATTTTTATTCAGGAATGACTTAATCCATCATTGGCATAACGTTTAATTTTCATCTCAAGTTATGGCTCGCATAAACCTCTTAATAAAATGTGCAGCTCATCCGACAAAAGGGTTTGCTTGCCCTTCCGTTGGCACTCGTGTTTCATCGCTACTAGACGAAGTACTTCCATGTTCAGTGTTTTCTGCTTCCCTCGCAGCGTGAGATTAAGGAATTCTCCATTAACTTCAACTCCTCGCTAGGCTAATTAATTTTTTATTAATTGCTTCAGTTTGATTACTTGATCTAATGAGTATAGCGTGTGTAGTTTTTCTCTCCACGCTTTCAGATTTTGAAGCCCAGTATATTTTAAAGCTACAAACCTCTGTGGTTGTTCGTGATGTTAAGGGATGAATTTTTGTTAAAAAAGTACTTCTTTCTGAAAGGTTTTATAAACCTGTTTATCGTTTCTTTCCTTTGCCATTCACCGAATCTGTAATTTACCATTAAATAGCGGTTTCTGAGGAAAGCTGAAGTAAATAATTCATGAATACTTTCAAAAGTAGATCGAATGCGTTTAAACTTGCCTCACGGAATTAGTCATATCATTCGTAACAATATTTGTCTTGGAATATGTTGAAATATTTATGATGAAACTCTAACTCAGGGTTTATTTGTTATGATGATTGAAGTCCAGTGTGTGTCTTAAAAAGCTATTGAAAATAAACAGATAAGCGGATAATTTTCTGGCTGCTGATGTCCATATCTTTAGTTTCGTACTCTATTTTATCTTAAGATTAAGATCACATACATTACAGAATCTGTTGATATGTGCGCCGTGGTATCCAAAGAAAAAACACATACGTCTACTCTTTGTTTTCCGTGACTGCCGTAGGATAAAGTTCGTTTTTCCTCATGTTTTACGTTATGACGTAAACAACATTTCCTCGCCGTTTAATGTTGCATCGGATTCTTATCTAATGCCAAATAATGTATTTATATCTCTACCTTTTAGTGACTTGATAGTACTTCTCGTCTCGTTTAAACTCTAGTTCGGGAGCTAAAATGTGTGGTTCGGATTGGAGGGCTGACAGTCGATGCATTGTGTTGGGCACGCCTTCGTTTTCAGAGCGGCAGGTGAGCATGCCTTGGTGGGAGGCTCCTTATGGGATGGATGCGTGGGCCTCTTATCAACATGCCATTATGATAACACGTCACTTCGGAACGGAGGGAGCTGCGATCATGAAAGCCGTGATCGGTAGCAAAAGCGAACAGGAGTTCAACTTATCTGCAGAACGCAATCATATTGTCTCTGGCGACTGTTAACCATGTGTTGAAAAAGAGCTCGCCAACAATAACGAACCGTGAATATATACATACTGCTAATGAATACGATTACTTCTGCGATTTTTTCTTCCGCAGTCAGCAAACAATCATTGTCTCATTCGCAGTGCGCGTTTACACTTTCCCAGGGTCAACTCAAGGCATAAGGCCGTCCTGACGCAATACATACTCGCCTAAGGGCCGTCTTAATTGTCGAATTCACTTTTTAATTACATTTCAACAATTTGATAAATATTTGAAGCAGATATTTGTCACGAAACGCATTATATATGTATTCAACAATGCTTCTCTTGGCGTTTAACATAAATTAATTGTCACGATGTAAATTACGAATAATTCGATTCAATAATCACGTAATTTATCAACTCCATCAACCCTTAATTAACTACAGTAATAGTTTGAATGAAGATACACTTCAAATCTAATACATGTGTTGTTCAAAATATATTTTATGACGTATTTTCGCGTGATTACGCTAACTACAATTTGCTCTATAATCAGTTTTAAAATGTCATGATTATGTTTGGATTCATCCACAATCTCTTCCGATGCCCAAGCATTGACGCCCCATTTATTGCTGCGCCCTGAGGCGGTTGCCTCACTTACTTTCTTCGCGAGGCTGGTCGTGCACTTTCCTATTCATCCAGCATCGTTCGCCTTACAATCACCCTTACTTCTCTTCGTACATTCCCTTTAGTTCCTCAATAACTCTCCGGGATTGCGTCAATGAAGTGAGGAATTCGGATAGCAGAAACGAGATTTTGTGAAAGACGCTTCCACCGTTATCTTCGAATTCGTGGAAGCTGAAGGAAAGACGAAAATACGAATAAAACTAAGAAGTTTGTTTCATTTCGTGGTAACGAGCGATGCCACTATTTACAGCCTCGACTTTTGACGAGCCTGATTTGCTTATTTGAGCATTAAGGGGTTTTATACAATTGTGATTATGGAGTTACAAAGATAGGTTGATAAGCAAAATACCCGAATACTAAATCACCACATTCTATAAACTCGTCAACCTGTTCTGTTTTTACTCACGGAACGTTTTTCGGTACGGCACGACTCGTTTTGCCCTCTTTCCTTCACGGATCACTCCCGTGACGGCCCAAACACTCGCTATAATTTTCGAAATGACTTCAAATCCTTATCCCCCGAACATGAGCAACGATACCCGTGACCTCTGCGGAATCCCTCCGCGAAAATCGCACCTTGACGTTCCTTCCGTCCGCGCACGAACACGCGACTTTGCTCTTGGCCGTGTTGCAGGAGCAGTACTCCAGGTCGCAGAGCGTCTTGGCGTCCCACAGTATGGCTCCAGTAAGTGGTCCGCAGCACCAGATGAGCACTAAGGCGAGCCAGAGCATTTCGGCCCGATAGCCTCTCACGGGGTCTCCGATGCACTTCTCGAGATCAGCTCGCTGAAATACACAAACATTGCGTCACGCGCCGCATGCCGAGAGAGACTCGCACTGCGTTGCATCCGACGCTCGACTGATAGCCCCTTCCAAGGCGCACCTCTTCCACGCACTCCACATTAGCTCACGGCCCGTTTTAACAGCGCTCCTCTCCTCCCGATCTTCTTTTGTTGCCCGCCAACGGGATCGGCCGCTTTGTCTTGCGGTCAACAGTCGCTCGCTGTCATTTCACCTAAAGACATAAACGCGCGTGAAGTAATCGAGCGAATTACGTGCTCGGATGAAGCGTAGTGGTTCATTTCCGATTCGCCTAATTTTGCCGTTGAGGCGAACTGTTTCGCGGGTTTTTCCGTTGAATTCTGGGTGGTTGGGCCTCATCTCCTGGCGCTGTAATCTCTATCGTAGTGGCACCCACTGATTTTTCTCGTAGGTGGTCCAGGATTATAAATTGATGAATGAAACCTATCTTCTTTTGAGGTAAATGTCTCCGTGAGAAGAGGCATTTTCCGAGAAACGAAGGAATATTCGTTCAAATAAAGTTGTTCGAAGTTGTTTTTAGTTTTTTACTGTCTCAATTTATGATAATTGATAATCGAACAAAGAAAAAATGTTTAATTATTTTTCGTTGTTGTAATAATGATAACGAAATCCATTAATGCACGTATCAGTAAATACATTATTATTCTTATCATTGTTATTATTGTTAATATTAATCCCTTCACATTAATAACGTATTTACCTTTATAATTTCGAATTAATCTCCAAAACGTGTTGTAAAAATTGACTGCGGTAAGTAATAGTTATATTAAAAACGTAATGCCATCATCTACGCCAGAAAAGTTGTATGCATAGGATCCGCGCCCACTGGAACCCTGTTTGTTCACCACCACTCAATTGTCATTTACAGCGAAACCTGCCTTTAGCGGATTCGCATAGTGGCATAAAATTTTTCGCAATGGACAGGTGTCCGTCATGTACAGGTTTGAATCACATAGATGCAGGACCAAGAATATTTCCGTATTGGACAAATTCCCGCTGTATACAAGGTTCCGTTATACACAGTTTTCGCTGTGTAATGTTGCTCATATGGTAAATATCAGAGGCGGCTCTACTGTAAAAGTGGAATGCCAGCGCTTAGATGCTGAATCGTATAAAGGCGCTCGTCTTCATGTTACTGCATAGGTACTCCTACAAAAGGGTATTCACAAACCTATGGAATTATCTTCGTCTTAAACTCAGGAACTATGTGTCACAAAACTTTACAACTTCATACGTCATTAAACGCCGATCTCCTGCGAGAGATAACTTAGATAAAGGGATATTTTTTTTCAAACTCGACCAGAGTTCGACGAAAATGTTACCGAAGTATTACCAAAGATGTTGCTTCATTTATTTCCACAGCAAACGATGAGCTAGATAATGGAATAAGCTTTTCAAAATCGACCTGGGCTCGACGAAAATCTCATTAAAGTATTACAAAAGTTGTTGTTTCGTCCATTTATTCTGTTTCATGTTGGTACTCCAGCAAAATTTACCATGTTATCACATGCTGGTTTTCTGACTAAATTTAAAAATGCATTTCTTAAAATTTAAACGTAAAAACTTTACATCTCTTCCTCGAATAAATAAGTCGTAATTGTGAAGAGTGCGTTGTTTTCGCTCTGTCTTTTCTCGAATAGTTGAATAAATGTATTTCAATGGCGGTAGAGTTTAGGATACGATCTCCCCTCATTAAATTGGAGTTCGTCTGTGTTTTTATTCTCATTTCTCTATATCCACATCATTATTCATTTCTCCTCTCATCATAATATATGTTGCGGTTTCTTTTCGGGACGGGAAATGAAAGCATTTTGCAATCAGTTACCCGAAAAAATTCTATCGCTCCAGTTTGATGCGTTGCTTGGGCAAAAACCAATGTGTTTTCCCCAACACGTGACCTATCGCGTTGATGGTGGAAAAATCCAACTGCAATATCGTTTGTAATCATTAGGGTTGACTGCCGAATATTCCTAAAATTTAGAGCATAAGAAGTAACATATTTTAATCAGAGCACGAAGCGGTACGTAGGTGCTGGAAACAATGCTTTGTTAACTTAGGCATATTCGTTTTTTTTTTATTGAAAAACTTCGCCTCCAATGATTTTGGGGAAGTTATAGTAATGACATGAAGTATGCGTTAAAGCTAAAATTTTGATGAGACATTGAATCAACATTTTATTTCGGTGTTCGCTTTTGTTCAATAAATCATTTTTAATTTCTAACAGAAAGAATCATCGCATGAAAAAGTCTGATAGGACCGGAACTCCTACCACCATCTCCCACTTTCCGGACGGTTGCTCCAACCATTAAGCTATTAGGTTCACGCCTTTAAGTTACCTTTCAGTCTTTTCCATTTAAAATGAAGTTGGTATATTTTTATACTTCTTTGAAAACAGGCACTCATCATGAAAAGCAAATAAAAATACTTCTGCACTTCCTAAATCTGTACATCTTTAACCCTAATAATATTAAAAACGGAGAAAAAATACTTATTTAAAGCATTGTCGATTCCCAGAGCTTTATTTTTGTGTCGTTTGAATGCAATATTAATTTTAAAAATTCTTCATAGAATAATGCCGAATTATTCATCATAAAATATATGCCGAAATCCATATTTTGAGCCTCGTATTTTATCATCAACTTAAGTTTACATCTCTTATAATGGCTGATGCACAAAAGAGCTTAGAAGGTGAATATCAATTGTTAAGGAAGCTTTCATGAAGGAAAGAGGTTGATGGTTAAAAGACATGAGAAAACTTATAGGGCATATAGAGTAAAATCCTTAGTACGAAGTGTTTTGCTACATGTATGTGAGACATGGACCTTAAATTTCTGGTACTAGAGGATAAGAGTCCTTCGAGTATTCGTGAGGCGTACTCTGGAAAATTTAATCTTGGTTGAAATTGAAACGGACGAGGAAGTGTCGGAGAGAAAAGGGACATATTCAAGAGATAAAGCGATGGGTGTGTCGATTATTGATAAGAAAGAGATCGCAGAAGAAGGGAAAGACAGAGTCAAGAGTTTTTGCTTGAGGTAAGGATGATACAAAAGAAGCTGGTTATTTTAGGTTATGCGAAATATCCGAGAGGTTGCGAACTCATATATGTTTACATTATACTTCAATTCCTGTTTATAGCAACGGTATATTAATGTTAAATAAGTAACACAACTTTGTTACAGTTTCATTTTACACTGAAAAAACGTGATACGTGATATAGGAAACGAATTAGATGAAGCGACATCTGTCGGAACTAATCCGTTAAACAAATGATTCATTTATCACGTACTAACCACGAGCAGTCCGCTGTTTCGAATACGTGACAGTTTCGATGATTCAGGTCGTCCTGAACCGATCATTGGCTAGTCCGTAGTTGTATTGTTGTCATGAGTATGAATAACATGAAAAAAAGGGCTCACATGAAATTTGTTAGTAGTAAGAGTAAGAACAACGATAAAATTTGTATTTCCAAAATGGATTCGTTTTAAAGCAAAGATTCTTATTTACAAAGATATCTTAATTAGCCGTCTATAAAAGACATGGAGGCATTGATTGAGATATCTGTTTTCTGTATCTGAAAGTGTATTTTTGGCGTACTCACATTGATACAACGCCATTTTCAAGCATCTCTTTTCTCTCTTTTATTACAAATTGTTAATTTATGGGGAAAATTAATGTTTACCTTGCCTAAGTTACTTTATGATAAAGTTCCTTTAAACATCCAAAGCATAAATTTTACATGACTGTTCAATATTTAGGGGTAGAATAGACTATTCAATACTTAAGGGTAGAGCTGTTTGAAGCCCAGCAATGGGAGATATTACCGTATTTCACAAAACTTGTAAGGTCTAAAGTAATTTATCCAACGTCCCTTTCGTGAATTTCCTGGGACAACTAAGATGGAAATGCGCAAGTGCTTTCGAGGTCAAACGAAACTTTTCTGGTAGCTACTGCGAAAATCTGTTGGCCACATTGTGAATGTGGTTTCGCAGTAGCGGAATTCGATATAAACTGCGTAATTTCTATTGTGCTGTTGCCCAACAGTGCCTCGAATGACATAGGATTTTCATAAGTTGCTAAGATTATCAACCATCCCGGATTCGCCTTATGGAGGTCCACAGACTTACTTATTTTGAGATTCTCCCGGTTATTGATGATTTTCTCCTGTTTTTATTCAACTATGCCACTGTCTTATGAATTTTCCACTTTATAGCTTTCTTTTATGGAGTACAGTCATGAAAGTATACTCATGTTGTGAGATAAATACCATAGGGTTTCTTAATGATTCTCTGATTGCAGTTATTTCTACGCCGAAAAAATTCATTCTTTTCCATTCGTTAATGATTCAACTATTTCTCTTGAATAAAGTTTTCTGTCTTTGTTTCTTTATTCCTTTTGTTTAGGACAGCGATTGGGCAACTATACCAAGTAATTATCATTAATGATGGGGAATGATATACTGTGTGATGTTCTCCCTTCAAGTGACGGAAACCCATCAAAAATCTTCCGAAGGCAGAACGTTATAAGATACATGAAGTTATTGCATCAAAAATTTAACTCATAAGATTTACTATACGTAAAATTTATTACGAAAAATTTTTAAAGGACCCAATATTCATTTAGATAGCGCAACTTTAACGAATGATTTATCTTTTTAACTCAGTGAAAAAAGATTGTATGGAATAGGACTGGGTTCGACAACTTCTTACGGAGTATTGTCCTACGAAACTGAAATATGGTCGACTGAGATTAGTGAAATTTCATTTTGTTTGCATCTTGCATTTTAACAAAGGAAACATTTCTACAAAGTTAATAAACTTCAGTAACCTAGTAACTAAGATTATTTTGGAATCTTTCGGTGTTAATGCTGTCAACCTTCAGGACTCTTTTGGAAAAATCTTTCGATCCAACCCAAATCATTGAATATTCGAGGAATGCAGACTTTTGCGGTGGAATATCGGACTTCAGGACGTAGTAACGTAGCAACTTCGTTTTATCTTTTGGAATTTCTCAAACCCTAAACGTTCAAGCTTTGGATGTTCATTGCTGTTATGAATGGTGGGAAAAATCTATAAACTATGAAAATGAAAGCACTACAGGAAATTAGTGAATATTTATTTTGATGAAGCAAACATTATTGCGCTCGCCTAAAATTTTGAATAGATCGTCACCTTTGATTTCGACCCATGGATACTAAAGAAAACATTTCGAAACAAACATGGCGGATGAGAATCGATTCATCAAAACGTAGCCGTTCTAACGGAAACGACGTTGGCAAAGGAGTCCCTACACTTGCGTTATCTTATCGCAGAAAGAGGACATTTGCCGCTTTGTCATCATAGGAAAAGGTGCGTCACTTGACTGCTCTAAATTACGGACCGATGCGAAGCGCGATTGTTCACATTTTCCACGAATCTCCGAGATATGAAAGAGAATTGGTGCCTTTGGGGATTTCTACGCTTGAAATCGAGCACGACACATTGTCAATGCAACCCCTGTTGAACTTTCCTAAAACTCGAAAAGCTCTGAATAACCGCTCTTATTTTTTATTGGGGAATTTGGAAGCTTAGAGATTACAATCGATTTCGAATCAGCGGTTACAATTCCGAGAAGAGAATGATTCCTAAATTTCGAATCAAACTTCTCTAGCATGATACAGAGATTTAAATGTGAATTTAACAAAGGTTTGCCTTTCCAAGACTCAAAATGTTATCGCAATTTTAGTATTGTTTGGAAACTGTCATACTTAGAACATTTTATTTCACATTAATTGAAATTATTACTTTTGGTTTATATTATCAGGCAATATATACGAGTACTTCTTTTATTAATTTGGATATAGTATTTGCCTAATATTTGCCTTTTCAAGCCTCAAAAGGTTATCCGAATAGTAGCAATGTTTGGAAACAGTAATACTTCTTCTTTAATTAATTTCCTAGAAGTAGAAATAGTATTGCTGAAAGTGCTTCGACAGCTGAGGTAATTTTGCACGTAGGCCCCCACTAGGAATCGAACCTGGGACCGCTTCCGCCGAATTCGAACGCGTTGCCCACTTGGCTATCCGGAATTTCCTTCTTTAATTAATTGAGAGATAGTATTTTTGGATATTGGAAATAATTCATCATTCAAGTTTTTACTACTGCGTTTACCATTCGTTACTTTTCCTCTATTAAAGAAATTTTTCCTCCGAAGCATTCTCGACCAATTTTTCTAAGACCGTTTGCAGATTGGAATTATAAAGCAAGAAAAATTTTCATGTTCTTTTATGATTAGAATTTTTAATCACTACAGCAGGATCAATATGAGGATCGATCTGAAAGAGAATTTGCCCTTTATTTTAATTCAGTTACTTCCGATTTAATGACGCCGAAGGAAGAAGATTAACAGTAGTACTTCATCTTAATTTCATTGAATATTAACTGAAGTAAAGCGATGAAGATAACAAACAGTATACATATGAGTAATTTAATTGCTCAATGACGATCTGACGATTGGTTTAGTTGCTTTTCAAGCTCTCCTGTGGAATGTAAACGACTGTCTTCGGATCTTCATTATTAACGTATATAGTTTTTCTTACATTTCTTCGTTATTCTCAGCCTTAAGGGGCTATCAATTTTACGTTAAACCTACTATCGGATTTTTAATTATGTGGCCCTGGACTTCATTAATTTATTGCGAACTTAATACACAACGCATATGAACAATTTTTACACTAAACTGAAGGAAATTCTGTATTCTTTTTTCGGTGTTTTTGTTGCTGACGTAGACGAAAAACTGAATTTGCTGTGATGGTACCCAAAAGACGGCACTTTTTGCGAGTCGCGGCTTTTTCGCGGTGTATAAAAACCGATTGCAAAGAAACGGCACAATTTACGGCAACGCAATTTCATCCAAAGATGTCTGTCTGATGAGCTTTTTAATATTTCCGGATATGCATTATATTGTTGTTAATCAGCGTAACAGTTTAAAATATATTTAGTCCTAGAGTTTAGGTTTTAGGAAAAATTTATTGTACAGTCGTATTCCCAATGTTGTTAAAAGATTTTCTAGCAGTAGAACCCTTTCTGTGATTCATGCATAACTCCCAATACTATCCTGAAGATTCCATTGCACCTCTGTGTGTGGGTGACTGATGATTTTTCTCGTCTTTTCATCAGGTTTCCGTTGACTCTCTTCATTCATTTTTTCAATTATTCATTAGCTACTCAGCCTGTCCATTTACTTTCATTCCTCTGTATCACTGCATCACTTAACATTACTCCTTCATTATCATTTCTTCCATGCTGCTGTTATTGTCTCTTTTACAGCCATACTTACTGACACTTCTTATATAGAAGTTGTAGAGCTCTTTTCCTGTATCCAAGTTTATTATATTTGCCGTTAACGACTACTTTTTCTGTTAGAATGCTCTCTTTATTTGGAATATTTTGCTCCTATTTGTGATAAAGATATAATTAATCAAAAATTACCATAAATGAAGCAGCCATCCAAGTATTCGAAACTTGTCGAAGCCAAGAACATCTAAATCACGTATTTAAATGAAAATTTATCTCACGCTAAGGCCAAAGAACCGCCAACGTGGAGTACCACTTTAACAAAATACTATAGTTGGAAAATCAACTCACGCAACTTTCAAAATACTTGAAAACAAGACACGTATTTAGGCGACTTAGCCATCATCAGTTGATGAAGTGGACTTTATCATAATGGGTGGTTGTTTCCCTTCACTTCAAGCCGTGCCATCCTTCCCATTGCTTTAGAACATCAATCGTTTTCTTTCTCCTACTCTCTCTTTTGTTGTACTTTACTACTATTTTCATCATTTCATGTAAGAAACAGTTTCTTATCCAGTTATTATAAGAAACTTTCAATTGTTTAATTTATGTTTGCTTGTTTACTTAAGTTAAGTTAAGTTAGCTTTGCTGTAAGTATTTTATCTATGTTCCTGTTAGGAAACTGGTTTTCGTAGCAATTCTATGTCTTTACTGTCGCATAAGTTTCTGTAGTATTTTTGCTTTGATACCGTCTTTTCTTTTATAGAAAGTGAGATGTTATTTCTTTTGATCGCTGTTAACATGTATGTTTTCAACTTTGTTTTTGAAATTTGCCATATTTCGTTGACTTCTCAAGGTTTCACCTTTACATTTATCATGTTTTGCACTCCTTGGTCATGCTAAGGGGTATCTGTTAAGGTTTCTTTGGTGTTCTACCGTTTTTAAGCTTTCGCTGGCTTTCCACTATTTCCTTCTTAGCGTATGTAATCCTAAGCTTCCCATTGGTTCCATACTGTATAATTTCTAATTCTTCTTCTTTATCTCCATTTAAATTAGTTTCATCGTAATGCTTTCCTGAGATTGACTATAGGCTAGATTGATGTGGAGACATATTAGTTTAAATCTCACCATAGTAATGTATTTTAAAGGGAAATTACTATCGGTATGTTTGCGCGGTGAGGCGAGCGTCTAAGAATTATCCTAAGGAGAAACGGACTTGAAAAAGTCTGACAGGACGGGGTGTCGAGCCCGGTATTTCNATTGCATCAAAAATTTAACTCACAAGATTTACTATACGTAAAATTTATTACGAAAAATTTTTAAAGGACCCGATATTCATTTAGATAGCGCAACTTTAACGAATGATTTATCTTTTTAACTCAGTGAAGATTGTATGGAATAGGACTGGGTTCGACAACTTCTTACGGAGTATTGTCCTACGAAACTGAAATATGGTCGACTGAGATTAGTGAAATTTCATTTTGTTTGCATCTTGCATTTTAACAAAGGAAACATTTCTACAAAGTTAATAAACTTCAGTAACCTAGTAACTAAGATTATTTTGGAATCTTTCGGTGTTAATGCTGTCAACCTTCAGGACTCTTTTGGAAAAATCTTTCGATCCAACCCAAATCATTGAATATTCGAGGAATGCAGACTTTTGCGGTGGAATATCGGACTTCAGGACGTAGTAACGTAGCAACTTCGTTTTATCTTTTGGAATTTCTCAAACCCTAAACGTTCAAGCTTTGGATGTTCATTGCTGTTATGAATGGTGGGAAAAATCTATAAACTATGAAAATGAAAGCACTACAGGAAATTAGTGAATATTTATTTTGATGAAGCAAACATTATTGCGCTCGCCTAAAATTTTGAATAGATCGTCACCTTTGATTTCGACCCATGGATACTAAAGAAAACATTTCGAAACAAACATGGCGGATGAGAATCGATTCATCAAAACGTAGCCGTTCTAACGGAAACGACGTTGGCAAAGGAGTCCCTACACTTGCGTTATCTTATCGCAGAAAGAGGACATTTGCCGCTTTGTCATCATAGGAAAAGGTGCGTCACTTGACTGCTCTAAATTACGGACCGATGCGAAGCGCGATTGTTCACATTTTCCACGAATCTCCGAGATATGAAAGAGAATTGGTGCCTTTGGGGATTTCTACGCTTGAAATCGAGCACGACACATTGTCAATGCAACCCCTGTTGAACTTTCCTAAAACTCGAAAAGCTCTGAATAACCGCTCTTATTTTTTATTGGGGAATTTGGAAGCTTAGAGATTACAATCGATTTCGAATCAGCGGTTACAATTCCGAGAAGAGAATGATTCCTAAATTTCGAATCAAACTTCTCTAGCATGATACAGAGATTTAAATGTGAATTTAACAAAGGTTTGCCTTTCCAAGACTCAAAATGTTATCGCAATTTTAGTATTGTTTGGAAACTGTCATACTTAGAACATTTTATTTCACATTAATTGAAATTATTACTTTTGGTTTATATTATCAGGCAATATATACGAGTACTTCTTTTATTAATTTGGATATAGTATTTGCCTAATATTTGCCTTTTCAAGCCTCAAAAGGTTATCCGAATAGTAGCAATGTTTGGAAACAGTAATACTTCTTCTTTAATTAATTTCCTAGAAGTAGAAATAGTATTGCTGAAAGTGCTTCGACAGCTGAGGTAATTTTGCACGTAGGCCCCCACTAGGAATCGAACCTGGGACCGCTTCCGCCTAATTCGAACGCGTTGCCCACTTGGCTATCCGGAATTTCCTTCTTTAATTAATTGAGAGATAGTATTTTTGGATATTGGAAATAATTCATCATTCAAGTTTTTACTACTGCGTTTACCATTCGTTACTTTTCCTCTATTAAAGAAATTTTTCCTCCGAAGCATTCTCGACCAATTTTTCTAAGACCGTTTGCAGATTGGAATTATAAAGCAAGAAAAATTTTCATGTTCTTTTATGATTAGAATTTTTAATCACTACAGCAGGATCAATATGNCATATTAGTTTAAATCTCACCATAGTAATGTATTTTAAAGGGAAATTACTATCGGTATGTTTGCGCGGTGAGGCGAGCGTCTAAGAATTATCCTAAGGAGAAACGGACTTGAAAAAGTCTGACAGGACGGGGTGTCGAGCCCGGTATTTCAGGAAATATTTTGCTGAACTGATTCTCCTAAAAGAATGAATTCCCGGGAAGAGCATTTTAAGAGCAAAACTACATTCCTTTGCAAGAAATTTCATGTTTACGAACAACTTGAACCTGCGAATGATTACTGAAAGAAATTATTCGGCGGCCTTTTGTTTACATAAAAAAACGCAGTCGTGAGCCTTTTGTTTTCCGAACTTTCGGAGCGTTTATATATCTTAACTTTTTTGTGGTTGGTACCCTTTCTTTATTGCTGCCATAATGCACTACGTAATTGTTCACAGCTGGTAATGTATTTAATTATTTATTTACAAACATTCCCTCTTCCTTTCATGCCTATTCCAGTTCCATTTTCACTCCTTAATGGATTTCGTTAGTTTATTCTCTTGCTCTCCTCAACATCTCTTCGTTCTCAACTCCGCCTGACCACTTGATATTAAACACTCTCCCTCGTATTCACATTTTTAACCTCTCTATTAAGCACGTCTCACTCATCTTCTAATCTCAAACCGCTTCGTTGGACTATTTCCTGCTCCCATAGCTTCTTGTAGATTGGAGGGAAATAACATTTATATGTAGAATGCATATGTTAGAGGTCGGAGTTATTTTTATGCATCCGTTTTTCCTTTCATTTCTGCGCAGCGAAAAGGTAGGAAGAAAAGCAGACTGCACGTTTTTTCCTTCGGTTTCTGGCGGAAACAGTACAACTGAACCTCTCCAAAATAGATCTGGGCGGGATTTCTTTTCTTGAGTTCGTTCCGGAACCCAGATTGTTCGAGAAATGGAAAAATCTGTTTGAACTCGAGGGGTACCCTCAAAATAGGAACTTAAATCTCTTCCATCGATGACCTTCTATGTAAAATTTCCTGACTATTGCGATCAAATATATTGCGGAAATGATATTGCTCATCCGTGGTTCTCCATAAACACCTCGAGTGAGTCATTGTGTATTTATTTAGCTTGCGTGGATTTTTAAGCACGGAGATTAAATAGATGAACCTAGCACATACCATGGGTTCCTAATATGAGGTACGCGACCCTCTTACGCAGGATTTAAGCTATCAGAGGCCCTGGCGCAAAGGATTGTGGCCCCTACTCGGAATTATGAGTAAAAATTCGAATATTTTCATAAAAGACGCAAATATACTTTCCCTAGAAATCTACGACAATGATAGATAGATGAAAGAGGAACAAGTACAACTTATGCACGTTAACTCAGGATTTAATACATACGTAAGAGGTTTAAAAACACTCCGTAAGCCGTATTTCGGCAAGCGGAACTCGCGCTAAGACACAAACGGGAAGCTCCTGAATACTGATTTTTGGGAAGTCCCTATGATAACTTCAGAGACAAAGTCTCCATCATCAGGGGGTCTCCACAATCCTTTGTAATCCGGAGCTTCCCGTTTTTCTCTTAGCGCGAGTTCCACTAACCGAAATAATAATAATAAACGTCTTTATTGGACGAAATTGGGACTAAAAATTCCCATCTTCCATTTAACCCTTGTCATAAAGTGAGAAAGAACAGAAAAGAAGTAAAGAAAGAATGCTTTTGTGGTGGAGTAAAAAAATTGTGATGTTTTATGCACAGAAAAAGTATCTCCAATGCAGGAAAACACCCACAAAGACGGCTTACGGAGTGTTTTTAAAACTCTAATTCATTAACAGCCGTGTTTCAAATTTTTTTTCTTTTAATACGTACGACCTAGGTTTCGACGCGTAGCGTCTTATCAGGTGATGATGACGCTACGCGTCGAAAGGTCGTATGTATTAAATCCTATGGTACCGTGTATAAGCTGTTCTTTCTCCTCTTTTATTATGAAGAGCTACCACAAAATTGAGGTTGAAATGGTGGATCTTGTTAAGAATAGTTATAGATAGTGTTTTGAATTTGAAATGTTGAAATGAATAGTATTTCTATAAATTACAAAAATGATGGATAGACTATATAGTGTAATATATCCTGTAAACATACTATTTATACTTACTCAGCAAATGTAAAATTATCTTTTGAAGCGAAAAACCCGAAGAATTTATTAGCTCTGTTATATTGAGGCCCCCATATAGATTAGGGGGCTCAGCTAGCAAGCCTGTTGCGCCTTCTAGTAAATCCAGCCCTGCTCTTACGTGTACGGAAGGTTGGTCGAGGAGATGAATAGGAGATTCAGGATACCACGTTATTATAGTATTCCAAATTTAGTTATTTCTGGAACAGTTCTCGGCTATTTCATGTTGATACTGTTAAACAACGCTTCCTTGCTATTTCATTTTGGTACTGAGGTTAACTTGAGGATTTATTCATTATTATGACGACTTGGGGTTACTGGATGGTTTACTATAAAGCCAAAAGGAGTAAGGGAACCGAAAAGGTTACCCCTAGCATTTAGAAAAATCGCAGGGAATGAAAACATGAGAGATATATGCTACAAACGAAGGTCTAGTTTTTAATTACAGGACAATTATGACATTTCAATTCCAATCTTTCTTGTTCTTGGTAAAACTTCGCTCTTATACCAGATTTTATCTTTAGTGTTTAATTGCAGAGCTAGGACTAATTGACCAAAGTTCCTCGTCGTGGCGCCTTTGAGTATTCATATACATTTAAGCTTCGAGCCGAGAGTTGAAGGAATTCTTTTATAGATCGATGCCACGGTAAAATAGGATCTAAAGATATAAATGGGGCATTACTTGGGGTCTAAAATAATGAGAAAGTCCACTAATCGCACTCCTGAGCAAATGTTACACTAAAATCATGAAATTCTGTTTAAGCTGTTCTTAAAGGAACCTCTGATTCGATTTCGATGCTGTCTTTTATGTGCTAAATTCAAAATCTAAAAAATTCGGTAGCTTGCCGACCAGACTGCTCGATATGCGTTTTTACCTAGTCGCTTGGACATTCTAACACATCTTCATCTCGTACAATCCCTGCAACAGGGGCATAAACAGGATTTGTCTCTAAGGAGGTAAAAGAGCTATGGAGCAATTCAACATCTCCTAATTTCCTAGGGCAGGCAAACTTCTACCCTAAAGTAATAAAGATGGAGTCAGGTTTATATTCTAATATAATACTTACGAGTCACCAGTGGAGTTTGTAACTATTAATATTTCAACAATCACAATTTATCTACCATAACCTCGATATTTTAAAACCCATTTTGGCTCGAGGGGTTTAACCCCAGCACGCTATTAGCCAGAAAACCGCCTTTGATCTATGGTTGCTATTGCTTGAGATGCGATCGAGTTGTCTGTTGCGATATTTAATAACCTATTAGTTTGAAACATTATAATCACTATTCGGAATTGACAGAAATCATTGAAAGTTGTTCTCCCCTGGGCTCCCGATAGCCAAGTGGGCAACGCGTTCGACTTCAGTGAAAGCGGTCCCGGGTTCGATTCCCGGTGGGAGCCCACGTGCGAAATTACCTAAGCTGTCGAAGCACTTTTAACAACACCACTACCCACAGTTGTTCTCCCTCGCTAATGCTGCCAATCCTGTTGATTAATAAATGGAGATCGTATAACTTGGGTACATAAAGTGTCCTTGATTTCAAAATCTTTCCAATTTGAACCTTATGATGGCATTCGATAAAAAATTAACGGGTGAAATGTCGAATAACTCCATCGACCTTAAATCGCTTGTTCTCCTATGCAGGAGCGATTAGCTGTAGGGAGACAAGTCTTTCACTTTCTTGCGTTCATTTCCGCCTTGGAATAAGAAACACTTCCGATCCCGAATATATTCTTTAACATTTGTCGTCTACAGTGCTAAATTTTCCTTTTCTCTGTAACCTTCGTAAAAAATCTTACGACTCCATAATTCATAACTAGTGCGTAAGACGAGATCGGATTGTATTTAAGAATATCCGCAGGTAACCTCTCTTCTTGCATCCCTAAGAATCCTATCTTTGCAGTTTGTATTCCGTTGAGGTATTCGCCGAAGCAACGATGAACGGTGCGTTGTAATCAGTAAAGCAGTAATCGTAGGAAATATTTATTGGTGCAAGGGCGATAAGGAGTGCTGATAGTTGGCTCGTTTTTGCTAAGTGAGTCCATTTGCGAAGGACTTTGCAGTAACACGCACAGATAAACAACGACTTCGAATGTGCAAGACGAAGGAGAGCACTCTTTTCTTTTGACTCACAGTCAAGCTTTGGAACAAGCAGTTCTCGCGACAGCGAAATTCAAGGCATCCATCATCCCTTTCGAGTGAGCAATACAAATACAGTGGAAATCGGCTGACGTGAAATGTTGGGAACGAAATATAAATATATCGGTTCAAAGAAGACCACAACTAATTCCCGATTTTCTCGAAAGTATCACTTTCTTATTTTTCCTTCGATTATTATAGTATTTACCCTTGATTAATTCGCACCATGCTGTGCGGAATTACTTTAGCAGTACGATAAAAGTATTTAAAATTAATATTTGCCAACTTTCTTTTTATACGCAAAAGTTGCAAAGCGAGCGCCGTTCTCCCGTAAGCAATACACGTGGTCATAAGATTTACCTTGTGTCTTCACCACGTTGAACGGAGTATATACGTTTAGATTTCGTATTAACCGAATACCTTGCTAACGCATCGCTTTGACTACCATGGGTAGGAGTATATATCGACTCTTATATTGAGAAGTAAATTTATTAAGTAATAATGCTTTTGACCTGTGAGCTAAAAAGGGTTAGTTCCGTGAACTCGGCTATTTATGAAATAGTTGTACTATCTATTAATAAAATTTAAACACAATTTAAAAAACAACGATAATTCATATTTCGATTGAAATACCACCATTAATGCGGATTCGTATTACCCGAAGTGTTTTGTGGGAATATTTCCTTTGAGGATCGTAAAATGGGTTCATTTTCATGGTTGTTTCGTGTTTACCGCTTTGCATTAAACGGGTTAATGTAAATTGAAGGTTATAGGAGACAAAACGAACCGATGCTGCACTTCATGGCAACCGATATTGTTATCCGTTCTCGTTTTAATTGGTTTCCACTGTACCAGGTTTATTTTCAGTGCTTCTGCATACTTTTCTATCCGCGGCTCCTTGAAAATTTTTTGATTCATACTTATTCTCTCATCTATTATTTTATTTAAGCTATTATAAACGATTAAAGCAACTTTATTATTATTATTTGGCACTGCTCAGTAATAGAGGCTTGGAAACGTCCACTTATCCTGGATGCAAAACATCGAAGGGATTAGGCTCATCTATTGCTTTTTTAGTAGTCATTTAACAACCTTCTTGGTATGGAGCAAGTACTGATTACTGTGGTTTTTTATACTTGAACAATAATTTGATCTTCTATTCCAGTTTTTTCTAGGTTAACAATAATTTGATCTTCTATTCCAGTTGTTTCTAGGTTTTTGCGTAAATTTTTAGGTATTACACCGCTTGCTGATATTATTATCGGGACAATTTTACAGATTTAAGGTACCAACTTCTTTCATCTCTTCGGCCAGGGGTATATATTTGTGTATTTTTCCTTATGTATAATTCCTGTGTTCGGAATGGAGATGTCTATCAGATATGTCTTTCTTTCTTGTTTTCACTGAAGAGTTATATCCGGTCTATTGTTTGGTCGTAATCGGTATGTTATGATGTTTCTATTGTAGTATATCTTGACTGCATTTATCGTTATTATTACTAGTAAAACAGAACGCGAGGAATACGAAAATGCCATGTGAAAGTAGAGGCAAATTATACAAAAGGTCAAGTTCATCTGGCCCAGCATAAATAAACAACAAGTCAAGTCAAGGAGGTTGTACTTTAACGAAGGGAAAACTTAATTCAACTAAATGTATCGATCGTAATTCATCACGCGTAATATTCTGAGATCGTGGAATTGAAAGGCTGTTCATTACTTATCCTGTGTACCAATGTTATTGAGGTGCGGTGAAGTATGGGTAATGAAAAGACTGAATTTCACGTAGATAGATGATTTGAATTTGAATTTCTGGTGTAGTCGAAATGTATTGCCGTCTTAACGCATGTCTTAACTCGGGGCACTTGCGTGAGGGCCTGTGTATGAATACTTAAGAAATGCTCAATATAATCAGAGTTTCTTAGTAATTTCTTACTGCGCCGTGTAATCTGTGTTATTTTTGAATTTCCAATAAACTAAATGAGTGTTTAATACAATAGATCATTTGTATTTAATTCCTGCGAGTAGTAATCGTAGGGACTCTAGCGCACTATTTTGCCCACGGGTCCAAAATGCTGTTGATACGGTTCTGCCGAAAGGGACTATGAGGTTTTTGGGTCTACATCCCGACCGCTGAAAATCGTAGGTGGAAATTTAAGTGGAAAATTTTTCGTCGATGAGGCAACGAGGAAATTCCTTCCTGGAGAAGAAAGGATTTGGTTAGGACAGCGGAAACCAGGAATGCGATGACGGATGACTGATGTAAAAAAGTCAGAGGAAGGGTGAGGCTCTCTATAGCTGAGGGTATAGCAGATACATAAAAAAACATGCTCACAACTCAACAGGGAGCCAAAAAGTGGTTGTGATCTCTTAAAGAAAAACAATGCTAAAGATGAGCGATAGAAAATATTTGCAGGCAGTATTTATGAGATTATACCGAGCTTGGAGACGAGTGCATAAGTTTCAGGCAGTACATAACAAAGGTAATAATCACACATGGATTACTTTCTTTGACGATAATTTTGCACGGTCATTGCGTACTTGCAATGAGAATGATTTCATGTTAACTGTTGTCTATCAGTGACCTCAGTGACCGTGTGTTGCTTGCAGGGCTTCGAAAACGAGCAGGCTTCCAGATAGCCAAGTGGGCAACGCGTTCGCCTTCGACGAAAGCGGTCCCGGGTTCGATTCCCGGTGGGGGCCTACGTGCGAAATGACCTAAGTTGTCGAAGCACTTTTAACAATACTACTACTACTACTACGAAAACGAGCAGAACGAAAACCGAAAAAAAAACTTTAATTTCGCCGGAGCGAGAACAAAAAAAATTAAAATGTTTGAAAGGAAACCAAACACCGTTATTTTTTCCCCTCCGATTATCGATTCATAAACAATAGTAATATTTAAAGAACATGCATCGGCAATACTTGACTAACTTATTAACAATTAAATTTTAATAGCTGTTATTTCTTTTTTATCAATGTTTTATCCTAAAATTTAATGAAAAGGAATTCCATAAAATTACACCTCGCACAGGAATTATTTTATTGGTCCGAAAGAAAACTGTTCGAACCAGTTCGACGTTGGTTGAAGGAGTGAAACCGGAAGCGAATAGAAAATTGGAATTTTCACTGAACCGAGGCGGAAACAAATCCAGTTCCTCCAGTCCTTTGATTCCCAAAGGGTATGGAAGTTGCTGTAACTAATAGGGCAATCCCGCATGTACAGAGGAGAAAGGAGCCTCTCATCATCGTTCCTTGCATTTAGTCGTCTCATGATACATAGCATCAACCTGATGTACCGATATCTTAAATGTTTTGAGCTTAATAGCTCCTTCAAATACAATATAATAAATAATAGAAGCATAGAAACAAAAAAATGAGCTGTCGACCTAACGGGGTATCGTTGAATCGTACTCGAACAATGTATTGCAGGGCAGAAACGTGTTAGTTGGTCGATGGAGGAACTCTTTCAAGTTAAAGATCATTATGGAACGAACCTTGGGGTGATTAATTATGAAAAGGTCGAGAAACAGGCTATTCTGGTCTATAAATCCCTTTGTTTTTTACTTCTTCACCATTATTTCGCAAATGTTCATCTACGGAGGTGTTAAGCACTACCTTAGAAACTCGCTTAATTTGTAGTCCACTTCCTTTCGCTCTGCTGTAGACGCTAATTGAGGAAAATGACGCAATCCTTCGCTCCACGCCTTTTTTCCTTCTTTCAACGCTGCTCAGACTCGATCCCCGTTTGTTTTCCAATGTCTTCGCATTGTTTACGCCTCGCGCACAAGGAATTCATCAACAAAAGCGAAAATGAAGAAAAGCATCCCTCGGCCCTGTTAGATTCCAGTCGGTAATCGATGTAATGCTCGGTAACGAAATAAGTTTAAATGTTTCCTCACTGTAAATCACGTCTCATTATTCGCTATTGGAAATGATTCCCATCAAAATTTACCAACATAATCTTTAATACTTTGTAAGCCATTAGTGCGAATGAAATTATTTCTTACTCTTACTGTATGAATTTCTCATAGAGGAAATACTTCTTATTAACATTGCTGTACATTCATTGAAACCTGGAGCAAGTGTTTTTAAAGCAAATGTGGAGTTTTACGAACAATGTCTGCATCACGAAATACTAATTGACAGATCAGTATTGAATGTCCTCCATCCGCAGTTGAGAGATACATTTTTTAGCTCTTCCAAAATCATTCTGATTCATTCACAGTTCCGAATTAGACGTTAGAGAATTTTGATGTCCGCGTCGAATATGATAAACTGATTTTTGCTGTCTAGATAAGTTGAATGAAAGGAAGATAGTACTTTCACTGTGTAAATACTTTTTGCTGGAAAAAAATTTGGAACAAGGCTGTTGATGATTCAGAGTTTTATAATACTCCAAGATTGTCCTTCCTCTCAGGATGATTGCATTGCTACTGAAGTGCGCATTAGTTGATTCCTAGAAGGCCCACAAGGAAAAGGGTTTTAGGTTCTTGGCACGATAAGGCGTGCACCTAGGAAAATACTCAAGCAGAAACAGACATGAAAAAAGTCTGACGGAACCGGGACTCGAATCCGGGTCTCCCAATTGGGAGACCCGGGTTTGAGTCCCGGTTTCACGTCCGTTTCTCCTTGGGAATTTTCCTAGAAGGCCTGTTAATCCGATTCCTTCCCTTGTTTCCTGTTTCAGTCTCCTAGGGTAAGACGCGAACCTCCGACGAAACGGCTCTTGAGTGTTTTAAACCTCTAATAAAAGTTTAAAAGGTATTTATCGTTTAGCAACCCAACAGTTATTATTATTATACATACAAATAGAACAATGCTCGGGTGGCTTGCATTCAGCATATACTTCTATTTTAAAACACTATGATAAAATGAGACAAACAAGTACACTAAAACCCTTGTCTATCACAGAATATAAATATAGTTTTTAACGTTCATACCCAAGTCTGTCACAATCTCAAAAGCTCAACGAAACGCAAGGCAGTAGTTTTAAGTTACGGAGAAGACAGAAATTCTGTCATGAGATAACACATCCATCAAATTCACAAACCTACCCAACCCAACCCAACCCATTGAACAAAAACTCATACTAATAACCTACAACACAAGTAACTCTCCCAAATCTATCCCAGTTGCCAAGTTAATACAACTTCTTTATTGTATATATTTATTGTGCAGGTGTAAAATAACAAAATATAACTTTTTATATTCTTTGTTTACAAACATTTTCTGTTGAATAACAATTACCTTGTAATCCGTCGCAAACATGTCTATCAATATAGGTAGTGTCGACTATAATATTTTGTTTTGTTAAACAATGCAACGATATGTTTATATAAACAATACAATGCGACCTATTAAAGGGAAAAGAATGTTTTGAAGGTAGCATGCCGGATCTTTATTTTGGCTGTAGACCTCAAGAAAAACAAGAAATTATATATCGCATAAAATTTCAGAATTTTTTCATCATTTCCTATCAAAAGAAGTACGTATAAAGATTGAGGTGTATCTTCCGAAATGCCCTATTTCCCGGCGAATAGAGGGACGTTCAATGGACTCAGCGGTTGTGTCCGAGGAGAAGAATCCCTGTAGCAAGTGGCAGATTGTGCGTTGATTGATATGACCGTCCTTTCGGATGGTTCATTCGAATACGCTCAAGTTCTGTGCCCCCCAAGGAATCAGTACGGATCCCTCTCGATGATTCTCAGCTTGGTCTGAAGTAGCTTCTTTTCCTTTAAAAATCTCAGTTTATCTTAATCAACATGGTTGATTATCGACGAGAACAATAATTTCTGAAGTTTGAGCTTCGTCGTGTAATTTACAGTGGTAGGTATGATTGCAACAGCAGTTCATATGAAAGGGACATATTTGTGAGGAGGGAAATTCTCCCTGCCACACGCCAAAAGGCGGCTTTCTGGGTGCATATGTAAATTAAATATCCAGCCATTACCTCTTACGTTATCGATTCCGCCATTTCATGACGTGTAGATCACATGAAGAAACCACTTTAAAAATTAAATCCGTCATCCCAGCTATCATGTATTCGAGGCAATAATTCTCTTATTTTCTATTAAGGATATATTGCATTATTTGAGTATTTTTAACGAGCTTCCCAATTATATAGAGGATTCCAACTGAAGGTGTCGTGAGTAGAAGTAATGTAGTAATTGAACCTGTCTTTCTTTCTGTATGATCCTGGGATCCCTAACTTCAACGCTTCCCATAGTTGCTCATAATTCAACGTTGACTGTCATTGGCGATTCCACTATGTCTTCCAGCACCGCGTTAAGAAGACCATTGTACATATCACGTGTGCCCGATTTTATTTTCTTGATATTTCTCCGTAGATTTCCGTAGTGTTGACCTACCTTTAAGCTTTCGGTTTTCACAGCGTTGTTGTCACAAAACGACAACTTGGCGTGCAACTGTACAGTGGGCGTCTTCTGCTCGTAGGCGCAATAGTGCGATTTTTTTCGCCTTTATATGGGCCATCCGTTCGTCCTTTCACTTTTCCAGTATAGCTTGCTTTCCCTTCTTTGAATGGTCTCTAAATCTGAGTATTTTTCCCAACGTTTTGTTGAAAGTATGTACCCTGACGGATTCTGTTGAATTTCTTAGTGATATTTCTGAGTTCCTTTTAAATTCGGGGATTGTATCGCTTTTCGCTGGCTATCATCATATCGTCGGATTTGTCGGAATAATATACTATGTTAAAATCGTATTTAATAATCGTAATAGTATTTAGACGAAACCAAAGAGATAATTTTTTTATTTCTTGCTTGTTTCTTGCTATTCTTGATTCTTGTCTTTGCTGTTATTTAATTTCCTCAACTTTAAAAAGTAGAAACAAAGATAAACGAATTGACAGTATCGGGACTCGAACCTGAATCTTCCTCTGGTCTGTTGGATGCTTTTACCAATTAAGCTGCCTATCCAGAATTAAGATCCGAGTCCCGGTCCTGTCAGATTTTTGCATGTTAATTTTTCCCAGGGAATTTTCTCAGATGCACGCCCTAACTTCCCAACTTACCATTCACCCTTTAGTATCCTGTTTAATAATTTTTTCTACGGATTCCTCTTTTCCCTCAAACTTGTTGAAGAATTTTTTATAGGTCCCTCTTCTCAATATTATTATTCGTCATTATTTTATTGTGCTATTCAGTCTTTTTCCGTAATATTTTTATTGAAATGTTATCTAAATTCCTTATCTTTATGTAAACATAGGACTGGGATATTAATTTGGGCTATTCGAAAAAAGTTCCTCGGGCCCCTAAATTTCACGGTCCACGGACATATATTTATCTTGTTTGTCAGCGCTATCATCTGGCCATGACTCCAATATTGGATTGGATCCCATTTATGCCGAGGCTTGTACGTGCCGCTGAATTCAACGAAGCTGACATGGCCGTCTTGATTAACTTCAAAGCGAACCCGGCGCTTCTTCCAAGTGCTTCATACGCTACCTCAGTCGTGGTAAAACACGGATATGCAATCGGGAAAAGTGACATTGCCACAGTTCTGCAGATGGATTCCACCCTCAGCAGGATCAAACTCAAAACAGAGAGATTTTTGCATATGCTAGGATTTTGGACGAAAAAAGTTTTGATCGTAGAGAATAATATTTATGCAATATCTTGGTTTTCCTGACTTTCTCTCTTTTATTTCATTCTCTTGTAGCTTATGATTCTTGATAAGAAATCAACATACGTACAGAGAAATGAAGTGTTAGATATGAAAAACGTTAAGTTTTCGGATTTATAAAATCGTGATATTTGAGAAGGAAATATTGTATCCTGTGCTAGATAATACCGTTGAGGAGGAAGGTGTACAAAAAATCTGCAAGAAAGGGCAGGTAGTAGAAACAGTTTCCTTGCGAAAAATAATCGCTATTCCTATGCAGTCGAGATGTGAGATATGCCGTAGATTTATGTAAGCTGAAAAAATTCTAAAAACAAATGAAATCCTCCTCGGGTTTTACCCGCGGCCACCGAATTAAGCGTATGACTACGTAATACGGCAACGAATTCTGATTTGATGCAGGCTTTTGTGGAATAAACGGCGTGGAAAAGAAAAGCTATGTTAAGATTCTGTCTATGAAGTAGGTGAAGTCATTAGTCCGGTATCTTGTTGGATAGTCTGCCCCTTCCCCATTATCTACCGAAAGCTTTGGAGAGGGAATGGGATTTACTAGTCAAGATGAGGAGTAAGCAAACACAATTTTTGTCATTCAGTTTCTATCCATCCTTTCCATTTGTCAAAGTGAAAAATTCCTTTCATATCGATATCATAGCCTTTCTTTTAACCCACTCTCATTCCTTTTCCAGTCATTACTGACTTTGTATCTCCAGTCTTTCCATTTACGCATGTAGAAATCCATCCCTAGAGCATTCAGTTTGTCCTAATGCTTCTCCTAACACACTATTCGCTACCAAACAACAAGATTCAATAACAAGGGCGCAAGCACTTCTCTACGTGCAGCCATTTTCGTCTCTTTCCTTGTAGTCTGAATCGGCTAGAGAATAGAATGGTTGTTTCCGATGAATCTGCAGGCTACTCATGTTTTCTGGTGCTAATCCGATCTGATGCAAAGCAGCTAGCATTAGCATACAGATGATAAAGATTGCTAAACGCCGCCAAACGACTCACTCAAGCACTCAAGGAATACATATTAGGCGAATCGTTCTTTTCTTTACTGAGGCGCTATAAAACGACCCTGAAAAATATAGATTTTTTACTAAACGCGTTTAAACCTTTACGTTAATTTGCTGATTGAACCCATCGCATCAAGTGCCATCCAATTGATTAAGGAATTTAATTTTAACTCTACTCGACCTTTTCCGTACCAGAAATTTAGTATTCACGTCGTTCACAATCTACAGAACATTATTTTATCGTAAATTTAACATGTTTTATTTCAACAGTGATAATATACCTTGAGATATTGTGGTGCTGTTTTTTTCAAATATTTTTTCAAATTTGCAATTTTCAAATAGGAAAGCCACCAGAGAAATGAAACAGTTTTATTGAAGGAAAATTGGTGATGATGATGGCATGCATCGATACCTGTGTGTATCGTGGTGTTGTATAAATTAAATTGTTAGTTCCACTAATTTACTTTATTATATTATGGTATACCACCAAGTGAAGACCGGAACGTTGAGTTGAGTCGTATTGAGTTGACTTTTTCATATCTTCAGAAATCGAAGGAGAAATTGTTCTGTTGAGGTAGCTTAATTGGATGGAGCAACCAATCCGACTGAGGCAGAATTTTCTCCTTCATTCCGTAAAATAAATTGCATTGCAAAAGATTTTATTATGATTGTAATTAGAAGTCTACAGAGATGTGGGTGTGGCTCAGACTGGAAAAAGTAAGTCGGTTTGGTTAAGGAAAACAGTCGTGGAAGTGCTGTAGACAGAAGTGGAGGAAATCGGGTTGCGATTAGTCAGAAGAAATAGGCGAGTCAAATGTTGAAAGAGTATGAATTGTTAAAGGAAATAGTTGAACATTGGATAGAGGGGAAAACTAAGGCATAAGTTGTTTTATGGCTTAAAGAGAAAGATAAGTCATTAAGACATGAGGAAAAGTGTTAGAGAAACTTAAGACATGGACGCTCAGTCCTGGAAGTAGGTCTTAATATACCAAAAGTTTGCTGAATCCGCATGGCTTCCATTTATCCTAAACAGCTAGCGATTAAGGTGTGTAAAGATCTTTGATGTCGAATATTAATAGCTTTTTCTATTGTCATCCGTTTCGTAATCGCTAACAGCGTACTTTCCTCAATAACCTCTTCAACGTGGAAATAGTTTACTTCGGAATCTCAATGAACAGCGCGCGCCTTCTGCATTCGTATGAGCTCATCCTTCTGCATTGTGTATTTATATTTTTTTATCACTTGCATTCACATTTAAAGGCCATCGAAAGACGACCCACATCTAAACTTTGATTGTCCTGAGACTTTCACAGCGGCCCTTTACATTGGTCACCTATAGAACATAATATTTTTCGTTTAACATATTGCTTTTTAGTACCATCATAATTGTTTCTTGAGCAATTGAAAACATGCAATTTCAAGGAAGTATTTTTATAGTTGTATTGTTCCATTGCGACTGACATAATTTACATGATATTTTCTATAGCAGAGGTTCTCAACCTTTTTGTTTCTTTGTTTTTCCCCTCTAGGCAGTATGAATTCTATGTACTTCTCTATAGAAGTATGGACATATAGTATATACACGTATCCCGCACCGTTTACTCGTTATGATAATAATTCTAAAGCTTACCAATCCAAAGGAAGGTGTGGTCTTCAGGCAGTGCCAACAATTAATAGTTCGGATGTGTTGCTAACACAACTACTTACTCCTTAATAGAATAGAATACTTCAGTAGCGTACTTATTATGCTATTATCATTATTATACATATTTAAATACGATTCACCATACCCCAGGACAAGTTTGGACTCATTGCGAGTACGGTTACCCCAGGTTGGTACTTGCTAGTCTATGCAATCGACAACGGTAAGAGAGATAAAACGCTAGTAAAATACTAATTAAATTATATGTTAATTTGTTTAAGTTTCATTGATTTCAGGAGTATAATCATACAAAGGAAATTTTGAAACTACATTTACTAACTTAACCATCACTTTTTTCTGTAGTTAGCATGTAGCTGCAGAGTTACCGAGTAAGTGCCTCCATAGGTTAACCGCTTTAACGTTTGTTAGACCCAATTTTATCTTTTGAAGTACCGTGACATAAATTTACTACTACACCAATTCCAGCTAAACTTGATGTTTAATTTGCGAATTGACTCAGTCAATCATCTGTTTCCTAATGTTTAAGGCGTCTCGAAAAAATGGTTTACGACATTGCTCCATTAGTTAGACTGTAGCTAATTAGTTAGCAGTTCTAACAGTTTGAGCATCCGCATTTGGAAAATGGAATATCAGATTTTGAGTTCTTAGGTCCTGGCAATATTTTCTCTTCCGTTTTTCTATGATTTTATCCTGTTGAAATACGGCAATGTCAGGAACTAGATCGAGATTTCCATGCTTTTACACTTTCATAGATCAGATAACCCTTCTTCGTTGAATTTCAACCACTTTGGGCGTAAATCTCACATCATTAGGAAATGAGGAAGTCTCAAAGACCTTGTTGATCGCTTACGTTATCAAGCGATCTTTCCCTTTCCCCAGAGATTCAGCTTCTTATCATAAACATTTCCGCCTTGTGAAAGGGGAGCGAGTATCCCGGCTTGAGTCCCGGTTGCGTCACTCTTTTATATCTCCGTTGATTCTTTGATATGCCTTAAATTCATCAAATCATTAATAATGCATTTGCTGTATTGCTGTATTTGGTATATAATTTAGTCTATTATTATCAGCACCCTTTTAGCTTTGGAAGGTTTCTATAGCTGAAGTACAATCATTAATTAGCATTATAATTTAACAATAGTTTATTTAACAATTTATCAGTAATTTTCTACTCTATCCTAAGTGAAACGTGGATAGGCATTTGCATAAATGGAAAAAGATAAGGAGGTTATAAACATTTCGGATACGGAATTGAAGCGGATTTGATTAAATTGAATTATTTCCTTCTCTCGATTTCCGGTTATTATTTTCCTCGGTGCTTAAACCTTTGGTGATGTTTATTGTTAGCCCATTAGCCACAACGCATCTGATTGGAATCATAGATCCAAATATTTTTTGTTCCGGTTCAGTGAACCGGAATTCTGGCAATGTCTAACCGGTTCGAAGTCTTTTTTCGGTCCGACCATTGTCATATTATATCCTTGTAAAAGTTTGTTTTATTATATCAAGTTTTAAAAATTTACATTACATTAAACTAAATTTTAGAGTAAAACTTAATTATAGTTAATTGCATATCCTAATTACACAGTTTAGTGTACCCACATCCAATTATACTGAAATAAAATGTGCATTTTCGGGAACAAAAAATCAGAACGGAACGAATAACTGTTCTCGGTTCGGGTTCTATGATTTCATTTCTTTCGGTTCGGGTTCGGTTTTTATTACTAAAAAAATAACGTTTATTGCTGTTTCTACTTAAGATTCAATTCCCTGGTAATTCGTAATGGACGAGGCGTGTTTGTTTTTTCGTATAGTCCGCCATGGCCCACCGGCGATGATAGCTTGCGTCATATCGCTGAAGATGGCATTCTAATCGTGGGACTGAAACATGATACTCCCGATTCTGACCGAGAGATGTCTCTCAGCGCCAGATGTTTGATATGATCGGGTAAATGGTGTTCAAACGGAAAATTCTCCAGCAAGCATGAAATTTGCTTCCAGATGGAAACTTGCTCTGCATGGTGTCGGGAATGCCGTTAGTTTAGGTTCATACTCCAAAGTTACTATATTCCTATGTATGTCTCATGCTATGAATTCGTAGGTCATCCTCAACCCCTGTAAATACTGCAAATTCTTCAAAATGTTGATACTTTATCTTGCGTATCTTCAGTTTTCTATTGGGTGTTGTATGAATTTCTGATACTTTTTTCCTTTTCATTTGTCTGGTCTATTGAATTGCGGTGAAAAGTATTATTTAATATTTTTTCATCTAATTCCACCGTTACCTTCTATTTAATATCACGTTTCAGACACGTCAGGCTAATTCTCCAGTCACAACGATGTAGCAAAGAATTTTTATTTGAAATGACGTTATTTACAACGCACCCGTGCATCAAATTTCATACAGCTGTATGCAAAAGAGTAATTGCGTTCATATCATCTCGTGGAAGCGAAAGTTGGGTGTGTCAAGAGAATCATTGGTAAAATGAAAGCAATTGAAATGCTTTGTAAGAGGAGTATGTGTGACAAAAACAGGAGAGGCAGTCAGGATTGTGATTTAAAGTTGGACTGGAAAAATTACTATGGTAGTAAGAAAGGTGCATTTCGGTTAGGACGTTTAGAACGGATGGATGGAAGCAGATCTATTGAAATGGTGCATGGTGAAAATATGAGTGGCTCATATATTCTTACGGAAGACGGAGCAAACGCTGGTTGTACATATTTGATGAATGAAAAGAAGACGCGAGTTGTTTGAAAATTGAGTGAGTATGCGTAAATATGAATGGAGGTTGCTAAAGATAAGTTCAGGGATAGGGAAGTAAGTAGGAGTGCTGTGCGTAAACGAGACAGGCGTTTTTACTCCGAAATAAAATTACTGTTGAGTTTGTAAGTAAGGGAATTTGATCGGGAAGGTAGTAATAGTGTAATCACATCAAAGGCTCTTCGCAAAATCTAACGGTAACCCAATTCACCCCTTTCCGATCTCTCTTGGCTTTCTTATTTAGGTTGAGCACCTTTTAGATGTTTCACGAGCCTGCATTTTGCTTATATTACGTAAAATATAAATAACCTGTGTAGCACCACATTTCACGTTTTCCTGATTCTCTGCACGTGCTGAGGGAAATTCTCAATGAAGACACTGCTTGATTTTGCTCTCTGAGTGATTCCAGCATCTTTAACTCAATCTGCTTCTCTTAAAATTTCCCCGAGCGGCGCCGTTGGCGAAATATGTAAAAGCATGGGTTGTCGGGTGAGTCACGCTTTCGGAAAGTGCGGATCGACTTAATCTTCTTTCGTTTCAAGTGATGCAGTCGTCAAGGGAGACTGACAATGAGACCACTGCATCCACCTCTTTTTATCTTGGGCTCGAGATTTTGCGTGACTTCATCTCTCTTCACATAAGACCTTTTTAGGCGTAAATCGCTTGCAAGCCGCCTAACGACAAAAGGGTAGGACTTTCAATTTTCAGAAAGACTAGATTGGGATTATATCAGAAAAAAATGAAGGAAACCCAGAGAAAAACCACGGCAGTTTCAGGAAAGGAAAGGGTTAAAGGCATGCTACTGGTTGTCTTAGAATGTCAAGGGAGAGAGGCAGAGAAGATCTATGGCATTAATTGCAAAGACGGAAGGTTCATAAAGAAACGATACGAAGGACAACGATGAGTGGTTAGAGTGGAAAAGAAAGAAACAGATGAAACTGGCATGGGAAGGGGATTGAGACGAGGTTGTTGCATGTCTCCAGCGCTTTTCAACATCGACAGCGATGAAGTACGTAATGGAAGAACCCATGGAAGAGTTATGTGGAGTTGTGGTTGGAGGGGAAAAGATATGAAATATTGGAAAAGAAGGACAAATGTGCAAAGGACTAGGTAATGGATGCAGAATGGGAAGGTATTGCTGAAGATCATGAAAGAATTAATAAATAGGAAAATATTATGGCAAGAAACTGAACATCACGTTGATCAAGGTTAAGAAGATCGCCAAAGGGGAAAAGAGGATGACTAGAATAAATACTTTCCTTGATTCATTCAAGGAAAGTATTTATTCTAGTACTAAGGAAAGTATTTATTTTATCGTGATTACGTGGAAAAGATGCTGCTCGGAAGAGATGCGAATTGGTATCGGCCATGGAAAAATAGTTTCCAGTTAAGTAAATTAACTGTGGAAGCCAAGAAATTATGTATTTTTGAAAAACATTTCCTAATTGTTTTAAGTTGGGTGAAACACATGGAGTAGAAACGAAGACTATCAGATTCAAAGAGGAGAGACATCGAAGCGTTTTTAATGTTACAATGTCGAAAAATAGGAAGTTAGAATAGTTGGAAGAATATATTATAGCTAGAAAAACTAAAAAAATAGCTCTGTGGAAAAGAACAATACAAAGACAAAGATGGAGAGGAAGAAGGAAACATAATTTGTTGACTAGCAGAATGATAAAAAGGAATTACAGTGTCGAGGGAGGAGGCACAGGATTGGATGTAGTGGAGAGTTCAGTTTTGTATAGAACATATTCATCTTATATAAAGATTATTCATCTTATATAACTTCGGCATGTAGCACCACAAACACTCCCGTTTTCTCTCAGTAGTCAATTTCTGGATCTATATACCGTCAAACGACTGCGAAGGACACTTCGACGCTCTCTCTATCCAGCGCTGATCTTTCTGCACAATTCATCCATTCTACCACTCGTTCGAATATTGTCTTCATAAGATTATTCTGCCGAAGTACCAAGTCCTCTTCATTTTTTCCAGAGAAGAACCTGTCTAGCTTTACTCTTCGAAAGATTTCTTCATTTATTTTTTAAATCATCATTCGGTAACAGCTCATCTCTTCTTTCAATCTTCTTTTTGCACTGTTTCTTCGATTCATACTACACAACCACTATGAAGCACACTCCATCTAAGGTTACCATGGTTCGTTTCCTTGTATTTAGGTTTCTATTGCTGTCTGTAGTTGTTATTTCGGTAGTAGTAGTAGTAGTAGTGGTATTGTTAAAATTGCTTCGACAGCTTAGGTCATTTCGCACATAACCCCCCCCGGGAATCGAACCCAGGACCGCTTTCACTAAAGTCGAACGCGTTGCCCACTTGTCCATCGGGAGCCCTTGTTTTTATTTCGGGTTAAATATAATCTTCGCTTGTTCTTTTCGAGTTCTTGTGCTAGTCTTTCTTTGCTTCTTTTATTACAGGTTATCTTGCTAAATAAATAGCAGAATTATTTTGCCCTTAACAGTGTTTAGAACGGTACATTTTCTTCCCAGTTTCAACCTCAGATCACAACCACTTTGGACACAAATATCATCTGCTTTTAAATAAAAATTTAATTAACATACATTCTGTGTTTACGTATCCCGTGTACAAGTACAACGTTGGCTTTTCCGCAATAGTTAAGTTCACACCGGTTAATTTATTCGATTATCACCGACGGACTTTTTAAATACATATTACTTGGTAATAATGGCTACAGGATATAGAATTAAACATTTTTTAACGAACGGCTTTCATTTGTCCAAGTCAACAAAACTCTCTTATTAGTAAGGAAGCACGACACTATTACGTCAGTATTTATGCAAGCTTCCATAATTAAAATTTGCCATATTGTATGAATCATACAATATGGCAAATTTGATTTTTCGATTTTCATGCTTAGATGACTGGTACCATATTTTACCTCTACTATATGTTAGACTAAAAGTCTTTTGTATTTCAATAGCGAATAGGCCATCCACCCATTCTTATTCACTGCCATTTCAAATCACGAGTTGCGTAGGTATTGAAAACATTTGTTATTATACTTTACTCTACTTATATATTTTATTTCACTCAAATAGACAAAGTCTAGTTGAAATTATTTCGATTACATGATCGATGGTGAGATATTATAGAAGTTAACTCAAACTCGCGTCTTTCTTGAGCTGACTGTGAACACCTCTCTTAGAGTGCGAATCTAGTTTATTTTATGGTATTTGAATTTCAAGGTATATCTGTGTACGAGAATATAGTTTTTAGACTAGGGTATCTGCATCGCATTTCTTGCCCTCCTTTGTCGTCTGTTTAAGCAGTTAGCAGCTCTTGCTGGGAATTGGGGTTCGGGGAATTTTTTCTGTCCCTCATTCGAAGTCTAGGTTCCTCTCAATCTGAGGCACAGCTGATGCACTTGTTGAAGATCTCAAATCGCGTTATTCATTCAGCGGTCACCTTCCTCTTGCATAATTCCTCGAGGAAGCCGTTACTACGGGAAACACCCAAACGAGGAAGAACCTTTTAAAGGTAACACCTCTTGAGGTAAAGGTAAAATGCTGTAAAAATTCCTCCAAATATGTGATTTAAAGCAATACTGGTCGTCATTCTACTCTTGCTGGCTTAATTGCTGGTTCCGATTCTTCGTCTTCAGTTGTCAGCTTTCGCAGGTCCACATATGTCATTTTTCCAGCCGATTCTGTTCTCTGCCCATCTCTTCATTCTGCATATCCTTCCCTTCCTTTAAACTCCCCATCAGAGCCGCGCCGTCCTACGGGTGCAAGGGGTGCATCGCACCCGGGCGGCGACATCTAAAGGGCGGTTACAGAAGCGTAGCCAACCATTATTATTGTTACAACCACATTATTTGTTGTTTTCTGTGTGATACACACGACTTATATAGGAGAGATTATGATGTGAAATTAAAGATTAGCTAACGTTTAGAGAAAAGTATTACGGTTAACTCAAGACGAGAAAGGAATATCTGTGCAGTTGTTTTAACGAAGAATTGGAATCAACAAAAGATTTTCTGGTACCAAGAATTGAATTCTCTTCAGGTTTTGGAATTTAAATTTTCTAGAGATTTCATCGGAATCTTTCCTAATTTTCGCATAGCTATGGGTGTTTTATTGACACTTCCAGAGACTGTTGCCGCTAACATATTCAAAAGTAATGTCAACTATTAACTTATAATGACCAATCACGGAATATGCATAGTTAAATTGTACTGATGTTTTTTATCCAAAGTAAACTGGGAAACGAAGTCATAAAACAATGGTTTTTAAAAGTCTTACAAAATAATTTGTACCTGCAAATCAGGGTATGTATGGATTTGGTATTTTATTTTAAGGGGCGGCGAATTATGCTCGCACTAGAGTGGCAGATAGGCAGTGCGCGGCTGTGCTCTCGATCATTGATTAATTCAATCATTATTCTTTCCTCAGAACCTCTTCGTCCTTGATCTTGTCTGTCCACCTTATGTTCATCATCGTCCTCCATACTCGCATTTCAATGTCTTCTATTCATTTCGTCCTTAAGAAAGGTCTATGATTCCATGGCATTACATAAACACTCCATATCATGCACTTAATTATACTTTTCTTAAATTTATATCAGCTGTACATGTCAGTATTTTCCTTTGCCCCCTGAAAGCTTCCTTTGCCATACCTTAGGTTCAGATTACGACAGCAAATTTCAGTGGATTTTTTACTTCGCGTTGTTTCTTTCAATTTTCGTTCTTCGTGGAAATCAGATTTCCGTTTCACTTCTCCACGGGCCCTCCTATTTCCAGTCCTCCAAACCCTTTTTATTTTCGAAGCTCTTTTGGTTTATTTATGAAATGCCGTTTCCGATGCTCCTATCTTTCATCTTTCTGTTGATTGTCGTAATTCTGTCTCTATTTTCTAATTTCTCCCAAAATAAAGACGTTATTTATTTATCTGTTTGTTTTTCATCTTATTTCAGTTATATTTTATGCCATTCGGAGTCCAGCAGTCTAGTTTCCGAAATATTCACGGAGGGATTAATTTTCCATGCCGATTACGTATCATACCGAATTTTGTACACATTTTTGTCTACTCGAGTACAGGGGCGTTATCGATCGAGTATCCGAGCCTCATTGAACCCTTGAAACTACAAATTCACGAACATAATTATCTTCTCAAAGATCATCGCCTAGCTTAACGCTAAATATTTTAAATAAAAGGAAAAATCGTACCCTAAGGTACTGAAAACCAATTGATTTATCATACCCAGCAAAGGTGGGTAATAAATAAACTTTCAGTGGAAAAACTATATGTAGATTATCTGACAGCGAAGCCTTCCTCCTCTGCTTCTGTGCGAGTATTTTCTTCATTGGAATTCTCAAACGCTCTTTTAAGCCTGTTTATAGAAAAAATCAAAGTCAGCGTGAAACCATTTATCCAGCTACCGATTAATCCTAGCGTAACTAGTTGGGATTTTTCGGGGAAGTCGGATCGCTGCGTTGGAAATTCACATTAACATGATAGGCAAGAAATTGTTTATGAATACACGTTTAGCTCATTTTATCGATTTAAATCGTATGGTAACCCCTATCTTGGCAATTCACGCAACTGTGATAGAATAGAAGAACCAGATGTTGAGAACTGGTTCTCATGCGAAGATGATGTCAATAATTGCTGAAGTCTTAAAGTGATTATGTTAATGTGAAAGAGCCAGAGAAGTAGGTCGCATTTCATGGGAAGTAAATAGAAAATCTTAGATTCGAAAAAAGGCAAGATATAAATTTTATTGCTGTTTTGTATGAGCTGATGTTGTTGAAGAAAGAAAAACGTTTACCCTTACCACACTGACAGGCATGTTACCTGAGTTGCTTGATGAATGAGTGCCTGATGATGAGGTGAGGCGTTGAAACCATGATCGTGGAATTAATTTAAATTGTGGTACGAGTGAAATTCTGTTTTCATATCTTCAATTATAGAATTCTACGGCATAGTCGTGCCTTAAGGAATTGATAGTGTATAATAAAATCTCTAAAATGGATTGAATTATGGACAGATTCCTTGAGATAATAACATTTTGTGATGTATCGCGTAGTTTCCGGTTTTCGTATCTTTCGGATATGGGTTAGTCGATTAAATGGTTCCATTTTCCATATATATCGTAATAAATTATTCGAATAAATATAGTTATAGGTGTATATGTAACAAGAAACAGAATAATTTAGAGGTAATAATGATTGCCCATTTCCGAGGATCACTTTCCCGACCTATTTAATATTCAGTCAAAGAAAGAGAAAGCTGAGATTCCGAAAGATGTTTAAGGGGCAGTTTACAGCTTCTTGACTTCGGATGCATACGCTGCCCTAACATGTGTTCTTGCTTACCGTAATGCCTCGCTCTGCACGGTTTACTCAGCACAGATGCCATCTGCGTATGGAAATAAATAAAAAATAATCTTCTAATAAATAAAAAGGCAAAATATTAATTTTAAAGAGACTTTTACGCATTATAATGCATTTATATGTTTCTATTTTGGAGAATTTCAATTCAACTTCAAAATTTTCAGCATCATGACATACCTTCTTTATTTGGAATAGATTATAATTTTAAGATAGCATGAAAGACCGGAACACTGAATATAAAATCAAAATAACTTACTTTCAACACAGTTTCAGTCACAGTATTAAAGTCTGCCTGCTGAATCCATTAAGCTGAAATTTTAAGTTATTTCATATATTTTTCCCTCATATTTGCTTCATAATGGGATCACAACATATAAAAAAATGTAGTGCTTCATCTACAACAAAATTTTATTCGAACGATCGGTTTCAGCTGTTGATGTATCGCCATGCCGCAGAATGAACTCCGAATAAAGAGTTACAGTGCGTAAATTAACGGTTTTTATAAAAAAATTGATATTTTGCTGTAATGTTCGAAATGTAAGTAGCCAGATTCTTTTTGGCTGCTTATTTGCTCTTCAGGAAACAATTTATGGAATTCTCACACTCGTTATTGAACTCTCTAAAAAGTTATTGATTTTGTAATGGTGCCTCAATTTAGTGTACTTCTTTCCTTGAAAGCTATCGGGTTCAGTTTTGAAGACAATCACCTCACCTATCCTAGTATGTACCCCTCATTCCCTCTGCAAAGATTTAGCAGATAATGGATTTTGAAGATCCAATCAGCTCTCAGGCTTATAACCTAAGCGACAGAATACAGAAGCCATTCTTATGGTGCAATAAAATAAATAAGGCAAAGTCCTAATGATATAAAAGAATTAGTGCGTCGAATTCCTTTATGGGCATCGCACTTATTGATGTATAAACAGAGGGCAGCACCTGTGCGGAGGCCATTTGACATGGCAGCCACGTGGAGCGCGCCCTCCCCCACCCCGCGACTTATTTAGATCCTGATCTCCAAGAGGGCATTTTCGGCGTTATTTTTTCATCCGTTCACTGTGAAGAAGTCCACCCCCACCAAGGTGCTCTTTCACGCTCCGGCGGTCATCCACGCGTCTTCAACTGCGAAGGTCCTCAAAAAGGCTTTTCTAAGCGTCCGTTGCTGCCATCAATTCTCTCATAACTTCATCGTTATCGCTTTTAATAAACTGATAAATAAATAACGACCTGGTTGTCGTAGCATTGCTGCATCGTCAGATGATGGAACAAATAATTTTACAATAAGGAATAATAACCTAATGATATAAAACTCGATAAATATAGTATGAGAGATTTGCTGCGAATCTCGGGTTGTTGACCCCTGTTTCATTGTTTTGTGAAATCTATTGTAAAGAATCCATGCATCTCTACAGTGTTAAATGTAAACTTACGTGTTTTAATGTGCCTTCAATTTATTTTCCCTTAGAAGTCATGGCCAGAATTCTAAATTCAGAATCAGAATTTTATATTGATATCATCAGATTCTCTGACCTTTAAAAAATGCCTTTGCAAATAAAAAAAATTTGAATGATACAAGGATTTTTGTATTTGTTTAACTTGCTCTTACATTTAAACCATTGGTTCAGTGCGAAGGAAATAGGAATAATAAAGAAAATAAAAATTTAAGAGAAAAAATTTAACTACTAATTATACTAATTAATAGTTAACTAGAAGTAATTAATGAGGGAAGAATGAAGTGAACCATTCCAAGGTGAGACAATAGTATTCAGAAAATGTCTATAAATTATGTTGAATGAGAACTGCTAAAAAAATGGTGGAAGGGAATTGAAAAAATAGGAAGACGGAGGGAGAAGAAACGTTTAGCACGTGGAAGTCCGAGTGTAAAATATTAAAGCAAAGGATGCAGATGAATTAGGGACACGAAATTTCGTAAGGGAAAAAGGGCAGAAGGAAGTTAACATGGAGAAGCATAAGGATGTTAGATAAACCGGAAGAGAACCCAGAAAGAGAATGTGATATAGTGCAGTTGGAAGCTTGTCAGAGATAGAACACTAGATTTGACGATTATAAGAAAAAATATATATTTTTATCTAAAAGGGAAAGATTAGTAGCAGAAGACATAGACCAGATATAGAAGCTTTGAGGTAAAGCGTGGGGTTAGGAAGTGTGAAACCGCTTATTCGACACTTAGCAACCAAGAAATATCCGGGATAATGGATTTTTTCCAAAATTCGGAATAATAGTCCTCTGACATAGCGTTTTGGTCCCAAAGTGAAAATATGTCTCTAAATGTATGTATGGTTGCTCCTCATGGTTTCCGAAATCACATAAGTTCCGATTCACTTCATATAAGAACTGACTAAAGCTATTCTGACCCGCAATCTTGCCGGTCAAATTTTATTTCAATTGCGCTTTAAATAGTGTACAGAGATTTTTTTATTTTGCGACCCCTTAACGCGGTTGTGTACCTGAACACGTACGTCATTCGCTCTTCACTCCCCTCGGCAGTTTGATCAAAAATATTAAAATACCGAGTATAACTAATGATAAACACAACTACGTCGTAGATAATACAAGACAGATAGTGGGAAAATTATTCTACCTTATAAGAACTAAGCGCAAAAAAATCAAGTACTGAATATGTTTTTCGATTAATTAACCCACTTTTAACGTATGCTGAGAAATTAATCATAAAACTTTGTTGGTACTCTGTTTTCGAGTCTTTTGGATAGTATATAATATACCGATAAAGTAAATCAAAATTGGGTGAATCACTGTTTTTTATTCTAAAAATATATCCAGAGGATATGTTATGGCAGATTAGGAAAACCTTAGTACTGAGTAAATCTTCGTACTTGGGTCAAGATATTTTGGTTTGGTACCTTTTCATCAATCATTGTGAACTGATATAGAGAGGATTACCTACCTGCCTTGATGATTGAAATGTAGTTCGTAGACTTTTAGCCTATTATTAAAAATTTGAAGCCTATATATCGGCGTATAAGAACAACATATTGTATATTTTTTGGTTTTTTTCGGATTATTTATATTAATAGCAATTATCAGAATGTGACTCAGACGATACGTTCATTACCAAGTGACAGCTGAAAGCACTCATCAGAAATACCTCTTGAAAGATCTTGAAATCTCAAAAAGGACATTGAAAATCACCTATGAAAAATAAACGAAATGCAAGTGTTAATGAGTTAATTAGGTGAAGAATGTCATGAGTAACACCTGTGGAATAGGAAGTAATATGGAAGCTTTAACAATCATAATGCCCGTAAATATAAAAATATAAATAAATATACGTTATATAATTTAATTGGGGCCAGAATTTTGATCGTCTTCGGCTTAGATTCTACAATTTTCAGTCCATCATTAACCATCAGTTAGTTAGTTAAAAAGCTAAGTGCGGCAAAGAATGATTTAGAAATTAACTGCAGATGACGTTTCATATTAGAGCCATACAATATGAGCTTGGTAGAGGGCTTTGTGGTGTGGGTATGTCGCACGCCGAAAGAAGTTGATCGAGTTGAAAGGAAAGTAAAGGAGCTAGTGTTGGAGGTGAAAGATTGGAAAGGGGACTTTATTTAGTAAAACGGTACAAACATTGGGTTTGTCAAATACTACAGGGTTGGTAATAAAAGTAATGGAGGGAATGAGGCTATGAATAAAAACAGATGCAAGGGAAGAGTTGTTGGTTGAAATCAACAGACGAGTTAGTAAAAGTAGAATCTAATTCAGATTTTGAAAAATGCGTCAATTTTTGGATTCATGCGCCCGCTGAGTGTTGGAATTCTCAGAATGCTGATTAAATTTATTCGTGGTAATCGACTCGAGCTAGACAGGAAGGAACTGACGCATTGTTAGAGGTAATTATTTTATCATTTTCATTCGTTCTCTCTCCTCCTTTTTCGGGGAATCCAACGATTCATGTGCACAAGAAGAGAGTCATCTACTGATAATTTAATCGGTGCTACCTTGCTTTTATAACCAGGACTCGGCGACTTTGCGTTATACACACCGCGTAATAGTTCTACGAAACAGTCAACCAAAGTGAAATAACCCAACACAATCTGAAAAAAGCTCGGAAAGTTCAGGTCATAGCATGTTCGAGCATTTCGTGAATTCTTCTAAATAAAGGCTGATTCAATTTTATTTGGCGAGTTTTTCGTTATGCTCAAAGTTGCACCGTCCTATAACACCATTGTTTTCGTCCTTGGAGAATTAGGTTACTATTAATTGCTCTCAACATGATAATTTTAAAGGAAAAATAATAACGATTAAGGGAAAGGTTTGAATACTTTGCAGTCCTCAAGTCCTGCGGCTAATCCCAAAGGAATAACAAGTGTGAAAAATAGCCCCAGTCATGTCGCTAATTTTCACACTCGTTATTCCTTTGGAAAAATTTGGTTGAACTAACTGACATTCTTAATTGCGTTGAACGATGCGTTCACCTCTTACGACTGAAAGGAATTTATTAGAACAGAATTTTCGTTTCTATTCATGGCACGAAATTTAACTTAATAATCAAGAAAAAAGTGAGTCGTAGATATATATTATTATCAACCAATTAAAATCCAAACTCTCATAATCTAAAGTCGCCGCGCAGTGGTTACAAAAAAAGAGCCAAATGACTTACGTGATTATAGTAGAAAGCGCATTTGCTATAACAATAAGTACGGAATCGTTAGTCCATATTTTCGGAAGCGTGGTAATCATTCTACGAAAATTTTCATACTTTCTGTTTCCACAAAAGCTAAAAACACCACTCCTAGTTACAAAACAATTGATTTATCATTAGGTCGAAGAAGATCTGTTCCATAACTTTTGAATATTCAGTGTGCTTTTTTTGCTTTTGGTCTTGCAGTTCTTTGACGTCTAGCCCTGGTTGTCCCTTTCTTATAATCTCGTTTATTCGTGGTTTTCTTCTCATGGAATTAATTTTGTATTCAATGATTGTTGTATATGTTGTATACATTTTCCTAAATAAATTAAATATAGTTCCCCTTGGACTATGTTAACAATGAACTCTTTTTTTCTTACAGGTGAGTCACTTCCTTATCACTTTCGAACGTTTCAAAGGGGTGGTGAGTACTTTTTCTATTTTACCTCTTTTTAAACCATTGTCTTGATGCTCCGTTACCGCTTTCCGACTCATGGGTCAGCGAATTCCTTCAAGATAAACTGAGATAAAAGATAGGTCGATTTTATTCTGATTTAATTCAAGAATTTTCGGAATTTAAATATTAATTAATCCACAGAACCTGATTTTTTATCTAAATTTCTGTAAACTTTTCGTTTTTTAGCAATTCAGCAATTAGTTTCGTTTAAAGCAATTTTAAGTGTATACAAAAAAGTTTTCCGCTCCGTCCGTGTTTGCTCTAAGAAAAGAGTTTTGTACCTTTGACTCACGGACAGATATACCATTAGGCGCCAGCTGAAGGTCTCAGCATTGAAGGGGCCCAAATAAGAACGTTTTGTTGTTTTTTAGACGAATTATGTAATAATCTCTTATTGGGGCTTCAATAAAGGTCCTTGCGACAAGGGCCTCTGAAGTTCGACCCTGCTTGGACGGAATAGGGACAGTTGTCAAGAGATTATGTTTTCGCCGTAAAATCTTATGAGCGAATTAATCTTTTTCCGAGCGACAAAGTTGAATTCCTAACTTTTTGCAAAAAACTTAAGGTTAGCCTGTTAAATTACTAGAAAGAGAAAAACTAAAGCGGATTTATTCATTTCCCTTCTTGTGTGTGGTGGTCTTTCTGAGGATAGGAGCACAAAAGAAGTTGGAAGAATAGTTAAGGAGAGTTTTGTGAAAAGAAAGGAACTAATGACGAAGGGCTTTGTAAAAAATACCTGAAGAAGACATCCCTAGTCTGTATGGTTAAATTGTTAATCTTTAGTACTTTATTGTATGGATATAAAACTAGAACCCTAAGAAAGAGGCCACTAAATGATTGAATGCCTCTGTAGTAGCTGTAGCTAAATTTGGAATAAGTTGATTTGAAGGGAAAATAAACCAGGAAAGGCGGCAGATGGTGGTAGAGAAATTGTGTTAGATCGAAGAAATAAAATAAAGGTAAGTGAAATAATTGGGATGGGAGGATCACTGGAGAAAGTAAGGCAATAAGGGTAGTACTTAAGGGTAGTGGCAGAAGGCAAAGCAAAGACAAAATTAGTTGGATGTCGTCAAGCGAGGAGTTAGTTATCAGGGAGTGTAGGACTTGCTGTGAACTGGATATTTCTATAGCATACATAAATATCTGCAAAAAGAGGCGAAGGACTCACTTTTAAGGGCTTATCCACTTTTCTGAGGTTACCCTTTATTCCCGATCATTACGATCTTCCTCTTCCAAGTCTCGTTCCCGCATCATTAGGGCTATTCCCGTCCTGCATGTTTTCCCAGGCCGCCAACGTTTTCATCTTCCCGGTGGAGACCAATTTAATAGGGCTCTTGGCAATCTCTCATCTTCCATTCATTGAGCCACCATTCCATGCCATTGGAGAGCGCTTCCCTGTATTCTTCTCGTCACCGATTCTTCCATGTCCTTTAATTGTCCAATGTCTTCCTTTTCCTTTCAAACCCGAATAGTATGAACTCTCTCATAATCCCTTACTCCTCATATATATCCATCTAGTTATACCCTTATGGGGTCAGCAATTTATTTCCTCCCTTAATTTCTCCACGCTTTTCTAACTATTCGTCTCTTCGGACGTATCCATACCATTTAACATTCCCTTTTTTCTTAAAGCTTCTTGCATCTCTTCAGCATCTCATTCACCACATTCAACCAGCATTTTATCGCTCTTCCTCTCACATTCTCATCGGTCAACATGCTTGCAATCATGCTTCCGTGCGACATTGCTAAATATCCATACCTTCAAACTACTCTTTCATACTAGCTTAGCTACTCTTTCAGTATAGTTTACGCCCTAACCACCGATTTACCGATTTGACTTTTCCTCTTTTTACCACTCATATTCATCAAATGAAGCATTTCTACTGCTTACATTTTACTCATTTGCTTCTCCGGACATACCAAATTTTTGTCATCATAACTCTGTGTGGGCGGAAGTTAAATTTTATATTAAGCCTTTTTCTGCAGTCCTTCACGTTTAATCACCGACCACTTATTCCCACCTCGGCTGCTTGCATTTTACTTTCTCGGCGTTTACTCATCAAGTAAACCTCTGCGTCATGCGTCAATCTTCTTTCCCCTATTGTTTGCGGTTCTCTCGTCTTTATTTCTTTAGAATGGCGGCTCTTAATCTTTTTTACAGCTCTGCCCATTTCAACATCAACATGTGACCTACTGACCACTTCATAGCCGAGGTGGTTTCTAAGTCAATAGATATGGCCCTCGATATCTCTATGACTAAACTAAAAACATGTTTAACAGCTGTTTTTAAAGCAAAATCATCACTGATGTGGAGAAGGTTTTGCTTGAGAATTAAAAGAATTCTTTGATTGAATATATTATTTACTTTCGAACCTTTTTGGAGGTAAAATGTTGCGATCTTTTATGATTTGCTTTTATGATCTGTGATGGCGAATGGTCTATGATGGAGAAGCTACAATTCAGTGCAATCTACCGGATCCCTACACGCTATTTGATAACCACCATATTTCTATACATAACCATATTCCAGCAGATCGAAAACAGCACAATTTCCATCCTCGAAACAGTTAAAACGGCACTACCTCAGTTTTTAATTTTTTCAGCACGTCCTTTTACGCATTAATTAATTTAATTCCTACCGTAATTATTTTCGTTCTGTTTTTCTCTCCGGTTCAGTGAAAATACCGAATTTCTGTTTCGCCCCGGCAACCTGAGCCTGTTTTTCACCCCGAGAATTTAATATTAATACCCTTGAACTGTTTTTATTACGTATAAATTTAAAGAAACATTATTTTGGTTAAATTCTGGAATTAAAATCGGAATATTGAAGAGATTATCAAATAATTAGGTCAATTACTAAAATATAAGTGTTGATTAGGGATTTGTAAGTCAACTGAATGATTAATAACTATTGTCACGGTTAAATCGAATGTAAACAGACAGCCATGGCGGAATAAATAATGGCTTCCGGTTTCGGTTCTAGTTCAAGAATTTTTAATTTTCGGGCTGAGTTCTGTTTTCATTCCGGCAGATTATCGTTTTATTTTGTTTCGGTCCGGGACTGTCCCGAAGAAAACGGGATATATATATAATTCTCTCCAAATAACCTCTGTCGGCCTCCAGTGCTGCGCTCAAGATGAGCAATTCCGCCCATACTTCCCAAGGCTGTATCCGACATACGCTGGCACTAATACATTGCCATCCACTCCGTGTAATTAAGCGATTGCTGTTTGCAGTGCAATCGAAGTGTTTGGAAAACAAGTGAGCGCGTCGGCGCTCTCGATTTCTCAGGCGTCATTCGGTCGTCATTCTCTCGGGAAATTTCGTGAATCTGTACGGAAGCGGTCGTTCTATATTTATAGTCTTTGCTTTGACTCACAGTCTCTCTTTGCCCTTGCGTGACTCAGGGCCGTGCTCGCTGCATCTCCGTTACGCCAGCCGACAAATTCCGACAATTCAAGTATTTACGGGCACCTACATCTCGTTGATACCTTGCTAGCTGTCCATCTGTCTGATAGGCGTGTAAGCTCCATGCGGTAGACCTACTGCTTTCGATTATTACAGTCGTGGATCTTTCAGGGAAAGAATAAGTTTCCGAAGGTTGCCCTGATGTCTGTATCTCTTATTTTGCGCTCGTTGACGTATCGCTCGAAGTAGCTGGGAGGTCGCTTGATGTCTGTTTGATACGTATTTCGTTGTGTATTTCGAAGACTTCTCTTCGTTCTCCTAAGATTGAAAGGGAAAATAGGCACGTGAGGAATAAATCGTTGTAGGGAGTTTACTTGTTGCCTTTACTGTGACCAACAGAAGAGGTAGGGAACATGCTGTCTTTTAGCTCCATGCAGCCCTTTCGTTTATTCAAAGCGACTGTTTCTTCGCTTCTCGAGCACATATTTACCTACGTTTGTTTTCCAGTTTCGTGTATCACGTCAAGTAAAAGTAAAATAGAAAATATTTCATAACATTGTACTCAACGACATTTTACTTTACGGACTATTATTATTGTTATGTTAGACCCTTTAATGGCGAAGTTAGGCCCGAGTGGGCCTCTCTTCCATCCAACGTCGTATATTATTCTACATTGGTATTTACAATTTCTAAAAAGAATTTAAAACAAATTTAAAATTCACCAAAAAAATATATGAAAGATTTTGTTTGTGGGGAAAAAATCTCCACAACTGAAGGTGGTAGAGAAAAAACCCACGTTGCGGGGAAACACCCACACAGAAAACACAGCGAGAAATAGAAGTTAAAATTAAAAAAATTGTTTAAAAAGTAAATGTAAATCTTTTTAAACTTGAAAATGAAAATCAGATGCTGATGAGGTTTGCCAAGTATCACCCAAGTATCTGTCCCATCGATGATGGTCGGTATCATTAGTTGATACTGAGCAGAGCCTGAAATGAAGTTGGTGAGAAAGAGTAGATGGCATTGACCAAGTGAACACTACTATGTGGCAAATTCACTGACTACGACTTTACGAACGAATATCTATGTAAACTATTTGAATGTAGAAGATACGCCACTCAGATGAGTGATAGATGTTGCCTGCTGATTTAAACTGCGGCCCAATGGTCTCATATGATGTCAAGAGGTATATGCTTTCTTTCGGTGAAATCTCCACCCCCGGTATACAAGTCAGTAACAAGGATAAACGGACATGTAAATGCTGTCGAGCGCGACATTCGAACCACATATCTCCAATTTTTCGGGTTTTTCGCGCACCTCCCACCTGTTTTTACCATTTGAGCTGGTTTGAAGAACATTTTTAGGTCTACTCGTATTTGTCGTGAAATGGCTCAATAGGTAAAAGTGGCACCCTCCCAGGAAGTTTGCGGTTCGATTCCCTGTTCTGATTGACATTTCAAGTCCGTTTATCCTTTGGATTTTTCCAGAGCGCACCCCAATGCGCGCAAAGTATATTTATTTCTCTTTCCGGGTTAATAACTACTATATTTTCTTCTCTTAACGTTACGAGAAAGACAGAGAAGGGCGCCTTTTTTGTTTTATTTGGAAACTGCTGATAAGTCTCACCCACAGAAAGGATTTTGAGTTATATTTAAGGTGCATCTCACGTTGCCTTCCGAAAAATTAATATAGTGGTACCTTGGTCAACGAAGATAATCCGTTCCAAGATTGTCGTCGTTAACCAAAACCGTCGTTTTCCAAGGTGCAATTTTCCAGCGACCATACTTCGAGTCAAATACGCAGATAAAACTCATTTAAATGTCATTAAAATTTGGTACATGTAATTTACTCGGTTATATTTGCGACAACATATTATCATTAATAAAATGAATAGGCATTAAAGAAGTGTTTAACTCCCAAGGAAGAATGGACTTGAAAAAAGTCTGACGGGACCTGGAATTCAACCCTGGTCTCCCAATTGCCGGTCGGATGCTCTAACCGTTGAGCTATCCCGGCAGAACATTTCCAATGCCCACAAATTTTACACACAAAGTCTCCCGAATGCAAAGTCTCCCGAATGGCTTGGAGAAATGTTCTGCCGGGTCAACGGACAGAGCACCCGACCTGTAATTGGGAGTCAGACTTTTTTCAAGTCCATTCTTCCATGGGATTTTTCCTGGGTGCGCACCATCTTGCGCAAAGTCACCCTTACCCGTTTTCCTAAGTTTTTAACTGTCAATCTGCACCAGAAAGCATCGTAAACCAAAGACTGCGTCGTTACCCAAGGCATTTTTTTATCACAGTCTCTCGTCGTTTGACAATTACGTTAACTAAATTCGTCGTTAACCACAGTAATTACCTTTGATGGTGGTAATAACCACTCTAACTTTACTTTTTTTGTGTGACAGTGACCTGATTACTATTATTATTATTATTAAAGATTAACATTAATTCAGCCTCAATCTCGCCTTAATAAAAAGTCTCTTCTTCCATCTAACCTCTCGTCAATAATCTTAAAAAAAAACCATGAATGGTGTATGATAAATAGAAATAGAGAGAAAAACTTTGAGTTGTGGATGTAAAAAAAAACAATATTTTAAGAAAATAGATGTACAGTCAAACAACTGAAGCCGTTATTGCGGGAGCTTGGAGCTTGCAAGAAAGTCTGAAGTCACTTATGTTTTTCTTCTATTAAAATTCGGAAACTACTCCCCAACATTCCTCAAAGCAACTTTACCTACTATCTTGCATATCACTCCTGCCTAGGGAGTGTTATGTGCCTTCTGCTCTTATCGACGGTGAGATACCACGCTTCTGATGGTTTCCTTAGGTGAGGAGATGGAGGGCGCGCGTGCTCGTCACGCTATTCTGAATCCAAGGCGCCACCGCGTCGCTTACGCCTTTCGCTGTATCTCCATTCAGGTTCCTCTTGAATCCCACCTTTGCGGATATTCCGGGATACTCCCGGAGTTTGGCATGAGACGCTCCAGTCCCCCCTGCCGGACGGAGGTTAAATTATCCGGAAAATATTACTTTATCTGCCGAAAAAGTCATTAATCATCGAATATAAGTTTATGTGCTTCAACTTTGTTTGTAATCGCGTATGGCTGAGGCCTTTGTGTGCTAAGTTATCTTTACCCTTTTCCTGTAGTTTAATACCTAAGCATTGAAATTTTACCAAGAAAAACGTCTTTAATCGCTAAGTCTACGTAAAGTATTTTTTTTTTTTCATTTTCACTTGAATGAACAAGATTTTGAAGAAAAACTTTTTAGACGAATTCTTTGCTTCGAGAAGTGGCGAAAATACTATATTAATCACACGGAAAAATACCGCAGTTTCCCCTTCTCTTCTCCTACCCTTTTCCATTTTGCTGTGATAGATACTATAATCATTTTGAACCGAGGTTGACTAAGAACACTTAAGAAGAGTTCACGGTTAAAAAAAACCTTACCCCTCCAGCCGGGAGACATGCGTCTAAATTTGCAAGACTTCGGGAGACTCCCGGAATTCCGGGAGAGGTGGCAAAGCTGCTCGGGAGCCGCCAGAAGAATTTGGGTAAGGTCCGTCACACCAAGCCGTTCCGACGTTGCACGCATTTTTTTATGTCAGGTCAACAGACTATGCAGATATCATTTGGGGAGTAGGGGATGGATTAAGGACGAGAGAACGATAAGGAAAAAGCACCGTCGGGTAAGTGACGGAGAGGTGGAGAGAATTAAAAATAGGTATGAAGGCTGCATCATCAAAAAGCGCCGCCCGAAAGATAATAAAAGATATACGGCGATGAATGGCACTTTGCTTGTCTAGTCGGTTCTGAACGGATCATTTGGAAACTTCAGCGGTAAAGCTTATCATATCAACACTGAGCAATGCTCAACAGATCCCCCAACGGGACAAATTGGCCAGATTTATTTATTTACTAGTAATACATCAACATACAGCAATAGGCCAATTACGGTTAACGGTCAACAATAAATGATAATTTCAATAATCAATAAATAATTGATCGAAAATGAAAATAAAATTGATCAACAAATTTAAACAATAATATAAATAATAAAACGATAATATAATTAAAGAGATCAGCGTTAAACAGATCCAAATCAGTCTCTTTCAACCATTGTTACAATTGATTTTAGAGGTAGATAAAATGGATCGAAGTTATTGGAAGATTGAAGAATGGATCGAAGTTATTTGAAGAAATTGAGTGTATGCGGAAAAAGAGTGACCGTTTTATTATTGACAGACGTGGAGTATTCAAAGAGAAGATATCAGATAGGCGAGTTGTTCTTGAAGGAACACGGAAAGTGGAACGAGAGAGTAGGAGAGGCGAATCAACCTTGTTGTTGCTAATATTATATAGGAATGCAATGTCGGAAAGAGATTGGACTCAAGGAGATATTTTCGCAGGAACAATCCCATTCTCACTGCAATAAACAATGATAATATTTTTACTTGAGGGAATACAACAGAGGAATACACAAGCGCAAGAATACAATATTAGTGACGAATGTGATCCTTATAAACCATCTCTGTACATAGTCTCAACCTGATGACTGGTTAGATCCTCATCCACCCCACAATAGCTACCGAAAGCTTGAAGTGGGAATGTGACGTACTAGGTTTGATGAGGAGTGAGGTACTTTGCCCTTGCTTTTCCTACTGAGCCAAAATGCTATAAGTGGAACTTATGTGTTCGTCGTTTATGTCCGTGATGTTTCCAATTATAAAAACGGGTGTATTTGGGGGTTTTTATTTCCGTTAAAGAAATAACAATTAAGCTTCATGATCCTATGAGTGACACGTTCCGCAGGATTTAATGAAGAGTGATAAAAATGACTGCCATTATTCAGCTTTATTCATACCTCATTAGCATTCCTATCATCACAAGAAAAAAACTGAAGCAAAAGTAGATTAGAGGTCCAGTATCCTTACCCTGTAACAGAAAAAAGTAAAACATTCAGCAAGATAACCTAATAATCTCATGAATGTTCAAATTCGCAAGTATTTTACGCTTCCGTTTCCTACGTCTACGTAAATACCCTGCAAGCCGCCTTTCGGCGCGTATAAATGACAAATCTTTTAATTTGTCAAAATGTCTACCATCTTCCGATAATTGAACGTCTACTAAAAGTTATATCAAAAGACATCATTTATATCATTTTTACTCGATTCATTGCAATTAATTTATTATTATTTGAAAGTGAAGTGACGTAAAAATTCAGTTTGGATGTTTCCAATATATCCCTTATCTCAGTTCCGTCCAGCAAAGTTGGAGGCATAACTAAAATTAAAGCTTCATGTAATGGAAAATTGAGTCGTTTCAATTTTGTCCCTTTGCTTGGATTTTTGCTGATTTCACGTTTTTGTTATCCATTCCTCCGAGATAATGCTCCACGGGAAAGCTTTAGCTTATGCGGACTCGACAGAGGCATTCAACTCAGTAGAAAACTGTTATAAATCGCTCTAAATATTTGCTCAAGCACCGAAAACAAACCGATGAAAAGATGCCAAAACAGAAGAAAAGCATCCAGACTCAGATGTTTCTTGTTCGCAGACATGAGCGGATAACTTCAATTATTATTTTTTGTCTTCCCTTCCTATAATACTATAATTATAATCAATAGGCTCCACTTAGGCTCCTACTTCAGGAGAAAATCGCTTCTATATGACAATAATTATTCAATCAATATAACAAAGGTTTACGTAACCACTTAATGAACGTTGACTACTGAACTACATGTTTTATGCATTGTTGCGTGCCAACCACAGAATATGAAATCATCTCTTGGAAAACCGGACGAATTAAGCTTTGAAAAGATTAAGAGAAAATCTGTCCTATCATAGAGTGGTAGAAAGTCATTATCGAGGGTTTAAAATCAGAGGATTGTTTTTTCTTGGACCTTAACAAATTTTACATAAACAGAAATCTTACGAACTTCAACTTCAGAGATTGAATGAAAGAAATACTCCAACTCGAAAAGTCCCGAAGGAAATTCATAACTTATTATCGTATTTTACAATGAGGATTTGCTGAATTAAGTTAACTTAATCAAAGTGTATATGGTTTCATTTAAGGTTAATGAATTATTTAGTAACTCGTCTTCGTTGCAAGAATGTAACTGTAGGAAACAATAATCGATGCAGCAATTGTTAAACGGTGACTGAAAACAGGGAATTGGCAGACGTCAAGCGTGGTTGTCTCGCCTCAGGGTGGCCACACGTTGAAAACGATACTGTCTTAGTATTACGCGATTTCTAGTTAATAGCTAAATGGCCGATAGTGAAAATAAGGTTCGGAATAATTCACTCACGCCTTCCATTGATACTTCGACTACCTTTTTATCGATTCCGTAGAATCAAAGAAATAGGATGAATAATGCGAAGAGCTCTAAATTCTAGTAAGTTTCCGTTTCGGCGAAGTTTTTCCGCCGCATCTGCACGTCTGCTCCTCTCTCACGCCCTCTGCCACATGCCGGAGACGCACGCATTTTTTGTCCGCTTATTTTGAATTCTCCAGAAAGGATGCGGGGAATGTGTTGGGGTGAAGATGGGCGCAGATGCTCTGATCTGATACGATAGCGCGTGCATTGTAAGTCAGCTCGTGGAAGTGATACTTCTAAATAGACGGTGACCTATTTACGTGGGATTATCTCGTTTCACCGACACCCGCTTTACCGACGTACACTTGAACGACATTTTTAGACCGACATCTCCTTTATAGGACCTCCCTTGGGCGATAAATCGTCCGTGATATTAAACGATTTGCTAGTAAATATTGATATTAGTTATTGGAAATAGTTAATTAGTCTTCCGTGATGATTATTTTGATATCATTTACAAATTTTGACATTCGTGAAACAAAGTTAATGTTAACCATCAAATTTGCAATCAATAGTTTTTCTCTCACTATAATTTCAACCGTAACAGAACGGAATTGATTCTCAAAGGGTAGTGAAGTCGTAATCACCGTAAATTACTGCTGCATAAACGGTAGATATTACCTCTTATCATAGCTCCTTACTGTAAATGGAAACTATCTATATGGTTGCCTAGTGATGTAGAGTATCAAGCTATTTCCCAAATGTGGTTAGTTTTTAAAACTACGTGTAAAATAAAAACAAAATTTGGAGCTGTCGGCAACATGTACTGTCGGCGAAACGTAGTCAGTCAGTAGTAATGAGCCACCGAGTGTCGGTTATTCGAAGTAGTCCCATTTTAGCGATTTCCTCACGCGTGACTTTGTGTAAAAAATGGTGTGCGTTGGGTAACGGTAGCTAAATTTCCAATGGTTCTCATAATTGGCATAAAATGTTAACTTACCAGTACATGACAAATCTAAAGCCGAACATGTTTACAGGTTTGTTTACCTAAGGAGTTAAGCTCCAAACATAAAGGGCTAGTAGTGGTGTAGGTCATTCTGAGAATAGGACCTGAGGATTGTCCCATTTATAGGAACTGCAACTGATATGCAGATGTAATTTTTTATTGCGTACTTAAATTTAATAAGTATTTAAAAACAACAAAATAATATTACAAATTTAAAACATGATTTCCAAAAATAATCAAAAAATATTGTGGAATTTTAATAGCAGTGATAATTGTTAATTTTATCTTTATAGAATTGTGAAAATTTTATCATGTCCGGAAAAGACAGTTTTTTTCACAAATTAAATAGCGGGCATAAACTAATAAAAGTAATGCTAATAAATCTTACTTTTATAGTAGATTTACCTAACCTTATCTACGATGTGTGAATAGAATTAAAATCGCTCAATTTAGATCGTTGAAAGGAATTCGAGCTTGTTTGGTCATCCAGTTCATTAGATAGAAAGTAATGATTTCAATTGATACAGATCTTCAATTTTAACAGAAAAAACTGATTTGTTTGCACAAAGGGTTGAAACGCGGTAAAAAGGAAAGGACGTTATGTAGCAAATTTCAGCTTGAAAGGAATGGCTACTAAATTTTGTCTACACCAAACTACAGCAAACACTAGAGGCTTCAAAGCCCAATCCTATCCGTCAGGAAAAAAATTTCTTCCATCACCATTGATTACAGCCCTTGTGATGGGATGAACACCGTATGAGCAGTCTTAATTTTGTTGCCATTTTTACATGTATTTAAATAATTTCTCTGCCATTGTTACGTAACGCTTTGTTCATCCAAATTGTTATATTCAACAATATTCTCTATTCATCCAAAAAATTGCTTTTCGATATCTTTCTTCCACTATAGTACGCAGTATTTACGTATATCTCCAATACTTCACTTTGGAAAGTGAAACGTGCAACTCCTTGCTCTCAAAAACAGTGATTCTGAATTTTTTATGCTTACTGCCACGGGCAGGTTTTCAATCGATTTTAAATTTGACCAATTCTTTGTTCCGCTCTAAAGGTTCTGCACTACCCCATTACTGTTCGAACCCTTCGATGAAGGTATTTGCAGTCGACATTAATTGTTTAATAAAATGCGCAAGTTTCATAACATGTTGCCCTCTCTGAGATGACATATACTCGCGTAAGAGCAAGAAATTGTACTTTGAAATTGGTGTGAAATTCTACTTAATTTTGTAAAAGCTGGGCGTAGGTCGTTTTTGGCTGACTTTATCTGTTGCGAAAATCATATTCCACATTTTTCTCATTCGCATCTTCTTCGAATCACGTCCCTAATGCCATTTAACACATTTTTTTCGGCTCAGTATTTCTGTACACGATAAATGGCTTAAAAGCGTACTTTTATTGATAACTTGTATATCTAGTGATGGGGTTCTACGTTACCAAACCACCACGTTAGTAATTATGTCAGTTTTAATCTCATTTACGGGAACACTTGTCTGTATCTCAGAAGGTGACAGAAATCCAAGCTACAACTGCTGCTTTTGGGATTGCACCCGTTTCACTCAAACGATGAAACTCTTCGGCAAACCGCCACTCAATCTCATTTCCTTAATTTCTAAGAATCCGAGTCCCTTTTACACACCAATAAATCTATTATGAATCGTTACGATAAAATTTCCCAGGAAATTAGTTTTCCTTTCTTGAAGAAAAAGCACGTGTCGGATTCAGACAATGTTGAAACAGTTTCAGTGCTGAGCAATCAAAGGGGTGTCATTGTTAATATGGAAGTGGTACGATTTCCTTAAACTAATTAATTTAAAAATGGTGTCGTAAGAGGATGACAGTATGCTACATTAAGTTGTAATTGAAGTTTCACATTAGCATAAATAATGCCGCTTTTCCTCTATGCAACTAACAACATATCATTGTTAAAACTAATTTAGTATTGCGTAATAATAATCGATACCGATACAGTTGAATAGTTACTGAACTCAACGTGTATTCTATTGTATTGTTCGTAATAATAGAAGTATCAAACTGAAATCAGAAGCTTTGTTGCATATCTCGCGCACTTTGCAAATACACATGCCCTAGCCTTTTGTTTAGAATGTTAGTAATCTGTTAAATAGTAGCTCGTAATGACGTTTTATAATCATCTCATTACCTTTCTGCAGTACGAAATGAAAAGTTTAGTATTTAAGTGCGTTAAATCTAGGCTACTATTCGTCTCATTTTGACCGGGCTGTCTTGGCTTTAACGTATGGTAATTCTTAAGGTCTAACGGTTTAAAAGAATAATTCATAGAAAAAATATTATTTAAAAACCTAGTATTTCTGTATAAAAATCATTTAAACGCAAATTTTCGTAAAATTGGTGTTTCGCGCTAGGTGTCGAAAGAAAATGAAATTAATTCATCGTCAGACTACCGATAAGTTTTAAGGCAACGTCCTGGTTTCAATGTCCCCAAAATATGTTAAGTCCGGTTGTTTTAGAGGTTTAAAAACACCCCGAAAGTTGTATGTCGGCAGATGGTACTTGCGTTTCGAGGCAAACGGGAGGTTCCGTATTACCGATTTCTGGGAATCACCCTATGCATATTTCAGAAACAAAGCTTTCATTCTCAAGGATTCCACAATGTTGCTTGCCGTATGAATGTGGTAACCCTAATCAACTCGGTATAATCGCAGTAGTATGGCGTTATCAGTACGCTTTAGACTGTAATTACTGAAGCATAAAAGATGTCCATCAACAACTTCACGCTTGAGATTGATAAAATAACGAATGGCGAATTACTGTTGAGTACGATTATAAGGATAGCTGACACTGGCAAGGCAATACACACAGTACCTAGATATTTATTGCTAAAAGTCACTCAATGATAATGTTAAGTCATCGGTACGTAACAGGAATCTTGAGCTGAGATGTTTGACTGCTCCTCGAAAAAGCCTGCGATTGAAACAGCGGGTAAATGTTGGTTGAGTGCTGGCCCACATGTGAAGTCGCGAGGGCGGAATCATCCATTGGACGCAGACCGAAAACATTCTGTTGGGCAGTAGGGCGGCACCCGCTCTTGGTAATCTTCCAAGGCTGACGACGCTCAAGTCGGTCGGCGGAAAGAGGAAGCAGAGCACCCCACTGCAATTTCCTATTCTTCATCTGTTTCCTTGTTCTCAGCACCCCCGCGTAACAGCGCAACTTTCTGCGATAGGGGACGCGAAATAGGCGATTTTCTTTGCAGGGCATCGAAACCACATCCGAACCAGAAACAAAAAAATGTTATTTCTGCCGAGGGAAAACCAAACCACAGTCGATTATTAAAATCACAGTATCGAAACTAGAAACCGTTATTCATCCTGTCCCGATTTTTTATTCGTATTCCAATTGATAACTGTCATTTCTTCTAATCATACATAACTGTGACTTAAAACCGCCTGCTAGAGCTGGAGGGGTATTCCATGGATACCATACGGGCCCCAAGTTTCAGGGAGCCCTATTTTATGAAAGATAGTTCTTATTTTACAGATGAAATAAACGTACCTGAAAGAAATTTCGTTGTCAAATATCTAGTTTTATATATAAACTATTACTTATTACATGAGGGTGGGGTGCGGTAGAAATTTGCACTCTTTAGTAGGTGGCTTGCCCTGCTCACTAATTAATACTTATATGTTATTAACTTACCTTCCAACTTTGATTATTACTCTAATATCCAGATTTTTATTGTAAAATTTTATTAAACATAGTATTATATAAAAGTTATTTGTAAAAAACCTCTCGGATATCCAAGTGGTTAGCGCGTTCACCTTTGGTAGAAGTGGTCCCGGGTTCGAGTCCTGTTTGTAAATGGTTTGGTAAATTAATTCATTAGTAAAATCACCCCAAAGGATAATGAATTTACTTACCATACTACTTGTTTACTAAATAATTTATTCATTTACAATGGCTAAGTTAAAAGAATATCAGCAACCTCGATCTGATTGCACGTGAGAAGTAGTATAATACCGACATCTTAGAAATTTGTTACTTTGAGAAATTTTCGGCATATGATCTGGTATCTACCGTGATATTATTAACAACTTATGATAATCTAATAAACCTATCGTTATAACAAACTTAAACTGGATAAAAAGTATTTAAAGATACTTTTATCTTTATAAACCTATCTGAATTTGCATCCTCTTCCATCTCTAATTTAGTAAAACGACTGGTTTCAGATCCTTCGTCTTGGTTCCTGCTGTTATAGAAGAATAATTCTCGTGAAATTTGCTGCTATATTTTTCAGTGCGAACAATGAAAACTGCATCACATAGTCATCTCTATTTCCTTAAATCGTATCAAAAATTGTCCATATTGATGCTTAACTTTGGATTGTTGCGGGAAGTTGACCCTTGTATGACGGCGATATTATTTCTCTTATGAGGTGAATAAATTAGAAAGTTTACTTTCGTACGTTTTTACGTTCGCCTAAAAGCAAAAAAAACTTTAAGCTGCGCAACATCTAATATTTACTTGTCCTGGAATGTCCTTACGCATGTTAGGCTGGTATTCATTTTTCTAATGGTATCCAATTCAAATCCCAATTAAGATTTCAGAGACAAGGCCTCCATCATTAGGGGGTCTCCACAAAGGAAATGGACTTCTTCACACACACATCACTTCCTTTGTGGAGACCCCCTGATGATGGAGGCTTTTTCTCTGAAATGCACATTGGGACTTCCCAGAAATCTGTAATCCGGAGCTTCCTAAACTCGCGTCTCTAAACGCGAGTTCCGCTTGCTGAAGACGGCTTATGGAGTGTTTTTAAACCTCCAATTGACAATCAGGCTACATTTTTCACTTTCGATCTCGCTTCCGATGAGAATACCCGTTCCAATTTTCTTTTTGTAATGGAATACCACCAAACAAAGGCCGTGACGATCAACGTTTTGTATTGTGTGCAGTAAGTTTAAAAGAAGGAATACTCCTAGATACTGACAAGGGTTGTATAGTAATTTTAAAATACGTCGTGAACCGCTATTTTAAGTCGTTGAATAGCTCTAGTTTGCATCGAAATTTATGAGCTCACAGAACTTGGATTCGTTTTAAATGCTAGATGTGTCGCTGAAGCATAAGAAAAGTCTCTGGAGGAAGGGAAGAGTCTTTAAACACAGCGACAACATCGCTTAATTGGCGCTAAGTTCGTGGGCTTTTTCCTTTCGTTCGGCATCATTTCGTACGAAGAATTTTTCTCCAGGAAATAGCTCCTTTTTATCACATAAGTGACTTCAGACTTTCTTGCAAGCTCCCGCAATAACGGCTTCAGTTGTTTGACCGTACATCTATTTTCTTAATATACTGGCTTTTCCACAACTCAAAGTTTTTTCTCTCTATTTCTATTTATCATACACCGTTCATGTTTTTTTTTATATATAATGCCGCTTTTTCTCGTGTGACGAGCAACATATCATCGTTAAAACTAATTTGGTTAAGTGCAACAATAATCGATACCGATAAAGTTGAATAGTTACTGAACTCAACGTGTATTCTATTGTATTGTTCGTAATAATAGAAGTATCAAACTGAAATCAGAAGCTTTGTTGTATATCTCGCGCCCTTTGCAAATACACATGCCCTAGCCTTTTGTTTAGAATATTAGTAATCTGTTTAATAGTAGCTCGTAGTATTTTTCGTTTATAATCATCTCATTACCTTTCTGCAGGACGAAATGAAAAGTTTAGTATTTAAGTGCGTTAAATCTAGGCTTACTATGCGTCACGTTTTGACCGGGCTGCCCCGGTTTTAACGTAAGGCAATTTTTAGGGTCTAACGGTTTAAAAGAATAACTCGTGGAAAAAAATATTGGAAAACCTTGGTTTTCTGTATAAAAAAAATTACTTCCGTTGTGGTGACCCCACTGTAGCATAAGTGACGTACAATTGTCTCCGAAAAAATACATTTCACTGCAAAAAATTCTAGATACCGGCTCCATTACAAGAAAGTTATTAATTAACGGGAATAATAAGCATAACTTATTGAAGAAAAATGTACAGGGACATGTGACTTGTTGAATACAAGTTCAGAACCAATACCACGAAAAGTGAGAAAAAAGTTATTAAAATAATAATTATTATATTTATTGGTTACACACATATACATCGATATTTTAATTTTAAATCTTATAAATTTCTATTCAGATAATCAATGCAAAGTTTATGTACATTTCAAGTATAACATTTTCCTATATAAGAATCATAAATACCTTACTGAAAGATTGTTTCCTGTGTATAGATTTCTCGTCTTGAAAACTGGACTAATCGGTAAACGGGATCAGCAAGTTGCCTACACTCCAGGAACTATCATAGTGTCCCTCCTTTAATGCTCTGAAATATTTCCACCAAGGAATTGTGACGTTTAGGAGAATTTTACATTGGCAACGGAGACTATGATCATGCAAGGATTGCAAAAGATGGGCAAGGGTTAAATTGTTTAGCTATGAACTGAATCATTATATTCAAATAACTCATAGAGAAATACTCTCAGTGGAAGGGTTTCGGGGAAAAAGAATGTGCGTACATTTTTGACAGAAGGAGAGAGGAATATGGACTGTGTGACACTTTGTCTAATTAGGCACGAAGAAACAAAAGACGCTTTATGAGAGGAGGATCAAGAGTCACGAAAAAAATCGTGACTTCATTGAGGGAATATTTGTCTGCGTTGAATATTTCTACTTAATTTTACAAGGATGCTCATTATATAAGAAATGGCTACTTCCTGTTTAAAGAAATTATCTAAGATCCTCCAGAGACCCGAGTTTGGTTTAGTTAAACTCAGGACCGGAGGTGGACCATAAAAACCAGAGACTCCGGACGAAAACCGGTGGCGACCCATACCATACACTTTGAGGAAAGTCACTATATCGACATCTAAACGTGAATGCTCATTGGTAGAGAAACTGGTAGCTAAAATAAACTTTGGCGGAATTTTCAAAGTTATCTAATGTATTTTATTTATTACGGGAATGTCTGCCGCCGTCGAATGGAATGAATGAAAGTTATTTTTTCCGGTCTTTCATGGCTTCCTCTCTAGAGCGAATTCCTTGCGTCTCCCAACGATTTATCCCGACTAATAGTTCAAGAGGAATCAGTTCACGAAAACTTTTCTTCTTGTGGTTGCCGAGTGAATGGGAAGTAAGAAGCTGAGCTGGATGAAGTCATTGTTCCTCTGCAGCTGTCGCCTCTTCTCTCTGCCCCTTCGTGACTATCGCCAGCCGCTGCTTTTCTCTCCTCCATCTCCCGTCTGTGATTACGTACTGAAAGTAATGCTTAAATGAGGGAAGTTTCGTGGTTAGATTCCATTTCGAATCGGCTTCGATTCGGAGTCAAGGAAATTCGCAAATTTCGAATCGGCGCCAAGGCTGTCTTTGTAAATTTGCAAGGGTCACAGCCACGTGTAAATTTTTCTAGATATAGTTCAATGACTAATTTGTGCTTGAAAGAACGAAGATATGTTACAACCTTGGAGGAATTATTATTTTTGTTCAGTCACTGCTAGTGAGGAATTTTCACTCCGTTTGGACTTCGCCAAATATATGAGAAGTCTCCTTTGGTTGTAATCGACTGAACCTATACTTGGTTAAACTTCATACCTATGTTATGGGGCATATACATTTTTCATGAAGCTATATGGAATGGTATCTCCCTTAACGCGACCTATAGTTATTTGAATTTGATTGAGGTGTGGCATCCTCCGAGTTTTTTATCGTAGTGTTTTCCACACATCAATGCTTTCCCGCAATAATGTTTCTTTTTGAAGGACATTTCTTCATTTGAAGGTCGATCTTTCATTCGTAGAATAAAGTTTTAAATGAGAAAGAGCATGGGGAAAGCAGAATTGCGCCAGGGAATGGACATTCGCTGTAGTAACATCATATGACACGCAACTAAAAATTGATCGTTAAATTGAATTAAATTAATGAAAATTAAATTAATTGATCAAATTGATATTAGTAGTTATGTGGTCGTTAAATTTTCGTACCTTTTCTATTATCATGGGAGATGAACTATTGTGCCGAACTTTCGATAAAGTCTAACCGTGTGGAATGGACAATACAGGACTAGAAGAAGGGTGGAAACAGTAGAAATGGCTCCCGGATAGCCAAGTGGGTAGCCCTTTCGCCTTCAGTGGAAGCTCTTCTGGGTTCAATTCCCGGTGGAGGCTCACATTTACGAAATTCCTTCGAAGCACATCTTTGCGATGATAATATATTTTGGAACAGAAAAATAATCTGATTAAATTAAACGAAAGAATTCTTAACGATGAAACGGTTATCCATTTCTGTCGTTAGTATTAGTAAGTTATTGTTATCGCTATATATTAATAAATAACCTGTAAATAAGTATCTGTAAGACATTAAATAGCAAATTTGTGGCTCGATTTTAAGAGACAGGGAGAATGATAGATAAGTACCTAATGTTTGGAATTAAATTTCGCTAGGATAAAAAATCCCTAGTACTGGAGTAATTAAATGTATGAAAGAAATACGGTGTGCTTGACTTATGATATGGACCCAAGTCATCCTAGAAAGGAAGTGCTTTCCAGGATTGAAGCGTCCCATTGAAGACGCTGCCAATTTCTCACGGAAGGACCACAGTGTACCAATAAAAAGAGGATTGACGGAAATGACCAAAGAAATAGACCACTTGAGGGTACATTCCTTTAGGGGTCCACGGAGGGGTTCTTTTATCTCCTTCCGCCCCAATCGACGACGAACTCATTGTGCCACTCATCGTGACCGATAAACGGAAGCTGCGCTTTCCGGATGACTCACGCTTTCGTGACTCTCCACGCACCCACTCCATGTCCATCGGGAGACGTGAACCCCAAGTCTCGTGTCTCCATTTCATTCCCGCGCCTAAAATTAGAAAACCAAGAAACGAAGATCGTTTTGCTTATTTTCGCGAATTCTAGAACTCAGATCGACTATTCCGAGCCAACAGGTCGTTCGCCATTCACCCAACGGCGGAGTTGTCAAATTATACATTGCTGTCAATCAAGATAAACTCAATAACCCGCAGGGATGGTTTTTAAATTGAGCAAAATTTTCTGCGAAAGGATAATTGAGACACATTGAACTGTTTAATTGGTGACTCGGACTTGGAACTTGGTTTCGGGATTCGTTCGGATTTGAAGTAATGTCTGCGCATTCGAAATGTAGCGGCGGACTTAAGCTATCAGGGGCAGTAGCCGCAGAGATCGGATTGAGGCACCCATTAGGAATTATGAGTAAAAATTCGATTTTTTGCTTAAAATGAACAAATATACTTTCCATAAAAACTCAGTCGCTTCACTACGGCAAGAGTGAATAAACAAGTTTTGAATTGCAGCGCATCGTATTTCTATAAATTGAATAGAATTATTTATAAACTTTACCATCTTACATAACTTTAAAATATATTTTGTAGACTTACTTAACAAATATAAGATTATTTCTTGAAGCGTAGAACCAGTACAATTTTACTGAGGATTTATTAGCACGGTCTTATCAAGACCCCCACATAGAAGAGGCCGACAGCTAGCGCTTATTATGCCTAATTATAAATCCGCTCCTATCGAAATGATACGAAAGGAATTATTCTATTCCTATATCCAATAAAAACCCAATATGTATCAAAGAAAAAAATTAACTGATTGAATTCCAAAATTATTAACAACATTTTAGAGCGAATAAACGTCTGTTTGCTTTAAACTGTGGGAATGCTAGTTCGTCTGCAATGTGGTAATTAAAGTGTAGATTTATTTTATTTATAGTAAAATTATAAAAAAAGTATTATTTATAGTAGTGTATATAATACACTACTATAAATACATATTTCCTATCAGTTCACGTATGAAGCGCCCGCTGTTTCGTGAGAAAAGAGTAAAATTACTTTAGATATCCTTTGTCATGACTGACTGAAACAATTGATTAACATTCTGAGGAGGAAGTGTGTCCTCTCATGTTAAACGTAGCTTCTTCTACTCTCTGTGGAAGACTGGTCTCACCTGCTCAGTTGAACAATGTGTGTGCTCCAAGCTAATGAATTATGCATAAGAAATCCTTTTACAGTGAGAGACTAATTGTGACCTCAACAGATGGCACTTGAGCTGCAAATTTGTATTTATTATGCATAAGGTTCAAGCTAAGAAATTATAGTTTGAACTTTGCAACGGAGTACCATTTTATTTTTTCTTATGGTTTTGCGCCCACGTTGTTACCTGGCCATTGTCATCATTGATAGTCAACAGACTCCCTAATTTTGAGGATGGATATGCGGGTGACCTTTTCCTTTGGTGGGTTAGGTCAGTGTTACTCAAATAACTAAGGACCAAATTTTTGTTATGCGCCTGTCATATTCTGATAAATCCTTTATAAAATCTCTCTCCCCCTTGAAATTGTGAGGAAGTCTTGTATTCAGCTTCCTAGGTAAAAATATCTTCAATCACACAAGTTACCACAACGGGTTTTGAATGGAAATGTACCCGCATTAAATTTCACGAGAGTGATTTACACTGTTTGTTTAACAGTAACGCCGTAAGGAGGCTTGCAGGGTATTTATGGAGATGTAGCAGTAGTGTTAAAAGTGCTTCGACAGCTTAGGTCATTTCGCACGTGGACCCCCACCGGGAATCGAACCCGGGATCGCTTTCACCGAAGTCAAACGCGTTGCCCACTTGGCTATCCGGGAGCCCTATTTATGGAGATGTACTTTGCCAAATCGTGATTTTTCTGATAATCCACGTTAATTACCTAATTATATCTGTTCATATTAAGGGTTTCCTAAACAAGACTTTATGCGTAGTGTATATTTACTCCGTACTGTTTAACTTTGTTTTTTTTTTTTTAATTAATTAATTTTGTTAACATCTTCGCCCAGAAAGTCTTCATGGCATGTAGGAGGGGGTTTAGTTATACCAATATCCGTTTCTAGACTTGTTAACTTTCATTAAGCAAATGATCTCAAACGCTGGTTGGGAATCCTTGAAAGAAAGAAGATTAGTAGCTAGAATGACAGTGCTTGATAAATTCAAAGAAAGTACATTTGTGAAAGACGTAATCAGTATTATGTGACCCCCCTGCTACTACGGCCGATCCGACAATAAGCGTAAAATAAGAGAAATAGATTCGAGGACAAGTCGTTTTTGGGATACATTCTTTCTGCGAACGATACACGACAACAATAAGTTAAAGAAGTTACTCGAACGCTTGGTGTTTACACCCCTTGCCACACGCCAAAGGCGGCTTGCAGGGTATTTATGTAAATGCAAACACCTTGCTATCGCCTTCACGTGTGCTCTTAAAATTTCATATTGAATTTTTTTTATTTTTACACTTCCCTGACTCTATCAGTGTAGTAACATTATCCTTATCATATATAAAGAAATATACAGGACTAGAAGAAGGGTGGAAACAGTAGAAATGGCTCCCGGATAGCCAAGTGGGTAGCCCTTTCGCCTTCAGTGGAAGCTCTTCTGGGTTCAATTCCCGGTGGAGGCTCACATTTACGAAATTCCTTCGAAGCACATCTTTGCGATGATAATATATTTTGGAACAGAAAAATAATCTGATTAAATTAAACGAAAGAATTCTTAACGATGAAACGGTTATCCATTTCTGTCGTTAGTATTAGTAAGTTATTGTTATCGCTATATATTAATNTATATTGAGTTATTATGATCTTACGACGGATTTTTTTGTGCTTAGGAGGACCAGATATATACGATAATAGATATATCTTTAAACTAAATTAAGTTCCGTCATGCTTGACGGGTGCGTTTACTACTACTATATAATTAAGAAATGCAGAAAGGAAGAATGTGTGCAACGAAGTTAAAGTATGTCTGCCAGAATATCAAAAGGAGTTATCGTAATTGGTTGAATATTTAACGTATGATTAGATATATTTGAATATCTCTTTAAACCCTCCAAGAATTTTATACAAAAAATATGAACTATTAACTACGTTAGTGCACATTTATCATTTATGATATTGTGTAAAGACCAACACAATCATTCAGTCAGATGAAGACTGACTCTCAACTTTGTCAGACTTGATTTGCTATCGCTTCTCGAATTAGCATCAGGAAACTTTTTTAAAGCGAATAAAAGAAGCAATTAGTCAATAAAAGAACAACCTGCTTTGAAATGCACCTCATTTATTACAACATGATTATGACAACACGTAACAACAATTTCATACAGCCTTGTAGCTGAAACCCTCATTGAAATATGTTTTTTCTCCTTCATTGGAGATACCCTTTGACATTCACAACAGCGATGCATTTCTGGAATTCAGAAAACGGCATCCAAATATCAGTCATGCGTTAATTATCAATGAGAGCGCAACTAATTTCAAGAAAATATCACAAAAATAATCTTTTCGTCATGATTAATGACTCACACTCGTGAATTGCATTATAAAAGCGCTTTCAGAGTTTTAGCTGAAATTTTTACAGTTGAGCAATATCTCCACTTTATACAAAATGATAGTGATATATATACATATCTTCGCTGATTCACCCATATTCAGTTGCTAGCATATCCTAACTATTCTTGAAGTTACAAACCTTTTATTTCCCTATAGGGATGCTCAATATATACATGTATGCGTAGATTTTCCTTATCTGAGGGTTGCTCTTGCGTTCGTTTGCCAATTAATTACTCTCTTTCGAAGAAACATCCACCGTACTCTCAGTATTCACTTGGCTTCACTCTTGAAGTTACGAAAATCCAACCATAGACCACAATATATATTGATCTCCGTAGATTTCTCACCGAGTTTAAGGTTCTTTGTAAGAACCAACCAAATGAACTAGTAAGAAGGCGTTTTACAGTCGAACACTATCGATGATTTTGATACTACTGTAAACAAAAATTGCCTTCTCAGAAACTAATTTCATCAGCTAAAGCGTACGAAAGAGTGGAATCTTCCAGGCAAAACCAGTGGCTAAATCCTTCAATCGAAATTCAGTCTCAATCTTTACTCTTTTCAGTCGCGTTGCGTCAGAATGACAGCACTCCGCAGATTTATCAATTACACATTTATACAACAGATACATTTACAAAACATATCGGTTGCTCTGTCTCTAAACCTACATTATTCTCACTTTTATATTCAACACTGACATTAATATCTATGACTCATTAGTATCACAGTGTCTAAGAGGATATAATTTCTCCGGAATTGGTGTGAGAGAAAGGACTAACTATTCTCTCAGCTCCACTCTGCTACCTCGATGCAAAGGATGAAGAAGCCTTTGGAGTCTCTGACTCGGGAGAGTCTGGTTTATGGGGGAGTGGCCTGTTGGCCATGAACTTGCTTTGCCCCACGGAAACGTGCGAAGGGGTTTCCATGGAGGGCAGCTCAGTGTAAACATGGACCCTTGCATCAGTCGGTTCTGTATATTCACACACGATACCTCCATTGCTTTTCCCTGCAGATTTGGGCGCTGGTGGAGGAGGCGCCCTTGGAGGCTTTGCCGTAAGGAACGTCTCCCCCAAAGTCCTCAGGAACTTGAAGGGGACACTAGGAGGGGGAGGCACTTCGGGAGGTTTGCTTTCAGCCTTTGTTTCCGAATCTTCATCTTTGATCCTCAGTCTCGGAGGCCTGGGATCGCTTGCTTCTCCCGCTCCGTTGACCGGTAATTCCGTGTAAAGGTGCTGGGTCCTGTCCTTCGGCTCCACGTATTCACACACAGGAGCTTTGGGTGCAGGCCTCCGCTTTCGCTCCGATCTGCTCACCCCCCGCTGCGGCATAGGAGATCCTAGTGGGGACACGATGGACGCGATGGATGCAAGGGAAGCCATCGATGCTGAAGTCGTCAGCACGGGTTCCAGTTTGTCTGGAGAAGGAGCTCTAGTGCCCACGCTGTTATAAGTCGCGTTTTCTCGTCGTCTTCTTCTTCTGCTCACTTTGACATCCGACCCAGACTGCGGCCACGGCTGAATCACGTCGTACAAGTTCTCTTCGTCATCGTCGTCTTCATCTTCGTCGTCAGTAGCTACCGCTTGAGCCTTTCTCAAAGCTTCTTTTCTCTTCTCTTCCAGCTCCCTCTCCTCCTCCACCTTGATGATGTCGTACAGGTGCTCTATCATATCTCTAGCTTCGCTGTAATTTTCTGGATCGTCCAATTTCTCCCTCAGCGCCATAAGGAGCTCGTGGGTGAGTTCCTCCGGCATGGTCTGCGTCGCCTTGTCCTCTCGTTCTATCTCTTCTCCCTCGCTCTCATCGTCATCGCCCAAAAGGAGACCGCTGCCGTCTAAAGAACGAGACAGAACGGACCTCTTCCCTAGTGTAAGCTTTTCTTCTGCCTCCCTCTCCTTCATTTCGTTGTAACCCTCCACCGACAGTCTCGTTATGGAATCGGCGCCAGATATTCCATCCTCCATCCCGCCGACCGCCGCTCCGTTGGCCCTTCTGGCCGGACTCATCATCAGCACCCGCATCCTGGCCACAGCCAACACCCAGCACGCGTCACCACTATCCTCGTCTTCTTGATTCCGCAACCTCTTCCACCACCGAGTGCGCCGTACCCAAGTCGCCAGAAGGATCACACAGATGCAGATGACGACGGCAACGAAAATGGTGTTCAGGATTTTCTTGTTGGGATTCATTTCGTCCTCCGAGTCTTCGATGTCGTCCACTTTGGAGACATCGGCACCCCCTGCGCCCGCCGCAGTGTCTGGGACGACCACGACGGCTTTGTTCACGACGGAGTTGTCCTCTTCGGGATCGCATGTGACCTCGTGGGGTTCCCCTTCCTTCTCCTCTCCGGTCTCCTCGTCCAAGGGACACACCAACCTAGCGAAGTCCCCTATCCTCATGAAGCCCACGGACACGTTGAAGCACCGCGCCAGGTCTCTATCCACGAGGCACATGCTGGTGTTGTAAAGAGAACGACTCCACGCTCCGGGTGACGGTTCTTCTTCGTCTGGAAGGTCTTTCGTGAGGTCCCCAAGCCAAGTCACCATACCACAACGGCAGCCGTAGCGAAAGCGGTTGTCCGCAACGGTCATTTGCACGACCTTCCGGTTCTCCTCGTCTTCTGCAAGGCGCGGCATGAGCGATAGAGAGCCTGGCGGAGTGTCACCGAACACGTTGTCGGTAATGCGGAGGAATTTGGGGAGGGGGACGGAGCGGGGCCTCCTTTCCTTGGAGTCGTATTCTGCTTCTGCACCGGACACGACGAGGCCTGAGAGAGACCCCGACTCCAGTCTGAGGAAAGTGTTGTTATGGATGTTGAGGCGGTTCCACTCCCTCAGCGAGAAGCCCTTGGTCCGGACTGACTCGAAGACAGTGTGGGTGATGTTTGCGGAGGCGACAGTTAGGTTGAAGGCCCATTGACCCACCTCCCGGATCCTGTGGTATAAAAATATATGAGTTTGAAGGTTGAAAGGCTATCAGGGATTCAGATGCCTAATTTAACAACTTCGTTGTAAATTGCTGTTCTTGGAAGGAATGACAATATCAGTTCGAAGTTTGACACATCAGGAAAATGCATCTTAGCTAACAGAATCAACTCAGGTGTTAAGGATTACTGTCGTGAATGTTAGATGCTCTACACAAAGGATAAGGGATAGTGGAAAAATTTGACGAGATCAGGATTCGAACCCGGATCTTCCATTTAGCTCAAGTAATGATATGGCGGTGACAGATGCCGCTCATCCGGATAAACCTCCCGTTGGACGACGTATCCCGAAAACAGCGGGAGACAATTCTGCGAAATAGCCCTATTGGTAAAATCATCCGCTCGAGAAGTGGAAGATCCGTTTTCGAGTCCCGACCTCATAAAAAATTTTCAACTCCATTCATCCATTGTTATTTTCCGTGGGGGTCGCTTTAGAGTTCACAGTTATATTCTTCCCTTTACTAGTTATTTTTAACTCATTTTCGCATTAGTAAGCCATAAGCGCACGCTTTACTTTACGAACTGCGAAATATGTGCAGATTGCCCCTAAAAATGCACACACTTTCATTGTTCTTGCAAAAATGGACAACCGTGCATAACAAAATTTTTTTTCTGAAACGCATATCACGAGTGAAAGTCCAGAACAACGTGATTCTCCAACATGACCTCTAACCCATTCCTTACTGGAAAAATTTCCGAACGATCGGCCAATTCTATCTTTTCGATGGCGGCGACACCATTACTGTTTATAGGAGGAATAGCTTCATCACTCATCAATAAGGGACACGCAAAAATTAAGCCGAACATCAAATGACAATTCGAGCTATACAAAAAATCGGATATTGTACGACAAACCAAGGGCTTTCTAGCGGGATTTTGGTTGAAATACTTAACTCTAGCAAGGCGAGCGAAATACAAAGCTCGAAATCACGAGAAATTCTAAGGCGTCGTTGATATTTGGACATAAATATGAATTTCCTTTGGATAAGAGCCCAAACACGCGCATACCGAGTCGTTTTCATTAGTAGAAGCTCTTTTCGTGAGGGTGAAGATGAACTTCACAAAGCGTGCTTCTTCCGTCCGTTACTAAATTTGAAAAAAAAGGTCCAAAAAAGAGAACGATGAATAGGTAAAAGATTCCGTTCGGAGCCCCAATATTGTTCCTCATGTGAAATCATGAGTTAGCCAACGCAAACAGCGGATAAAATTAAGTCCACAGGAGAAAATAAGTGTAAATTCCTTCCTTTAGAATGCAAACAGCGGAGTTTATTTTCGTCCCTCTAACTAAACTCTGGGAATTATTAATCAAAGCAATCTCGGTTGAAATTTATTAATATTTATTTCATTAATGTCCCTAACTGAAAATGGGTTGTTGATGTTTTCATGTTTACTTCTTAGCTGAGAATTACATAAGACATGAATGCGTCATCGATAGCAGAGGAGGCGATGTTAAAGGACTTGGAGAGCAAAATCTTTCCAGTCGAATATTATCTACATAATTACATTACATAAATACCCTGCAAGCCGCCTTTCGGCGTGTTGTAGGGGGTAAAGATTACTGAGGAATATACTAATAGCTAACCTAAATTATATAATCAAGAATGTTCACTAATCAACGAAAAAAATTAACATTTGAAGGGTTCTTCTAATTCTTAATAATTCTGCTACGTCCTCCGGTATTAGTTAAGGGACGATGCCAAAAATTTTACCGATTCCGATTCTTGTAGTATTAAAATTCATTACATATATTACTGTTGTTTTCGGAAAAATACTCAACGAAAAAAGTATATTTGTAAAAATACGTTTCGTAGAATAATTAATACAAAAGCTTTTAAATAGAAAAGGATATCATTCATTATCCTTTTTGAATTTGAAACAAACTAGAAACAAAGGAAGTAACGGAAATTTCGAGGATTGGGTAGAAACTCTAAGATTACATTTTTACGTAAGAATAATTATATGAAAAGAATAATTTTTATTAATACATATTAAATACCATATTTAGGCGTCTATGAGGCAAGATCTGTAAATTTTAGTTTACTGTTAGTTAAATAAGAAATTATCAATCTATCATTTATATGCACCAAAAATGGAAGATAGATTTTCAGACAAAAACTTTCAAGTAATTGATTTTAGAATCGGGAACCCGCTTACAAATTCTTGATTACAATACGCAGAAAATTTCCGATACGTCCAGTTCCGATTTAACTTCCCGTCATTATCTCCTCATCAAACGTTCCCAACTTACCAAGAATGTGAGACCGAGAGTCGGTTGAAACCTGAGTTGATGGCGTTTCGATGAATTTTCCGCGCGTGGGTGCGGTGAATTGCGAGGCTGTGGCAGATCGTCCGATCGTTGAATGCCCCTGCTTCAATGTCCCGGAGCTCGGAATCGAAGATGGAAATGCCGGAGAATTTGTAGGCGGAGAAGGCGTCGCGCTTCACGGAGTGGATCTCGGAGGACTCGATGATGATTTCGGTGATGGATGAGGGAAAGGCGTGAGGAGGCAGCAAAGGGATGGTCACACCACGGAGAAACACCTGCTGTACGCGAAAGAAACGGAACATTCAGCGCCAGAAGACGGCTCAATTAGTATTCCCGGGAGCGTACCAGAAGGAATTACTTCTCGCCCGTTCCTGGGGATTGTTCACGTATTTTTGGATCCCTTATTCCGTAAAGTTAAGCTGGAAATCCAAAACTTCGCTCGATGAACATATGAGTACCCTTAGAGCCGAATTTCCTGTGTAATATACATATATATATAGGAAAATATATTGGATATAAATCATAAATCTTACCTGACACTCATGATCAAAGGATTCATCTATTATCAATCGTCCAGTATAATTTCAGTAAAATTTGGAAGAACGTCTGGCGCAAATTATACTGGTCATCTGTAACGGAGACCTACTTAACTCACTCAACTAGAGACGAAAAATATTCAAGAAATTTGGTTACCCATTTTATGAATTAGATACTCCGCTTTGCATAATCTTTTTTTAAAGTAAAAATCCCCAGTCTGCGATGTGCACAAAGGTTAGGCTCTGCGAGAAAAATGTGGCTAGACGTACCCTATTTCTGGATATAGTTACCTATTAGGGTATGAAATTTATAAATAAAACCCCTTTTGTAAAATCCTGAAAGGTGTTTCATAAGTTCCCGAATTTATATTACGGTCGTTGTGTTCATTTTACAAACTAAATGAACAATTACTGGATATTGCCTTATCTTTGGATACGGAGTAAGCAATACGTAAACGCTACAAATCGTTCAGTGTTAAGTTTGGACGATAATACAGGAAAAAAACTAAGCTGCGGGTATTTTTCTCGGTTTCACATTTGAATACCCGTGTAAAAAAGTGTCTTTTATTCATAATGATCGGGATAGGATGCAAGGCGATTATAGTTCGATTATTCACAAGGCAAGAAAATGAATGCCCTACAACTTAGCCATGAATACTCCGATTCCTCACTACGAATACTCCAAAATCTATGTATGATACCAATGAAACATCTTAATGTAGTCCACCAATGGGCAACCATCCTATCGGAGTTTTGATATCATATTGCTTATTCAAGAAAACATCGAAAGCGCATCCCCCACGAATTTTGAGTCATCTGCTTACTTTGTCCTATAAACTTGGTAACATCGAATTATATTCGTCAGTTTAAAAATACCGCAAAAAGCACCAAAATATCATAATTCAGCTTCCATTGATACGGAGGCGGCGGACAAACCGAGAAAGAGCTGAAGCGGCAAATTTGATCGTTACACTAATGCAGAGGATTGAGGAACTTACGGTTGTAAGTGGTTCGTTAGAGCCATCGAGGGAGGCGAGGATGGAAGGATCTACTTCCACGGAAAAGGCTTTCTCCTTCATCTCGAGGCGCCTCACCTCGGAGGCGTGGAAGGCCGTCAGTCTACCAAAGGGTGCCGTATCCACCAGCACGTTCGCCACGCGCTGGATTCGAACCGAGAGCGGGGGCCTCGGATGCACGGCCGCGATGGCAGCCGCGTCGCCCGGGCTGGGAGGCAGGGAACCGCCTCCGAGGACTGTCCGGAAGGCCCCCGTCTCCCAGAGAAGGGTCTGCGCCTCGCTGACGTCGACCAGTGTCTCCTGCGGCAGCGGAACGCGGGTGCGGCGCTTTGCCCGTAGTGTTTGCGAGGCGTGGTGATATCCGATTGGCATGTAGAGGTTTTTCTTGAAGGAGACTTTGGCACAGGAGCGGATGAAGATGGAGGTGAGGGAAGAAGGCCGAGAGAGGCTGCCGGGATGGAAGCGAACCGCAGAACACCCGTACACCTCGAACTGGAGGGTCTCCGGTGGCAACGAATTAGGGTCTAAGTCCAACTCCTGCTAAGAAAAAGAGGGAGCAGGTGATTAACAGATGATAACACACTGAAATCCCCAGAGGGTAGCATAAGCATTTGAAAAGGGGGTCTCCACCAAATGGTCTCGTAATCTCTTATCTGAATAGCAAGCAGGACAAAAATTTAATGATTTGACCTAATCTTAATAAATTTCAATATTTTCTACAGTTACTCGCCCAAAGCCCAACTTAATCCATCCAAAATTAGTTAAATCGTGTAAAGTTAAGAAAAATCTGCTGTTAGCATGATCATGATTCATCAATACAAAGTAAGCGACAGCATTACTATGTAACATTGAACTTGTTGTGGGCGTGGTGATCGAAACCATTCTCGTACTTTATGGAAACAAAATCCATGAGGTGGTTGAAATTTCATTAAGAAATGGAAGAGTGATATAAGGTGGAATTACACGCGAACGTAACCCGAATTCGGAAGCGGGGTTACATTCATCGATAATGGTTTTCACAAATCCCTAATCTTTTACTATGAATGCGTTTGCAATGATCTCGCGAAAGTTGGAATTTGCGAATTATTTTTTTATCTTAATTTCAGAGAAATAAGTTCCTCTTTTATGGATGTTCAAATTCTACACTATCCTCGAATATTTGAGTTAAATTTCATTTATTTGACTTCGTTGATATCTCGTTAGTTCAATGGATGATGAATATTGAATTCATTAAAATACATCAGATATTATAGATAAAAAAAGTATTAATCATCAGTATTGTGCGGAAGGTGTGACAGTTGAAATACTATTTCATCCTGAATTACATTCATATTTTTAGTATTGCAACACTGCTGTAGACTCTAAAACTGTTGTCAGTCTGATTTATAAGTGGGTGATGAATCATCTTCGTATCTAATTTTTGGGATTCATGACAGGCCATCACGGCTACCCCGCCCTACTTTCATCCTGACAAGCAACCCCTTGCTTTCTCCAGAGCCGATCTCACGGAAGTTTTACATCGTACAAGTATTAATCTTGATTCTGCATCAAAACATTACAGCAATTCCATTCAAAAGATTAAGATTTTCGGTTAGGAGCACGAAGAGTGCTCAAGTTCACTTTGAGGAATCGGTTGTCTGCATCCTAAGAGTAATACTTTAGGGATGACTTTCTTTTCTCATCAATTTCAGTTTCTCCAATATTTTAGGCCTTTCTAAGTATCACCACGTCCTTTCATCACATTTGATATACGCTAGAAAGTACAGTTCTAATTCGACTTGCGAACTTTGTTGCTCTAAAAGTTCGTATCTCGAAACCTTGTTTTCTATTATATGCTTTCGGGTGTTTCGGTTCGTATCTCGAAATTAAGTTCGTATTTATAGGTCACAATGGAGTAAAAAAAAAGCGTGTGTCGAGAAGCTCCTAGGTCGAGATACCAATTTATGTAATATGATGTCATGGATATTGTCTGTAAATAGTTTCACATCTATCAATTTAAATCAAGCATAAGATATGTAGAAATTAAACAGTGAGTTATCATTTCGAAAACTTTAGTGAAAATTACCTTATATGTTATATTTGGTCTTTCGTGTACTGAAGAATATTTGAGGTTTCCACGTCTTAATATTAGAGAGAAAATTTGAAAAAAAAAAAAAACGTTTCAACTTTAAAAGGCGTAAGGGCGTGACTAAAGCGGAAGATGTACGCGAGAATAGTAAAGCATGGATAGAATTTGTGAATAAATTAGGCTATTAGCGACCTTACCCTTAAAGGGAACAGCGCGATAAATATACGTATGAGACAATATCGGCGATGACATTTTTACAGTTGCGTTGCGTTCGAAGCATTCAGTTCAAGTAGGCGTAGCTTGTCCGCGATGGATGTCATGCATTCCTCCTTTTTGCCAGTTGAAGGATCGCTCTCCGTGGGAAGCGACGGAATGCCGAGCTTCTTAGGCGTATCTCCGAATAATTCACTTCATCCATAGACCGAACTGCCACCTTCCGGCCGCCGCACTGAAGCTGGGAAACCAGCGACGGAAACAATGACGGTCGTATTATTAGACGAAATAAAAATACGGAATCTGAGTTATGATGCTCCTGACCATCCCGGCCCGCCCCTAAACCCCTTCTCATTGGTCGTGTGACGTAATTACGGCTCTCGTCTGCGCCACTTCCCACTGCTCAGGAATCCCTTCGTCTCGTCGATCGCTTTGGCGCCGCCGGCGGAGATTTGGCAACGCCGTTGCCCGCGTAGACAGGTTTTTCGCGTCGGCGGGGGAGGAACTCATCTGAGGGCCCTTCTTCCATGGACCGCTCATTAACAGAAACTTGGTGAATACACCTCGAGCGGCGGTGGCCCTATTGCGCGGCAAAAAAACTACGAACTTGTATACAAGCAGACATCGATGGTCTGTTTCCAGGAAATTTGCTAATTGGTACAGCGGATTTGCTGCTATAGGCATCGGTGTCCTCCAGAGGCGATGAAGACGCTCCTTGGGGAGGTTTCATGTTCAATGCGAACCCCTTTCGAGGGTTATGGCAACGACAACAAGTGAGGTCCCGCCTAGAAACGGGGATGTTTACACATGTGGGTCGCCTTAGCGTCTTCAAGTAAAAAATTGCCATCTATTCGTGCATAGATCCATCTCGAGGGGAGATTGACTTCCGAAATTTTACTTCAAGTATCCGTTTTCACGTTTGTTTATTTCACACGTTGGTTAGATGGAAGAGGAGATTCCTTGTATTTTTGTAGCTCAAATAAAAAAGTTTTATTGGTTTTGACAAGTCTAGTCTCCCTAGTTAGGGAGAGTCTTTCTAGTTAGGGAGGCTAGGGTTAGATAAATGAAATGAATGACTCTAAATTTTGCCCCGAAATTAAGTCGTTTAATTATTTATTATTATTATTTTATCATTATTATTTCACAAATTACGATGGTTATCTAGCAGCGTATAAATCTTTATTATTTCGGCATCAGCAGTTGTATTGAGGTGTAATGTATTAAGGTGATTTTATAGAATTTTCATGCATAACTTAAGTATGCGTTAAAATCTTTCATTCGCTGACATTATATACGCCGACTTTACATTTTTTAATAGAATTACTGTTTCTTTAGGTCCACTTATATATGGCTAATATTGTATACTATAACATTTCAAGCGGATATCTCTCTCTATTAAAGTTCCTTGTATTACTTCTTGAGACCGTTTTGATTGGAATTTTTCATGATTACTATAAATAAATGATTTTCATCGTAGCTCGACCACGGTTAGAAGCTCAATAGTTACGTGACTTCGTGTATCTGCCAATGACATGCGAGAATCCGTCATTTTCGTATTAAAACTGGAGTAAATGACAGCTAACGAGCATGGGCGTACGTGCCCGGGCCTGGATGCGAACCCGGAAGCTCAGGTTGCAAAGTTAGCACGCTAACCCCGTGCGTCGGAGGTTTCCGGTTTTCCTAATTTATTCATCTCCGGGATTTCTTTTTGTTTTTTTTTTGCGCGCGCCGGTCCAGCCTTCGTTTCCGTATTTGTTTCGTAGGAATTTGGCTCATCCGCCGAACGGAAGGATATTCTCAATGGGCGGCCCAGCCAGCAACGCATTCTCACAGAAAGTGAACAACTGGTGAAAGCGATGCTGGAGATTGCTAAGAAACAGCTACGCCTTCGTATTTGAAGGTGGGGCCAGGCCAAATCCCACTCTTTGCCAACTCATGTCGCACTTTAAAACCAATTACAAGCTTCATCTTTAGATGATATTATTATATACCAATGGCGCAGCGATGGGGGTTTTTCAGGGTTACCCCCCACCCCCAAGAGGGTTAAATTCTTTAAGAGAGACACCACAATCTACATCCCCAATCTCGGAAAGATTAATTACCTTGCTACATAACCGAATAAATCTCCTCGTTTTCTATCCAGTTAATGTTTTTGAAGGAAATTTTTTTAACATCTCATGTAAGATGTAGCAAGTAGATACCTCGGACCCCCCATAGATATATCCTGGCTGCGCCCCTGTATACTTTGAATGATAATATAATGGTCAGACTACGTATATTTACGTTTTCTCCAGGGAAATCTCTGCTAACCTGCTCCCATTTCTATTCTATATAGCCTTCTATAGTTTTGGTAAAGTGTAGTTCTTGTAGAAAAAAATCTAATTTATCCCGTTTAAAATCCTCCGCTACTGATGCCTTGCTACAGTTTAGTAGAAATTGGTATGTTCGATAAAGGGTTACTGGAATAGCTCGCTTTTATTAAGCAACCGATATATAAATAGTACGAACACATTTCATAATAAGGTTCACGTGTTTGGGTCGTCGTTGCTTACGAACCGAATATGAAGGAAGTGGTGATAATCTTTTCCTTGAAAGTGGAGCTATTTAACTTTTGAAATTTATCAAATCTCACGACACATTCTCACGCCAATTTGCAAGAGGAAATTTCTGTTTCAGACGGAAATACCATTTACAAAATGTCCCTGGTTCTTTCATGAAATACCTCTATTAAGGTTAAGGTCGTAAAAGCATTCCTCGTAAATTGTGTGAAAAGCATATCACGATTTGTTTTACATGAATGCTATATGTCTCGGTTTCTTTTTTTTGGGAATATGGTTTGCCACGTCACATTTTTTCAGGCTCTTTTTCGAAGGAATTGATTAAATGACAAAGGATTCCAGTGGGTTACACAATAACTCGCAGTCGATGACTATCGTATGCGTAACGTTTCTCCCTGTTGTGTGGAATCCAAGCAGTGATCATAATTTACTAGCAAACGGATCCGACGTTGCCAAAGAGTAAATCAAAATATTTTTAGTACAACAATTTCCGTCCCAAATCCAAGAAGCCGCAACTTCAAAAGAGCGGTAAAGTTGTAAAAGTTTCTATAAAAAGCACGCATGTGAATAGAAACTTCTAATCATGCTTATCTTGGAGTTTTTCGGCTAAATTTCTAACGTATTTTCGCGAAAGTAATACATTTTTCTTGCAGTAAAACTGCTCTGGACCTTCGGATAGACATGTGGGTAACGCGTTCGATTCCCGGTAGGGGCTCACGCGCGAAATTACCTTAGGTATCGAAGAACTGAAAAAAACTAATCAAATTACTAATACTACCAGATATACTCTTCGTGTATTTCTTGTGGAGAGCATTTCAGAAGACATGTCGGCCTGAGATGATTTAGAAGATGAAATATAGCCAATTATCTACGTTGTATAAAGATTCTCTCTAATAATGCAATTAATTTTCAACCTTTGCAGGTTCAAGTATGTACTCCAGTTTACGGCGGACACACATAGCGGTATGCCGAATTATATGGATTGAGATTCTATCTGTTACGGAAATGTTCCGTAAGAATTTTGAGCTTCGATGAAAATCAACTTGTACATTAGAACTGCGAATGATTTGTAAGATGCTTACGAGAAAGCGAGGTCAAGAGTAGCTTTCCTTGATTTGCACAAAAAACATGCTTTAACAAGATATTCCTAGCTGAAATACGTCCCTGCGGTTCTCGAGATGTGTGGTTGTGGGGTAAAAAATCAAACCGAAAACTGATTTCAAAGTCGTAGTGAAATACGAAGGATTCGATTTCTGTTGCTCTAAATACCTACGTATATCCTCCAGAGAAATATAGTAAACGTAGTCAAGATGAGACGATAATTTATTAGTTTAGATAAGTTTCATAATTTATTTACCAGATATGACAAACGTCAGATTATGTTATGACTACCTCGAAACCAGTCGCGTTGTTTTGTTCTATGTTGTGGACTTAGTCCAGTAATCTTTCATAAATTATTTACCAAATGATGGAGGGGAAACTATTTTTTTATGTCCATGAGTAAACATTTACTAGACCACAGGTCTACCACAGACAGACAGTAGCTTGGCCACGAAACCATGGTCGTGTTGTATCTGTGGTCTAGTAAAAGTTTATCCTCATGGACTTTGAATGATAATATCGTAATTAACACAAAGTTACTCCTGATTCTGAATCGTTTATTTTTTTAAATATTATGGAAACACAAGGAATGGGTGAGAAGGTGGCTTTCCAGGTAAAGGCTTGCACCTGGGAAGATTGTCAAGCAAATACGGACAGGACCGGCCCTGTCAGACTTTAGTCCATCTTTCCTCGGAAATTTTTATGATACTTATTAAAAAACCAATTTTTACTCGGAGAATCACTAGTTATTCGAATGAATCGTGTTGTACTTTTACTAATAAAAACATTTTTATTCCCTTTGTAAATTGTTCCTGCAAGAAAGAAGTTATAATCTTATATTAAATTTCCTTGATAAATTCCGAGGTGATTGTCGGAAGACGTAATAGATGTTAGCTGATGAGTTACAGCGGATAAGTATTCAATATAGTATAATTATATCTTCCGCGAACGTTGCGCAAAAGTAGCAAACTAGGAAGATAGATCGGTTCGGGCGCTCCCTGCCGCAGGTTAGATGGCGCCTTGCGGGATAAATGTTTAGATATAGAATGTACTTAAGATTCTGGAAAGATATTGTTGTTCGAACGTCATGAAATGACAGCATCTTATTTTATGAAGCGCGTTTTATGTCCGTAGCATTAAGTTGCCAAGCATCTCATTTATAGCCTCGGGTATATCGTAGATTAGAAAAATAATACTAGTTGGGAAAGAAACGCATTGCGCTTCACTTATCACGGATTCTCATCGACACGCTGTTGCATTCATGATGCGAATACTCGGGAAATAGAGGCGCCGGGAAAGAGAACTGGCTTCTTTATTCTCCGTTGCTCTGGCAACGATTTCAAGGGTATTCTATAAGGGAAGGTGGGGCTAGTTGTTGAAAGGGTAAGTTGTCTTAGTTCAATTAAAAAGAAATTGTAGGTTGCAGCACCACATAAATACATATACATAAGTTTTCATATCGTCATGGGATGGGGACTTGCTTCTCTAGGAAGTTAACAGACAGTTTACTCACCTATACTCCCTTTTATATGATGTGTACTTAAATTTATCTTTAAATCTCGTACTTTTTATCGGTTTGGAAGTACTGTTACTACTTGCCAACCCTATGTTACAATTTATTTCACTATTTTTACTACTTGCGGGTCAATTAGTTCCAAAATATCCATTTTGAAATTGGTTCTCTGCCTTCGCAATTTTTATTTCTCACGTTTCTAACGTTTTTATATAAACAAAGATATATGAACTTTTTTATTTCTTTTTTTAGCGTACCAAAACGAATTTCTGAAACATGTTTAGGGTCGTGATCAACACGCTTCGACCTGAGTTCGTGGAACACCATTTTAATAAACGAAAACAGGACTTCGTATTTTTATTTAACTTTGTAGGCTCATTTGTGCTTATTAAATAACAGCGGATTAAAACTATACCACAATCCTTGTATTAGAGGAGCCAACAAAGAGTGAGCATTTCATATAAGTTCTTGATTTCCAGCTAAGAATATTCACCGGTTACTGATCGGTTTTCGTCCTCCGCATGTAGAAATAAGCCAGCTAACCGACAAGTGTAAGAGCACGTGCCCCCTTATGGAAGAATGTTCTTTAAGAAAGAAGGCGGAAGCCGTAGAAGTCGGCGCAGCTACACGAATTTCACCGCAGGTGGGATATGGTTTACATCGCAGAAAATCCCCGGGAATAGGGGAGAAACTTCAAGACTTCTAAGAGAACATGGAGGATGAACGGTGAAAATATGTTTACTTAGAAGATATTGAAAAGGGACGGGGCCGAAAGGATTTGAACGTGTTCCTGATCTTATTTTAGAACAAATTAGTGATCAAGTTATATGTATATGTATGCATTTCGCCACCTTAGGCGGGATGTAAATAATGTATAAAAACTTGTGAGTTTAACGACTTCTAGCGAGACGCGACCTTTCTTTCCCTGCTAAATCATTTCGCTTGAATTCATTACAAAAGGTGACACTTTCGAATACATGACAGAATTCACCATTTCATCGTAAGTGAAACATCTACATTTTAAAAACTTTATACATTTATATTAATTTTGGCGCCCCCTTGGAGAAGCGCCTGAGCGGTTGCCTCGCTGCCCCACCCATAGCGACGGCCCTGGAGGAAAATATTAAAGAACAAGTTCAGCTGGGGCAGGAGGAAGTGAAAGAACTAATTATCTTATTGAAGTAAAAGAACTTAGTTTTCTATATTGAAGTATTTCCAGGGAAATTGTTAAGAGTGATCGATTAGAGAAGAAAGAAAGTGCTAAGTGAAGGTGGTGGACCACTATGAAGTCTTTCAGTGAAATAAATACCGGCCTGGTATTTTGGGACAGTGTAGTGTAGCATACATGTGGCGTGTTCTTATGTTTGGGTCTTAGGAGCAGTAAAAGGAAGTTCTTGTGAACTAGAGGATAGATGAATGTTAGAGCCACAGAATAATGATGGCGATGTTATGAGTGTTTGAAAGCCTCCATTAAGAGAAGCTAAGCGGTCGTAAAACCTTGCCTAAGATACTTAGAAAAACGAAGATAAAATTTTCGGAGAAATGGTGACATACATATCACTGCTTACTGCATACAACTGAAAATAATGGGAGAAATTACCGAGAAAGACCACACAGACAACTAGCGAAGAAAGAAGTTTGACAGCTATTTCAGTAGCAGCTAAGTTAAGAATGAAATGGAGCGATCCCACATCCGGATAGATAGGATTAGCAGATTCCATTATCTAAGCAGAAAGTGAAAAGATAAATTTTCTCCTTTCAGAACGAAGGTTTCAAGACTAAAGATCTTTGTGAACAAATAATGTAAAAGCTCAATAATTTTGGAGAATTTTTAGAGTTCCATTGAATGATTTACGGAAAGTGGAATATCTTTCGTTTTCTTCGCTTCTCGCTGTTTCTTTGCCAATTAACATTACTACTCAAAAATGCTTATTTTTTGTAACGCTGAAATATGCATGTTTTACCATTCACGTTGAAATACCCCTCACTTCTTCAATTCTAACTGCTATTCTTTTAATTCTTCTCATGTATTGAAATCCTAAAAATCGTTTCAAAACGAAACAACCGTTTCGCTTACATGCTAATTCAGGGAGTGAAAGGAAATTTGCCTTTCAGTCATCATCTTAATTGTTTTTTCCTCGCATTTTCTACTTTCTAACCGTTCTAGAAAAGCCGAGTTCAAGTTTTAATCCTCAGAGAACCTCTCTATGGGGGTTGCAGATGGTGAATTTCGCTGTATTTTTAAATGTTAATAATTAATCGAAAATATTTTTGTAATCAATATATTGTTGTGATATTTTAAATGGCTGTAGCGATAACGTAGTGCAAAAATATTTACATTGTTCCGCTTCAGGTTCCGCCGCTGAAATTTTATTATAAAAACCTGCGAAATTTTTGAGGAAGAAGACCTGTAGTGGGCTGCACGGATTTAGTGCAAAAGCCGCAGGTCGGATTTAGAAGGAAGCACTTTTCCTGGACGGTTTTTCGGGATCGCTGACTTCGGCCAACGCCCACCTGAGCGTTCGTCCTCGGATATATTCGCTTAGAAAAAATAACGCGTTCGCAGCTCTGCAACATTTCCTCCATTTTAGGTGCCACGTATGCATTAGAATGTATGGAGTGATCCACATGCTCTGATTCTCGAGGGATTGTCTCCTTTTCTCACTTTCTCCTTATACGGGATGACCTTGCGCAGGATAACCCAGCGTATTACCAACTGAGGTTGGCGTGCCAAAGGAAATGGTACTTCCAAGGAAAGGATCGAATCCCAGACCGTAATTCACGTTGGCATCTCACGTATTGTAAACCACTCCCTTCCCATCAGAAGTGACTAAACCTACCAGTGTGTATAAAAAATCACCGGCTTCTCTACATGGTACTGTACTCTTCAGAATAGCTTTCTAACTCCGCAGCGCAACGACAGTGAAATAAGAAGAATATAAAGATATATTATAAAGATTTAAGATAAACGTACAATTAGATAAAAAAAGTCAAACTAAAATATAGTTCTCTAATGTAATGCAACCGAAGTGAAAACTATTACCGATAACTATGCTATTAGGTAAGAAATGGTAAAATAAGATTCAAACTTTACATGTTTGGCATTGTCCATCATATTTGTACATGTAGGTCAGAACTGACGATGGCCGATCTGTACCGAAACCGGTCGTTGTTAATACATGCAATGGAAATAAGTGTGAATTTTATTTCTACCTTTTTCTTGTAATGGATTTCCACAGCCTTCCGCAGTTGATTTCATTCAATAATGTATACTTTGCTTGGTACCAAAAGGATTTAGGAACTCTATTATAATATTAAACTGAAAAACACGTTTCCGAATAAATCATTTAAGGCGTCTCGCTTTTTTGGAGTATAGTGTTCGTTTGTTTAGATTCGTTCTAAATATCCGGGTTACTGAGAATTTGGGCATAAGAAAATGTTAATTCAAGGACGAAATAGCTTTGAAAAGTAAGGAGAAGAGTGCTTACTCTTACTTATTTCGGTGGACAGGTCACTTCTATGATCGTTATTCGTCAGCAAACAGCTTTATTGTTCAGATAGTCATTGTAGCACTAGATGTGAACGCCATTTTATATTAATTCAACTAAGGAACCTAATGGTCATCGGTGAGAGTTAATATATTTAAAACAAGTAAAAAAATATATTTTTTAAAATTTGCTTCTGCCAGTGAAATATATCAAAATGGTCGAAAGTCGTTAACGTGATGGAAAGCGTTCATTTTCAAAGGTTATTAGTCTGCAAAGAGTCCATCTCGACCGACGTTGACATTTTGAGGAATAGGTCAGCCGTCTCAGACTAATGGCCGCCCCTCGGGCGACTAATATCGCTGGCTAAATTGTCGATGTTCACTTTCGCCTTGAATTTAATCATTTTCGGCGTCCTTTGCACTCCAGTAACGCTACATTTGTTTCAAAATGCGGTGTTGATTGTTGAATCTTACCTACTCTTATTAGTCTCACACACACAGTAATCATTATCTAATGCTATACGTTACACAAGAGTCGCTTATGATTCATTAATTTATTCATAAAATCCTCCGTAATCGACAAATATCTCAAAAATAGTGAATTCCGAATTAATTTTGCTTCTCATCGTTGTAGTGCTCATTGAACAGTATTTTCTCATTTGTTTTGAGGCGTTCGTATCTCATTCCAGTAAGTTCATATTTCTTCCTTATGTAATGAATGAGTCCAATAGGAGAGAGGTTACGTTTCCCTCTTTGTTTAGAGGGCTATTTTGTGATTTATGACCACTCATTAAAATCTACCCGTAGAGAGTTAACGAACAGTTCGGTTATTCAGTTAAAAATGACGAGTTTTTTTACTATTCCTAATTAATGTTAAATATCAGTCTAAATAGTGTTAAAGTAAATGTCACGTAAAACTTTTAGTGGTGGTTCATAAAATAATTTCGTGAATAATATTCAAGTGAGTGCCCTGAAAACATAGTTGGCAGAATAATTAACATTTAAAATAACTATAATTTATACAAATACTCATAATATTTTGAAATGAACTATGCAGGCTTGTCGATCACCATGCTACATAGGCCTTTCTGATAATGCGAGAAAGATCAGGGAAATAGATGCTAGAACCAATGGATTCAAGAACTCATTTTTTCCGCGAACGACACGCGAAATTAATCGATTAGGGTAATAGAGTCTTGGTACATGCGCCCCCTGCCACACGCCGAAAGGCGGCTTGCAGGGCCTTTACATAGACATAGACATCTAACGAAGTCTACCAAATGGGACGTCGTTCAAGTTGGTGTCGGCAAAGTGGGCGTCGGTCAAAGGACCCCTTAGCAACTTAGTTTAATCTTCTCCCTCCCTAAATGGACAACTACCAGAATGAAGCCTTAAAAAGTTGGCAACAGTTGCCTCCCTGGAATCTTTCGCCGTAAGAGTGATGCTCCAACTGCTCGCCAAAGGTAAGGTATCTCGTTTGCTTCAGACCTTTCCTTTTGAAGCGCTCAGCTCCATTTGCGTGCGTGGCATTGAAAACTCCGAGTGCGGAACTTCAGAAAGTGCTGCTGGGAAGGAACCGTACCCGCCCATTGGGAGTGATTTGAATGCAAGACACAGGCCTTCAGTCACCTTCGGCTCGATGCTATAACCATTCGACAACTTCTCTCGCAAATTCGCCGAAAACGCCACTGTAAACACGGTTGGATTTCTAGCATTAAAGAATACTGTTTCTCATAACATTCCGACCCTAGGGGGAGTGTGGCCTTTTCTGACATTCAATGCGACGTTTACGTCTTTTCCTGAAAGAAATACACGTAAACTAATCTTGTTTACGTCTCGTTCATTACGTTACGAGAAAATAAAATGGATAACGTATTGCGTAGGTTTATGTAGCGATTGAAATCGTTTCCTTTCGCGCAGTTTCAATGTATAACTATTTCAATGCACTCAAGTTCGTTATTTCAAGTACTTAAAAGATCGGCTAGTTCGGCATTTTTATTCCCTTTGATTTCAAAATAATGAGATTTTACCACACGAGCGATTCCGTTGTGGAATTGACTCAAATTATCGCCATTCCCTCTCAAAGCCAGCATTTGTGACTCTCAGACGGCGTCACTGAGAAGTTTCGACTGTATTCGATAAATAAAAATCCTAATGACGATATTACTAGGTTCAGATGCGTGTTTACTCTGAGGTGACAATTGCTGTTCTTCAAACGTTGATTGGTTCTCTTCTGACTACAATGTTAACATTTTTCGTCGTTTAATATTGTTTCCCAAAGCTGCATTTGTGTCGAACTCTCTGTTGACTCTCTACTGTTGATTATTTCAGCTAGCAATTGAACGATCACGACGTGGATCATTGTTACGTAAAGCTACCTTGTTTGCAACAGTCACTCGTTATTGTTGTTATTATAGATATTGAGTACAACATAATATATGTATATCTGAAATGCCAACGATTTTGTTGCGTATGTGTAGTCAATTATGTGTACCATCGCAGTCAATAGGTTTCACTCGCGTGAGGCCTTCACACAATTTTTCCTATAATCACGCATTGACGCCCCGAGTCTGTTGCCTCACGTACCGATTGTCTCCATCCGGCCCTGATTGTCGGAATCGATGAGACAAGGCCTCAGGAGCCAAAAGACAACGTTCAAATAATCCAATCGTTTCCGCTCTTTGCTTATATTTAGCCTTCAGGACGATAAATTTGGTGTGAGGGATGAGAATCGACAGGAGCATATGGACCTTCCGCCATTCGTATGGAAGTTGTCCACAACAATTGAGGGTGCTCGGGCGCCGACTGGCAAGTCGATGGCGAAGCTTCCATTTTCTTTTCTCGTTTTTGTCTCTGAGCGAATAGAATCAGATGCTTATTGAAGGGCGATGTGGGTAACCCAAAGGTGCATGAGTCACCTTTACACCCCCATCACCAGCGCACGCCTTCCCCCAATTACCTTCCGCGAAAGTGGATAATTCTGGCTGTTTCATGTGAAAGATACACTAATCATTCCTCACCCTAATCTATATCCGTTCCTCTTGAACTTAACGACCCCACCTGTCCATTCACCCCAATTCACTTCTCACCACGGCACTGGCAATTTACTCCCTCCTAACTATGTATCTGGTTATGGCAAGTAGTCGCCGAAACAGGTTGCACAATTGACAACAGAAGTCATCTGCAGAATTCGCTGTTTGCCCACCTGATTACATCGATTGTACGAAGTCGTGGGACGCAAAATCACTTGGAACGTGTCACCTGGCGAGATGTCGCTAAAACAGAAAAATGATGCTAATAGAAGAGCTGAAACTAGCGAGAAAATCGGAGCAGCGGGATGCATGATTTTAAGCAGTGTGACGGTTGGCATTCGTCCCTGTCCACTAACAGATGGGAAACGAAACAAACGTCTCTCTTTCGTTAGGAAGAAATGTTTTTCATTATTTGAGCGAATGAAAACTTCCCGAGGTAATTTTTTCCCCTGCGAAAGAGCTAAATAATCCGGAAAAATTCTCTATTATGACATTAAGAATTACAGAACGACTTTCGTAGATGTGATCACGAAAACCTTTTTTTTTAATATCTACCAATTCTTTTCATTGTATGGTAAATAATCAATCGGAATGAGGCTGAAAACAGATCTTTTGTAGTTGACAATATCCCTTAAAAATCCAAGATTTCTGGATAATTTTAATATGTAAAGTTATAGATTTTTTTATTTAAAAAACTATCAAATAGATCAACTCCACAAGATCTGATTTTGGTGTGTAGGATTCGGTAGAAACTTAGGAAAATAATTTTAATTTAAACGTAACTAACGTACAATAAAATACTGATGCGCTTTTGACAAATTGAAAAAAAAATACATAATGCAGAAATCGCACGATGATGCGATTCAGAGGTACCAAAACGGATCATTTATATGTAATGACGTATGAATTAGCTATTTTTACGGTACTTTTTCTAAATAGCGAAAATATCTTCCACATTGCTGTAGAATTCCACCTTCTGAATCTTGAGCTTGTAAAGTTCTTTAAGTCGATAGTTTTCGAAATAAAAATCAACGAATTTGCAAAAAATCTTAAAATTCGCGGATTTTTTTAAGTCCACCAACGAGAGATCAAATCGACGGTGCATTTAAGATTAAATCCGAAAGTCGATTTTTTTAAATATTTGGATTACGGAGGCAATTACTGCTACAGGATTAATTATATTCACGTAATTTTCCGGAAAGACAAGCGCCGTTTAATAGAAGGATGAGAATGCAAATCCTTTGCTCATATTTGGTCGGAGACGGTGTTCGCCGGAAGGGATGCGGCACACGTCGTCGTCATGCGCTGTGCTTTTGTTTTTTACGATCGCGTGGGAGGGCGCAGTTCCGTAAAGGGCGTTGCCCCGTGTCTTCCGATGCGAAGAATTATTAGGAAGAAGAAAAGATTAAGCCCTCAATCGAATTAGGGCGTCATTTGAAAGGATTCGCTATACCATTGAATTCTTCTACGCGTAATTCTTCCCGATTTCTAACATTCAACATGAAGTCACCACGTATTCGGTACTTGGGGTTTGGATCCCATTACTCGAATGTAATTGGATTCCTGGCGAAATTTTTCAATAATTTGACAGTTAGGTTCCCGGAAGCACGTCGAGAAAATTTCAAATACGCGCTTTTAGGTAAAATGTCGAGTTTTATTTGCACTGAAACTGAAAATTCTCTATCAGTTGGACATGTTGGGCTAAATTTTAGAGAATATGGCTGAACTGCCAAAAGTATATCGACAGCTTATGTGATTTCGTACTTATCAGCTCCCACCAGTAATCAAACCCATGACCTTTCACAAAAGGGTAACGCGCTACCCACTTGGCTGTCCGGGAGCTTTTGTGCAGGATGTTTGAAGAACATATTGAAATATTAGTATTAATGAAGATGAAGTAAGTGTTAATTGCTGGCTATAAAAATCATTGCTATGATTGAAATTTTTCATGTTTCCATAAACGATTCGCCAATTTTTGTTATATTTTTTTACTATATTTTACATTATTACTTATTAAGATAGATAAGTGTTAATTAATGGCTTTGAAAATTTCCATAAATGCCATACGCCCATTTTTATTCCAGAAATCCACTGCTGTTGATATTTATTAAGTTCAAACTGAGTCAATAGAAAATTCTATGTGCGTTTATAAAGCATCTAAAGAAAATTAAATTAGACAGAAATACTTTAGAAGTGGAATACTGTGTAAATTACTACTGTGTAATACTTTTCCATACTCCAGTAGATACAAATTTTCTATCAAGAAATGGAAGGATTCTACTCTCTCTCTCTCCCTCTCTCATGGATTTCCACATTTTGGCCGCCTCCGTAGATTTTATGAAAGAAAATTAACTTTAATATAATCTTTTATGTTCCTGTATGTAGAGAAATATTAGGAATTCTTGGAAATATGAGATTTCTCGATTACAACATTTAATGTCTCCATAGTAACACGATTTGATAGCGACAGTCGCACTCTTTGTTAATTTATGGAAGTAATTAAGGACAAGCATATGCTTTCCTTCAATTCTTAACACCAATTAAGGTCTCCTTCGAAACTTCAACATTCAAACTTCATGGCTGACCAAAATCGGAAAATAATTAATTGGGAGGAACGTGGCTAAAGAACCATTTGGAAACTAATACGGTAATAGGAATGAAGAATTAGAAAAAAAAACTTTCCCAACTTCCTTCCTTCCGGAAAAAGGGATTGACAAGGAAAGAGATTGAGTGATCAAGGACAGAGGACGAAATAGAGGGAAGAAGATTGAGAAACGTAATAGCGATGCTTCCCATTTAGAAGATGACTCACCAATTGAGTCATTTTCATTCAAAAGATGGATTGCATCATGAATAAACTAAATAATGACAAACATGTCATAATTTCCGCAATGTTTGTTTGAAATCGAAGAAAAAGTTGCCAAAAACTGAGAGCGCTCGTAAAGTTGCTGAGAAATTACTTCTCCACTGTTTCTTATGTAATAGAAACATACAGATAGCCTTTTTAGACTTTTTTCGTTTAAGGAAAGCAATTGATGAAGGAAAAAAGAGGCGGCTGCCAAGGATATAACGAAGCGTGTTAAAAATAAAGAAGACGAGGCAAGAATTCTGTCCAGAGTGGAGGATGAGGAAGTGCCGTCTGAGATCAGGGGCGGATCTTGTAACTATCCAAGGGAAACGGTACTTGCCAAGGAGGGCGCGTCATAAGACAATTTACTTTAGAACTCATCTCCAATTAACTTTTTAAATGCCATTTTGTCGTGCTAAATGCAGTAGATGTGTAATGATCGCAGATCTCCACAATTTGATTTTAACTCAAGCTCCTTGTCAGATTCTAGGCAAGTTGCTAGTACTAAAAGCCACCGAGGGGGGATCATCCCCCTCCTGAATCCGCCAATGCCTGAGATCTATAAAAATAAAACCAAAGCAATCTTATTAGGGAACGGGAATATTTTTTTTTTATAATGAACAGAAGGTGTTAAGAATGGAGAAGTTTCCCAAAGAATGGAATTAGTCTGAGGAAAAGATAAAAATAAATTACATTCATACGACAAACTTTGGTCCTGAATACAGAATTGTAAGGAATAGTGGGAGGAAGTAATAATAGAAGAAGATCCTGCTTGAATCACGAGATGTCATCACATAGTCTTCTGCCTAATGGCAAGTCTCATCCACCGACGTTTTCTCTATCTGTCCCTGTCCCGGACCTGTTTCTTGGTTTCCTTTTATCTTTCATTTATTTTGAAGATGTAGGTGATGGTAATTGTAAAAGGTAGGAATAATGAGGGAATGAATTCACTGGAAGAGGAAAGGGTGGCTGGGAGACTAATCATTCCTTGGATAGAGTACGTTTATTTAGCTATCAAAGGAATTAATGATATGTTACAGATGTAGTAACCAATATCTAAAAATCTCTTGCTGATAATCATTGGGAATTAACATTGGTTCCTTCCTAAATTTGGAATAAACTTTGAATTTATTTCCACACAAATCAATCCATGCATATTGCGTAGATTATGGTGCCATTCTGTTAACAATATTCCAAAGAATAGAATAGAACTATAAAAACGTGTGCATGCGTTGGTTGAATAAAGAATGAATAGCATCGTCATTGCGATTAAACGCTATTCGAAGTAGTGAGCTGAAGTCGTTCGGTTTACGCCTTATATTTGAGGAAGTATGTGGTGCAAGAGAAGGTCTTCCTTTTTGGCAAATCAGACAGGTTTAGACAGGCTTTCGTTAAACTGCTCCCTCCAAGTAGCCCGGTGGTACACTAATCCTCTTGGCTGCTACGCATCCTTCCCAGCGGTCATCAAATTAAATTTCTTCTTCCTCTCTTTTCTTCAGCCTTTTCCCCTATTACTCTTTTAAGTAAGCAATCATCCCTCAGAATCTTTTCTATGCAATTTACTTTCTGATTCTTATGGCAATTCCGAGTTCATCCTTGTTTAAAGACGCTTCTAGCGAGTCGCAATTGTATTCCTAGGACTCAAGGCTGGATGTTGTGTGGTAATCTCTTTTATTAAGAGTTTAAGCATAGTGGACATAAATTTTCCAAGTAAAGAGGATGACAAGGCTTCTGAAGAAGCTCTCTTTTGTTCGCTTTTGATAGAAAGAGTTTGGTCCCATTACAGAAAGAGATTTTTATCGTAAATATATCCGCCAGACAAGAGGAGTGTCCCGTTTTTAATCCTAATAAGCCTTTTTGCCCTCCTTTTATCTTTGCGTGTGTAACACACGCAAGGCATTAATTATTTACTGTCTTTTGTTTTCCGATTCCAGAGGCGCCTTGGTTTTAACGTAATTGGAGTACAGTCTTTATCAAGTCGCCCGACATTGTATAAGAGGAATTCTTTTCTTTTTAAACCGAACGTACTGTATTTTTACCAGTTTGAAAGACGTGCGCAATAGAGTTTTCGCGTTGTTTAAAGCAACACCTTTTTTGCATTGTTGCGTTATTTAAAGGAATAGTAATGATAGCAACCGTTAAATTTGGAAACCCTAACGAAAATACACCGGAAAGTCTGATGATTTGATCCCGAAATAGTTGGCAGTGTTGGAGAATCTGAGATTAAGTGCTTGAATTATGTTTCCGAGGTATTTCTGCGAGATACGCCAACAGATTACATAAACCAATCGTTGTTCGGTTAAGTATCGAGATAATCAAAGGTTTTATTTTCTTAAAACATCCCAGTTATATTCATAATGTTTAAATAAGAATTAATGATGTTTAAAACAAGCATGTATTCCCTTAAAATATCATTCGTCTAATATAGAATCATGACGGACTAATGTAGACCGCGTGCGGTCTACAATATGATTCTACAATATAAATCTACAGTATGATTTGCAAACAAGCATTTATTCCCTTAAAATATCATTCGTCTAATATAGAATCATGACGGACTATTGTAGGCCGCGTGCGAAATGAATGCCAGCGCCTTTGTTAGCTTTTTCTGATGGTTCGTTTTGTCGCCAATGATGATTTTCAGACGGCAGTGCTGGTTCCTTCCAGCAAAGAGCGACATTTTGGAGAGGGCAGAGAAGGAAAAGATGTCTCCTCTGAAAAATCCCGAAAGATTTGAGGACGTGGCTTCACCTTCACTCGAGCGGCAAACAGTTTAATGACATATTTCCTGAGCGAACGCCGCCTCTTCTTTTTGTCCTGATCAGACCTTGTTAAGCGCTCTTGCACTCTCCTTGCCAAAGGGAGCACCAACGCGCCACAGCTTTCATTTATTTCCGATTCGATTTTTTTTGAGAATCTCCGCCATAAGTGATCCGCGATGATCCTCCATTAACTTATGCAGCCGAGGCATATATGAACTTTAAGGGATAACTTAAACCTATCACATTTTTATGATTTAAACCTTTGTACTATCGTATTTTTTGGCAACACGCACCAAATAGATAAATCATATTTCACTTATTTTTTGTGCTGGTTATAATTGCAACATTAGGCGATTCCAAGAATAAACGCTATCGTTTTTTTTCTTTCACGTCGCGTAGGAAAATTAATCTCGAAATTACTGTCCATTGTAGTTAGGAACGAGGAAATAAAACTTTTTAGAAGCTGTTTCGCGAGTATTTCCACGGCTTTTCTTTGCCGTTCCATATCCTGTTTCGATTTTTATCGCGCACGTTCCTTTTTATCCTTTTTCGGAATTTCTCGTATTTCTCGCGTTGCGTTATCTCCCGGGAAATACGATGTTTTAACATTGAACTTCTCATCGGTTTTACTCCATATTTTCTTTTTTTAAATTTGCGTTCGTTATTTTTATATACCCGAGAAGTGAGAGTTCATTCTCTTCGTCAGAGCAGTTTTAACAAATTCAAGCTTTTAATTATCAGACGAGTGGCATTTTTTGTATGGATAGGTTTAACATATAAATATTGTTGGCTAAAGCATACCTAGAAGACGATGAATAGTTTTTTTTAATTATCCTACGGTAACAGTGATTTACGCAAAAGTGATAACTACCGTGTGTTTTTGTGTGATAACTACCGCGTATTGAAATGTGTATCACTTTTATTATTATGAGTACCGTAACTATGAGTACTTAAATTCTCCTGGGTTCCCGGATACCCTAGTGGGTAACGCGTTCGTCTACGGTAAAAGAGGTCCCGGGTTCGATTCCCGATCGGTGCCCACGTGCGAAACGACCTCAACCGTCAACAATAACAATACCACTGCTACTTTAATTCACCTCAACTTTATTTGGAAAATTCCTTTATTCGATGCTACTGAAGATATAGTAATAAATACATTAAGTACGGTTTTTTATTCTCGCCATAACCTAGGGAAACCCCGCCGAGGGAGCCCCCATACACAGGATGCGCTGATACAGTTTCTAGTAGCAGAGAAAAACTTCTCAAAGTGGCCATGATTTCCCTGAAATGAACGCCACTAAAAATAATAGCGTACTTACAACAATACGTGCATTTTATTGATAGTAGGTTTACCTTTGAATGATTTTAACAACTTTTCTATGCCTAGATGTTTATCGTTGAACTGTCGATAGATCGATCTCAGTCGATCCGTTGGCAAGGCCTGAGATGGAAGTCTCTTCGAGGGGATGAATGCCCTGGTTATTGGAATGCGACAACTGGCCGCGGTGACGACTGTTTCTCGAAAATAAGCTCCTCAAAAATGGCCGGTAAAACTAAAATACTTCGGCATGGTCGTGAATACCATGCGATATAAATAGTTTTCCCATTTTGAAAACTATGGGTAGTATTATAGATAGTATGGCTCATTTTGAGAGTAAAAAATGCAGTGTTTCTTTTGCTCGTAAAATTTTAATGTGCACGTAACAGAACGTAAAAGTTGCAAATCCAATCTTCATTTTCAAAAAATTTGAGCAAAATTTGTTTAGGAAATTTCCAGCCATTAAGAACGACTTACTACGTAGGTTAACAAATTATACAAATGACACATTTTAGGACAACCCGAGTTCCATTGGTGATATTTATTCTTAATTTCCGTTATTGCAATAAGTTTGAAGCAATTTTAAAAGTTCCACGTTGAAATCTAGTTATAATGTTGCAAATAATGATATTGCTTTATAATGAAAAAGTGTCTTCCCATTTCCAATTCCATTTAATACTGACTGCAGTTTCAAAGGTAAACTAATCAATTATCTAAATCATATTGGATAATACTATTACGCAGTATTTTTATCTACAATAGGCCAAGTTTAACGCTAGACGCACGGTTTAGCTCTGATTGCATGGTGAATGAGTCAATGTACAAACCTTTTCGCCTAATTTGTTCAGCTTCGTCGAATTCGTCATCTTTGACACTTTTCCGCTGCTTTGAAAATGTCTCTACGCGATGTTTATTTATGTTACGTGCCTATTTATCGCCTTCTCGCAATGCACCTGTGACCCTTCCCAAGAGGGCAGACTCAGCCGCTGGCATTCAAGGACCTCCGAAACCAACCGGAAGTACTCAAAAGACCCCAACGCCATTGAAGAGCCCTCCGAAGGGATGTAAAGCGCCGGCGGTTTTTCCCTTTCTCTTCGTCTAAACCGAATCTCGAGGAATTGATCTTAAGTTAGAGCTGCTTCACGGTACAGTTCTTATAAAGCAGTAGTGTATTCAGGGAGAAGCAAAGGGGGTGTATGACCTCCTGGGGTGTATGACTGGCTGCCTTAATGATTGAATTTTTCCTTCGACGAACATTGCAACTATATCGGCGTAGATTATTGTAGCGAAGCGGTACAATTGGAACAGAAGTTATGTTTTACCCGATATTTTACTTTTCAATAGCTTTGTTGGATTATATCTCAAACGATTTTCCTTAATTCGAGGTGATTTACAGACTAAGCGTTGAGGTGCACGATTAAAAGTTTAAAATGAATCACTTCTCGTATAGTAAATTATAAAACGATGACAAATAGTCTTGAAGAAGCCCAAGGAACAGATGTAAGCCTATTGCAACCCCTCACTGCAACGATACATAAAATTAATACACTATCACTCTTCAGAATACATTCTAACAAAAATTTGCCTTTTTCTACTTCAGTTATCAAGCTTGAGGGCTGAAAGTGCTTGAAACTTGAAGGAATGAATTAGCTTCGGTTTATTAGAATCGGCGAATGGAATTGATTAAAGGGCCTCATGCGAGCCGCGGATTGGACACCGATGCTTTGAGTCAACTTTCTGTTATTTACTCGCCCTTTTCACTCGGTCGCTGATCTTTTGGCTGATAATTGACGAAAGTATTTTGTGAGTTTTCGCAATTTTGTGGAGAATTCCGACTTTTCGCTGATTTCGTTCAGATTGCTAAACGTCATTACTCTCTTCGTTAAGGTCATGAAACTTTGCAGCATCAGTTAACTTTCCAATATCTTTTAACTTTGCAATATTAATTCATCGTTTTGGCAAATTCCTCAATCTTGTTCCTGGAGTAATTAAACGTGTTCGGTTACTATCAACCCATTGAAACTTTAAATCTTTTCAAACGTTCGTTTCCGGAATGCTTTCTGATCCTCACATCATGGCACTCTGATTGTAAACGTACCTCTGAAACACTCTGATTAAATTAAGGGACGATGGTAATGATAGAAGCAGTAATTTCATTAACTTAAAAATGTTCGCTCGCAGCTTAATACATGAGATTTCAAACAATGTGAAGAATTTCGTCGTTATTAAACGCGAAACAAAGATCTATAAATGTCACCGTCATACCGTTTTCAATGCCTCATTTAAGATACGGTTTTCAAAACCACATTAACTTCCTCTAAGCAACCGTACAGAAAAACCCTCACTTAAAACAGCTCGTGATCAATCGTTTCAGCATACCTTAAATATTGTTTTTTGGGTAATCAGTAAATAAACTGGGTTTCTTCAATGCAACCCTATCATGCTCAAGTTTCTCCATCTCCGTAATATTACTGTATCCCTACATTCAATACAAAGTTTTCGTCCAGTTTATGCGTTGGCCTGCCTATAGCATGTTCAATAGCTTCGAAACCTAAGTTAGCCTGTCCCGAATGCCTGGAGATATGTCTTATCATCTTAATTCTTCTCTCCTCCGAATGTCGCCTCAAGCATCTCTTCAACTCTGTTCAGTACCTCTTCATATGTGACCCTATCCCACTGACCACTTGACCTTTAGCATTCTTCTTCAACATCACATTTCCAAATCTAATCTCTTCTCCTTCGAATTGCTTATGGCTCAGGACTCGCACTTATTCAGTCAGCACCACGAATAACGATGTAATGCATGTTATCATGGCCGGATACTGATTGTAAACAACCTCCTCAGGGTGAAGAAATCAATGAGACACCATTGCTTGAATATCCCAAATGTCTGCGAAAGAACAGTAGCGAAAAAAATGTAAGTAGTTCGTCGTGCAAAACGATAATTTGCTAATAATCTGAAATATTCGCAATGTGACCCTAGAGGAAAAATTATGGGGAGACAAATAATTGCTCCAGCAGTTATTCCTTACAATGAGCGAGGCTAAAATTGTTGAGATTGGTGATAATTGTCGGCAGCTGTACGTCGAAAGATCAGATAACAATCACTACGGCTAGATCTTTTCTGAAATTAAAGGCAGAAGTTCGGCTTTAGATTTACACACATCTAAACGGCATTTTTCACCTAACCGTGTCGTTGTCCATACTCCACTACTTGTAACAGTTGTTTCGTTTTCTTTCTCTTGGTTCATTTTTCTCTTTACAGTTTGTTTTTCTGCTCCTTCGATATCCTGCTACTGGTCTTTGAATATTTACACTTCGTTTACTCATCATATCGCTCGTTCTATTTCCTCCAAATTACTTTCCCCTTTTAGAATTAATTCCAATTATTACCCCTTGCATCTTGGACCCATTTCATTTGATTCGTCCTCCCGATTCTCACTTTTTTCACGTTTGCCATTTTTGTTGTTCAAACCCCGTCGCATTCTTTTCGCCACGCTAAACCATCACGTCTTCATCTTCATACCGATTGATATAATACCCTCCTGGAAATCTTTTGTTCCTGAAGACAGCACCGTACCCTCCAACACCTGCCTTTCATAAAAACTCTTAAACGAATTAATCACGCCTTGGGACGGCCATTCTCCTGTATCCGACACGAGTGTTATCCTCTGGGATAATTAGAACTTTCCCTTTGGTAAATGTTGAAATGAAAGTTCGGTAGCCTCTCCAGGAGCTGCAGTCGTTGAAAAAGAGTCGTCCTGGAGCTCGACGGAAGCCCATACCTACCGCAAGGTACGAGCGGAGGGCGGCGGACGATAATCCTGATGAGCGTCTCGGCGCAGAGGAAGTGCCATCGTTGGGATGCTGCGGCTCCGGCGAAAGCCTGCCGCTCAATGAGAAAAGTCTGCGGGGGGTCTGACGAGGAGAGGGAGTGTGCGCGCGCCCCACGTGGACTCCCGCCGAAGGTCGTTCTTTTGGCGGGAAATCCATTTCCGCGTTCCCCCGCGATTCGGAGCCACCCACTGACACATTTCGCCGAAAATGGGAAAAGATTTGACGGCCGCGGCCGGATTTGCGATTTGGCGCATTAGGCGCTGGATGATGGCTCCGTTCTTATCGGGAATGGAGGTTCTCCAAGAAAACAACTAATAGCCTTTATCAGTATAGAAAAATTTTATGTACAAGAGGGAAATTGAGATACTATAAGGCCTGCCAGACGTAAGTTTTAGTTTAAACAATGCGGTAACACAATTCTCTGATAAACGAAAGGACAATTAATTTTCAGTATGCCTATGAGAATATACATGTGAATCGTAATTCCCTATTTAATTAAAAAGATTTTTTAAATTTATGTCACGCTGCCATTCGGCGTAAGTTGTGTAGCTTCGTACGAAATGTAAAAATAACATGATTAGGTGTGATTTAGTGAAAAATAACTATTATATAAAATAATAAATTAGTTATTTCCATACATATTTGTTATTTTTATATATACTAGCATCATAAAACAATTTTAAATCTATAGTATTATATAAACAAATAAATTATAACGTGAAATAAAAATCCGCTGTAAATTCATAATATTTTATGCGCTATTTCATATTATAATGAAGAAATTCAGGCAAGTCAGGACTGAGAGCCTCTGTAAACCAATCAATTTCTTTAGGGTGTATCAAAGAAATATTATTTTCCTTAACCTCCGCTTTCGGGCTCCATTTCCAAGGAGATCACTTTCAATTCGATTTCTCCTATTAGCAATGTCATTTAAGGTTTAACGAATCTACATGGAATTAAAAGTATATCGGAAGTATACGTATCATCGCAGTGTATTGGGTTGTCCTCCTGCATTAATTGAACGATAAATACGACAGAAGGTATTTTCATTAGATTACATTTCTGTTTTCCATGACTGCACTCTCGGCCACTCTCTACCTCCTAAAAGGCTTCCATCTATGGCAGAATATTCCAATGCCTGTCTCCTACGAGCAGCTTCATTATGGCAAAATTCAGTTGCGCAATGTTGATAGTGTACAGAGAGGGGCTGCATATTATATAGGGCTACACCACTATTACATTACAATTTTTGTTGCTCATATTATAGAAAAGAGTATCTTTTGTCGTTATATGTTACGTAATTTATCCCGTAACCAGTGCATACGCTCAGCTGTGAGTTATAAACGTAATCAGAGGATCAGGCCGAGGCAGTTTGCAGCCTGAGTGGATATTTAACACCCACTTTACTTTATTTCTAAGTCATTTTAGTTGAGTTTAGTAGAAGTTATTCATCGAGGCTGAAGAGGTGAAACCATCTCATTGAAATTCCTTTTTTCCAAATGATTATAGATCCTAGTAAATGAATGCTTGATTATTCATTTTGACGCTCCCTAGTGAAGGTAGTCTCCTCGCCCATCTCCGCGGATATTGTGTGCGTTCAGTCGTCTTCTTGAGAGGGTCGAGGGATCAGAAAGATTGGCAACACATCGAAGATCGCAATGTTTATTTTTGAATGATAATTCTCTGCATCAGGCAACCCGCGACATAAGCTAAAATTAGACGTAAGTCGTGTTTAGAAAGTTCCAGAGACCTGCGTAGCAAAAAACTGGGAAAGGGAACATTTCTTTCTGCTCCTCCATGGAATAAATCTGAAGCGAAGGGATGCAGTGACAGGTCAGGACGTAGCTGCCGGACAAAAGCCGTCTCCCTAAGGTCCATGCCTACCTGGAAGACCTTCCCACCATGTGGAATTCTTATTGGAACAAATGCGACACCTTTTTTATCATCAGGTGGAACCTATGCGTTCTTCTCGGAGAAAACAGATTATGAGCGGTTTGAAATACTTCCGAGGAATAAACTGCGATAGCCGAACGAACGAAAGGAACAAGTTTAATCCTGTGCATACGAATGAGGCAACCATCTCAGCGATGAATTAATACTTGTGCTACGGAATATGGTACGGAAAACTTGAACAATGGAAATTTTAGAAGGATTTATTTTATGTAACACCGAGTAGATCTTAGGTTGGGTTGTCATGTGAAGATTTTTACACGATTAAACATTTTTATTTTTTTACGGAAATTTCGCCCACTAGTTGAAGGCAATAAGGATTAACTAGAAATCGGTGCTACTTCTTTAGCTTTATCGGAAAATTAATGAGTTAGTATATATTTTATTCAAAATGTTCAATAATTAGGCCCGCGAGTTACTCTTACCCTGGGCGGCCATGAATCCGAGGGTGGTTGTGTAGGGCTGGTTCGTATCATGTCAGAAGGGAATGAGCCAGTGGGTGGATATTTCCGCTATCGTCAATCCGCTTCTTTCCACAGCGAATTTTCTAGTAATCTTCAACTTTTACACTGAATTTCATTGCCGACTAATAGTTAATTATATCTGTTTACGTGACACTCTTACCTGCCTCCATGTAGGCTTTTATTCTATTTCTCTCCATCAGTCATCAATTACGGAGCTTTATTTCCACTTATCATATATTTTGCTTACGATATTTTACGCGCTGACGATAACGAATGCAATAACGACAGATTGAAGGAAAACCCACTCGTGTATTTGTCTATTGATGGGTCAAAGAATAATAAAATGATTTTTATGCGCATATTAACGTGATTTTTAAGAACAGTAGTAAAATAATTTAATGCTCACGTCGTATAAGTTGACTCATCGCCTGGATATGGGGGGGGGGGCGATAACAGGTGTTTACTCGATGAGTTTCGAAGAAAACGTTGAAAATGCAGTGAAAACGCCATGGAAATCTAGGTTAAAGTATCAGTAAGCCCGGTTACTAAGAATTGAGGATTGAAAACGGGCAGGAAATAGTGTCAATCAAGGATTTGATTCACGGAGATGAAAGTACGAAAATCTTTCAGAGAAACGGATTTGAGCAGTGAAGCTTAAATGTACGGGATAGCTCGTAATAAGGATGTTCCCCAATTTTAGATTACAGTTATGATAATTGGATTATTGCTTTGCAAATATCTCACCAACGAAAAGATAATGTAAAAACTACTCGTATTCATGGCTTTGAATGTTGTCATGAACTTTAAATGTACGACATTCACTGCACGTATTCATTCTTTGATTATTATGTATCATTATCAATTTATTCATCGCGACTTCATACAATATTCGCTTGCTAATTGTAGAGAATTTTCAGTTATTTCCTTAGTAAGGGCCAATGAGTAATGCGTGACAATGGGTAAGTTTATTGATGGTAACCTCGAAACCATATATTTTTCTGACTTGCCTGCCCTGATGTGCAGTTGCATACAATTTTGAGGCCATCCTTGACAGAGACGGGTCGCAGGTCATCCAGGTAATTGTATCCTCTTCTGCTGAAAGATACGGCGGCCGCGGAGGGCACCTCGTTGATGCTGGAACAGTTGCACCATCGAAGGGAGCAAGCGTTCGACGATGGTTGGGTCAGCGGTTCGGGAGAGGCTAATGCAAAGACCAGGGACATGATAAGGGGAAACAGAGCATTTCGGTAAACAATGGACCGTTTAAGCGATTTGGAAGACGGTCGCCGAAGAACATGAAGCAATATCTTCGTCCTCCGCTTTCCGTCAGCCGGATTGTTGAAACCCATTCTTGCCGACTTGACACCATTATAGCGGCTTCTGCTAGCTCAAAGAAGAGCGATCGTCTTCCGGGCTCTTCATTCTAAGATTCCACTCGATTTCGATGGTTTCCGATTCACTATCCCGGATTACTCCCCCATAGCCCATCCCTATTCAATTAGAACTTTGTTCGTTGCCAAGTCAACATTGGAGGCCAAAAATGACTCCGAAAGAACATTTTTGGAATGAAGCCGTATTAAAAGAAGTGGTCCAAAGTTGAGTAAATCGGAATCTATTTGTCCCTGTGCAAATTTCGCCTTGGCGTCAACGCTACATTTCAGGGAGCACCGAAGGAACTGTTATGCAAACATTGGACTCAAGAGGCATCGAAAACATTCACGATTTTAATTCTTTGACATATTTTGGGAGACTAACCCATCGGCGTAATAAATCGGCTACCCACGAATTCAGAGCGGCAAAGTTTCCCGGATATTCGGTTACTACTTATAATGTCGAGGGTAATTTCGGAACCTCGGGAAGGATTTGTAAACAATCTTCCGTATCCTTCACAGACGTAGATACAACTCGTTCACTGATCCACACGCAGTTACTCACTTAACTCCGTTGAAGTTTGAGCGTTGCCACTAGATAACCTTGAAGGAATCATTTCACCGCTGGAGCACACTAGAGAAATTAGGCAGATTCGGTGTTTAAAAAATCCACTCAGCCACCCAACCGACAACCGAAACAATCTGAAACTAGCGGCCAACTGATCTCCTGAGGCCGTACGGCCGCACTCCCTGAAATCACAGCTTGAGTCATTGATACGACATCGGTGCCACCAACTGGCGAAAAACTTGAACTATAAGGCGACGCGTAAACTGTTGGGGGTTGGTGCGCCTCGACGTACGGGAAATATTTTTATTTGAATCTCACTTTCAAGTTGTGTAAACTATTTCGAGCTAGGAGTATGAAAAACTCTACTAAGTTCAAATAATTGCTATGATACTGCATTGCCGTTAAACTTTCATATCAAATTCAGATAAAAAATTTTCTCCGTCGAATACATTGTCAAGAAGTTGAGCCATAATAAAAACAAGATATGCTGAGTAACTTGGGCACATCACGTACAGTTTATCGTAGGAATTATGATTTTGCCGTATACGAGAATAACATTTTAAACGAAAAAAGGATACTTCATGTGAGAACTACGAAATTACATCGAGTCACGAGTATTCGAAATAAGTTTCTTCAAACCGATTTTGAAAATTGTAATACTGAGTCAGAAAAAAATTACGAATTATTTTCGTGAATTATTGAATAAAAGATCGGTAATGGGATTAACAATAAGTCTTTCCATACTCTAAAATTGGCTTATTGCCTTCCGCCAGTTACACGTTAGTTTACCATTGATAAGAAGAAGAAGAACATGTTGGAAAAAAGGGATTGAATGAAATTCTATAAGACTAAATTTTACTTTGAGTTTAATTTGCAGTTCGATCTATTTAAATTTACGTCGCATAAGAGGTTGTTAATACGTCGAACTTCTAATGACACCGATTTAAAACTTTTATCTTTAAAATGTTATTCCACTCATGCTATTAAAGCTTCAATTATTTTTTATGGGATTTTGTCAACTGTATTGAAATATACACACTTTACGTTCCAATAATCCTTCATAAAATAAGTAAATTCGTTTATCCATTCGCTGGTAAATTCAATAATGGAGAGTTTTTGATTTTTTTCATCAAGTGTATGCCTATTTTTCGAAGATGTTCCTGTTTCGATATTTTCCATTTTGTTGTATTGGGTTTTGTTTTAGTAAATACAAGTTTGTAAAATTTAGTTGCAATATTGAGTATATCTGAGAGCAGATAATCAAAACTAATCATTTGGTGTGAACAAAAATAATCCAACTCCTTTATGTGATTAGCAAATTATACTTCAGAAACGACCTTAGAGTCTGTAATTTTTCGTATAATTTAAACAAGCCTCTTTATGAAGGCACCTAATGCAATGTATTTTATTTAAGAATATTTTTAAAATAAAATAATTAATTCCTATCTTCCTTCTGTAAGCTATTAAACTATTGATGTAACTTAGTGAAGTTTTGCAATATATCAAGTGAAAGGGAGTTATTGAGTGAGTTATATAGGTTTTGTTGTGTTGCATATTTATTTGTCAACATTTCTGTCAATATTACCCAATGTAAAAGTTAAAAATATTTAAAATGTGATTTATGTAACCTGTAATGTGCAAAACTCAGATCTCATTAAATTATGTTTAGTCTCATATAGGAAAAAGTTCTGATTTAAAATGGTCTTCTTGTTTCAGTTGTCACTCGAATGAACGTCTTTTCCTGAGTGACTTTGTTCACTGCACAAGTGGAACTAGTGGTGGTCGACTTTCCTGGTGGCTCCAGCCAGAATCTTATGTGGATCCACGAAGATGTGAAGCACTTTTTACTTCTTCAGAAGGAAACACAACTCTTCGCTGTGGATGGCCAACTTCCGTCACGCTTTTAACTCGAGATCAATATGGAGATGTGGTCCATGCTCCTAATTTATTGGTAAGTCGGGAACTATTTAATTCATTAGCTTTTATAAGATTATATCTAGAATACCATATTCACAAGATTTGTTATCATCTTTATTATGACAGGATTGAGACTTTCAGTCTCAATAAAGATGATCTAATCTAATGGACAGAAGTGATGATTATCCTACTTACTAGGGAGTACCTTACCCTATCCACTATTTTGGATGAAGTTTTTCATTTCTCCAGCTTCTACTTTTGTGTTTTTTGATGCCATAACTGTTTNAGGCATTGCAACTACAATGGTGATGTGGATATAAACAAACTTCCTTAACTGTGATTTTCTTATTATTGTGAAATTATCGTCCTGTATAAATATATGATGAAGCCTTTTCAACTATTTGATCATTTTTCCCTCTATAACCATTTTAAAATTTTAAGCTTAAGGAATGTTCAGCAAAATTTTCTCTCTGTGTACATACTATTTTTCCTGTTCAGGTATATATTTAGAAAATGAAAGAATTTTTCCAAGTACTATTGAAGTCTATATTCATTGACTAGAAGAGCTAATTAAATGTACCTAATATAGCCAATAAATAAATAAATCTATCTATTTAAAAAGTATTCTTGCATCCAATAAGATACTAACTACTCAATGCTCTTACGAGACTAGCTTGTTGATGGACTATGATTTATGATTTTCCTTTTTACCTACCATTAATTATATATCCCATACACCTTTTGCTTATGTTACATTATTCTTTTCTTTACACTTTTCTCTTATTCCTCAAACTTTGCACACATTTTATGTATCTCATACAATATCTAATACCACTCACATTCTCTATGTGCCATCTTTGCCATTCTGCTTCCATCATCCATTTTCAATATTCCAAACTAAACAACAGCAATTTTTCATATTGTAAAGGTTGCTGTTGGAGTTACCCCATCCTTTCAGGAAATTCAGAAAATGTTTATTTATCCACTGATTATTGATAGTCTCTCCTGTTTTTACTGCTCATGCTCCTGCATTCTATTTGCTTTCGTGCTTTTTTCTTGACTCACCCAATTTTTGCTAACTTATAACAGGGTGAATGCAAATGCGCTTTTGTATGCAGCCATTTCTGTATGTGCTGCCTATTCCTTTCATTTAATCACTGATTAGATACCACTCATCTCTCTCTCAAGTGAATTCTCACACACAAGAAGCCTTTGTTTTGGCACAGTTCATCCTCAGATCCATATGTGAACTGAAGCGATTCGATCTAAGTAGGTTTGTTACTCATTTGGTAATTCCCCAACCAGTGATTCATTGTTGGCACACAATAGCACCCATACATCAAACTTCCTAAACTTAAAACTTCTCAGATTCTCATGGGCTTAGCTCATACATGTATATCCATGTGCTTGTTACATAACAAGGGAGTCATAAAACACCCTTGTGTTACACATCTTCAAATTTCAAATCACTTATGCCACTTACCATTCAATTCTATCAAAAATGAAAAATAATTAAGTAAGATATTTTAATATTTTAAAGTGTATTATGTTGCATGAATCCCCCTTTTTGTTTTCAATAAAAGAGGTTAGCATAGGTTCCCTGTCTGCAAATGCAACAGCATTTAAAAAATACATTCTAGGAATTATGGCTATGATCACCCTCAATTTTATAGGTTGAGGTTAAAGCAGTTCCAATCGAAAAGAAGGATGCAGTGGAGGGCACTAGCACGAGAGAGGGGACATCTACTGGAGAGAAGCAGCCAAACGTGCCAGGTGTCTGCCTTGGAGGGGAAAACAGGGATGCAGACTCAGGGGGAAGTCGACCACGCAAGCTCAGGAGGCTAGGGAAACATCGTCACCATCATCATCACCATCACCACCACAAGCACCAGCAGAGGCACAAGGGTCATGCACACCATCAGCAGCAGAAGTCAGCTGCTGGAAGTGACCTTCCAGATGCATCTGCATTTGGTGGCCATCCACGACCTCACCTTAGTGTACCGTATGAGGTCACTGTGAAGGATAAAATGTGTTACCATGCTGTCACTATCATGAAGGTGAGATTAAATTTTTCATAGTCATGAGGGCAGTCTTAGTGTTATTTGACCAGAAAGAAACTTCATGTGATTATGGAGGTTGACAAACTTTGGAATTCCACTGCTGGAAACGGTAAAAGATAGAGACAAATTATTCTATTCTTCGTGTAAAACCTTCACTGTGAGGAATTTAACACCCTGCTCACTATAAAACCCTCATACCAGAGCTGCACCCAGCCTATCTGCCACCCGGGTGCAAACATAATTTGCCGCCCCTGTAAATAAAATACCAAAACCATGTATTTTTTGATTTACTGGTCAAAAATATTTGGTAAAACTTTGAAAACCATTGTTATATGATTGAAAGAAAAACTTTGTAAGTTCCACACAGATTTTAATTGGCAACTGGTTTCATAAGTCTCCTTACATCATCAGGCCTGATGATGTAAGGAGAACTTATGGAAACTTAAGGACTTATGAAACCGGTTGCCAATTAAAATCTGTGTGGAACTTACAAAGTTTTTCTTTCAACTATGGCTTTCCACGAAGTCACGCCTTCCAATATTGATTTCATTGTTATATGACTTCGTTCCTCAGCTTACATTGGTCACAAAACATCAGTAACAATTTATAAGGCAGATTCCGTATGCTGCCATAGTAAATTGTCATTAGGAGGTAACAGTTATCACAACTAAATATGAATGTTTCTAATAAAAATTCTTTTTTAACATAAGGAACTTGGATTGAATCCATTGCACAAATATTCTTTTCTCATCTTGAGTTATCGGTAATTCCTTCTTCTAAATGTTTGCCAATCTTTAATTTCACATCTTAATCTTTCCTAGATAACTCGTGTGTATAACACAGAAAACAATAAATAATGTTGTTGTAATTATAGTAATGGTTGGCAACACTCCTCCTGCCGCCGCCCGGGTGCATTGCACCCATAGGATGGTGCGGCTCTGCCTCATACCATGAGAATTCTTTCATTGAATGCCAGAAGGAATCCAGTCTACACAGGATGCAGTTTTTGCATCAATGCAACTTTTCAGAGTTGGGTTATTGAAAGAAATCTTTGTTGGGAATCCAGGATGTATTTCTCTCCAACTGTATAGCATTTCAGTTATGTAACTCTCATCATTTAGACTCCATGCTCAAGAGTTGACATAATTAGAAAACAGATAAAGGCATTGCAACTACAATGGTGATGTGGATATAAACAAACTTCCTTAACTGTGATTTTCTTATTATTGTGAAATTATCGTCCTGTATAAATATATGATGAAGCCTTTTCAACTATTTGATCATTTTTCCCTCTATAACCATTTTAAAATTTTAAGCTTAAGGAATGTTCAGCAAAATTTTCTCTCTGTGTACATACTATTTTTCCTGTTCAGGTATATATTTAGAAAATGAAAGAATTTTTCCAAGTACTATTGAAGTCTATATTCATTGACTAGAAGAACTAATATCAGAATGTACCATATTTATCAATTTTTCTTAATTTTCTTCATCTTAGTTTTTATGTCTCATTATTAATGTACTACAGAACATACAATGTTTTCGTCTGTAAAATTTATAAACTAAGTAATTTTTATGTTAAATATATGAAACTTTGGAATTAAATTTGATGGTAATTATAGGCAGTCAAATGATGATTCTACATTTAGTGAAGAAACAGCTATGCGAGAGGGGGAAGAGCTAAATTATCAATGTGATCTATTTTGAAGTTTCCTGAATATAGGCTACACTATTAAGTTCTAAGTTATTATGTAATCCTCATACTATGGAGAAATACTATACTATTACTAATACTATTTTTGTTATTACCTCAATTGTTAGACCTCATTTTAACATTCTTTACATTACAGGAGTATGAACAGTACTCTTTTGAGGAACTCCGCTTTGCATCTCCTTCAGCAAAACGCTGTGCAGAGTGCTTACTTGTGAGATCAAATGGCGACGGAACATATTCTGCCTCATGGACACCTTCATGTGCAGGCTGGTATTCCTTGCACATGACTGTTGATGGTTACCCTGTTGAACAGGTGAGACTTTCATTAGTGAGTGGAAATGAATTGTATGTATGCAGGAGGCTGATATTTCAAAGATTCCAAAGCTCAGTCCAGTAATAATTTTCAACTCATGAAATTTATTTTAAACAAAACTTCTGTGCTCCTAATTCATACATGCTCATGGTGAAAATATGCATTTGCTGTGTAAATGCAACATTGTTTGTCCAAATTATCCCTTAATTTGTCCATCATTGTATGTTTTAATTATAAGTTTGTGATTTATTTGTTTGATTTGTACCTCAAATTACTCATAATTTAAAGTAATCAAAATGAGCATTGTATTGGTTCAGAGAAGTAAGCAGAATGGTTATCTTACTTTTATAAGAGAATTGCTAATCGCCATATTTCCATGGCCTAAAAGGAGTAAACTCAATAAGCTCACGCTTGACTTGGTGGAAGTTCATTTCCATGACAAAATTATTTTTATTTTCTCAAAATAAAAAATAAAAACAAAAGAACCAATACACTTCCACAAGTTAAAAACACTTAAAAAGTATGACCAACTTTGGCACATTTCGCCATCATCAGGTCCTCCATAAGGTCAGGCTTGACTTGGTGGAAGTTCATTTCCATGACAAAATTATTTTTATTTTCTCAAAGTGAATAATAAAAAAAGAACTGATGTACCTCCACAATTTAAAAACACTAAAAAGCACAACCAGTTTTGGCACATTTGGCCATCATCAGGTGGCCTAAAAGGTGCTCTTATTTTCAAAAATTTTCACTTGAAAATTGAGTTGCGTTATATCTGCTAAATGTAAACTTAGTTTCTTTTCTGAAATCTACATTTACCATTTGAATAAAAATTATGTTTCCAAATGTGTATTGAGCTATTAGTTTGACTTCAGGAATTTTCATCTCCTATTTCAATGAAAGAGATATTATACAACATTTACTGGCAAAAATCTGCAAATGATTCCTGATTTCGGGTGCCAATATATCTGGTGCTGTTCTTGCTTATTTACCTATAAATGTGGTGTTATATTTATTCTTTCATTGTCTTTTAGACTTACAAGGTTGAGGTAAGAGAGCCACCACAGGGCCTAGTTCCTCCAACTTGTTCTGGCATTTCCAAGCGAATGCAGATGCAACAGCAGGCACACCATTCTCATCATGGTCATCATCACCACCATCACCATGGCCACCATTCATCAGTCATATGCCCTACATCTGCTGCCGACCCGACCACTTCTACAGCAGGTGGGGGTAATGGCATTCCAGCAGTTTCTTCTGCCTCTTCTACTTCCCCATCATCTCGCCTGCGACGTTTTGTGGCCAAGAATAGTGCTGGTCTGAGGATTCGTGCACATCCATCTCTCCAGAGTGAACAGATAGGAGTTGTTCATGTGAATGGAACTGTAGCCTTCGTGGAGGAGGTAATGACAATTCCCTTATTATTATTCTCGCGATAAAAAGAATCTTCCTATATTCTGGGAAAAATATGCGAACTTAAGTACAGTAATGTAGATAGATAACTCAACATTATCAAAGTAGACAGTGTCAGATTCTTACATATCCTTTGAAAATTTGAGAAACAGTATAATTTATTTTCGTCTGTCTGTTTCTTTTATGAGTAATTTTGGAATGATTAATTTTAACATTATACTACTAGTAAATTATAACATTTATACTGACATAAATAAATTACATGTTAGCTGGGTAGTAAAGGTTCTGTACAAAAAATTCCTTCCCCTCTCAGTATGATATACCGTAAATGCTTTTAAAAAATACTGACCCAAAATATTTTTTTTAATTCACTCTTTCCTAGAACCTTCACTTCCTTATCATTGTCTGCTCTTGCTATTAACTCTTTTGGTTTTGAATAGAAGCGCTTTGACTGTTTACTAGTCAGTTATAAAGGAATATAAGTTTTATGAAAAACTGGCAAAACAATGATATTTCATGTACATTCTCTCTCAACTCATGATGATGGATAGAAGAGGTAGCTAGAATGGAAGAGTTATTCATAATTTTGCTACCTTTTGGTAGGTTTATGTGCCCTAATATTCTCCATTTCCTTCACCTCCTGGTAACTCACCCTGCCCTTTATGTTATCTAACAACTTTTGTCTTTGTCTTCCCCTCTTCTCTTTCCCTTGTATTCTAACCTGAATCACATCTTTAGCTATCCTACTCCCCTCAATATTTGGCCCACTCATTTCCTGTGTTGAAATTTAATTACTTCAAATAAAACCCTCTTTCCCTAACCATCTCTAGTCTTCTGTGTTTTGGGCTCCCAAATAGCCAAGTGGGCAACGCGTTCGACTTTGATGAAAGCGGTCCCGGGTTCGATTCCCGGTGGGGGCTCACGTGCGAAATGACCTTAGCTGTCGAAGCACTTTTAACAATACTACTACTACTCTTCTGTGTTTGTTTTTCTAGCAAACCAACTTACCCTTTCCCTACCTACATCTTTAATGGCTCTAATCTTTTGATGTCCTGCTTTTGTAAGGTCCACGTTTTACACCTATATAGCAAAACACTCCGCACCAAGGATTTCACCAACCTTTTCCTGATTCCTTTATCAAGAACTCTAGTCATCAGTTCCCTTCATTTCACAAAAGCTTCTTAGGCCAATGCTATTCTTTTTCGAACCTCACCTGCACACCTCCCATCCCACAAAAGAACACTTCCCAAGCAAGAGAAATAATCTCTTCCTGAACACAGAAAGAGTTTAGGGGTGAGGTAATTATGCCCTTCCTTCTCTTAACAAAGAAGGTTGCCTTCTATGTCATTAAACAGTGAATTTCTTTTATGACAAGAAGACAATGAGTTTTGTATCTTGCACATTGGTGGCACTATGAGTAGAGGCATCTATGATGGTATGAATATGTTAGAAAAGGAAGCTTATTCATCATTCTTACATGAAAGTATCTACTGAAGGTTCTTTAATTATTCTTGGATTTCAGATTCACAATGATGATGGAGTGTGGCTTCGGCTTAGTCCAGATACTGTCAGACAATATTGTGGAGGAGATGAGGTGAACTATTTAACATCCCGAAGCACACCTGGTGCTAGCAGTGGTGGGGGAGGGGGTGTAGGAGTTGCTCCTGGTGCAGTCATAGGGAATAGTGGAGGGGGAGGGGCAGTGGTTTCAGAGGCATGGTGCTTACAGTACAACCAGCATTTAGGGCGCACTCTCCTGGTGCCTACAGAAGAACCAAAATCACTCCTAGATGAAGTTCTCCGGACTACCATCCTCAGAAATATACCGCAAAGAAAAGAGGGCTCCAGGGAACATAGGTTTGTCAATTTTCAAGCTTTTACAGCAAAACCACGTTGTTTCAAACTTTAAAGAACTGACTGTTGAAATTCCAGATTCAAATTAAACGAGCAGAAAAGTCCATTACTCTTCCATTCCATTTCTCTGTAGTGAAATCCCAGTATTGTATTATAATTCTGTTCTGATACAATTGATTTAAAGTTTTCAGCAAAAGATATTTAGGGTATATTTAAAAAAACTATCATTTTACCAACCCTCCCTTAAAGTTGGCAATTTCACTCTTCCATCTGTGGACTCCACATGTTTTCTTGGAATGACCCTGGACAGAAGATGGAACTGGAGAAGCCACATAAGTATTGTAAAAGATAGATGCTTCAAAGTATTAATTATTTTGAGGTATCTATGTAACTCAGCATGGGATGCAGACCGGAAGTCAATGCTTCTTATATATACAGTGCAATCCAAATTAGACTGTGGGTCTATAATATATTCCTTGACCCGGAAGAGTTACCTCCAACCACTGGCAACCATACACAATTCTGGGCTAAGTTTGGAAACAGGTGCCTTTCGAACCAGTCCAGTTCACAGTATTTATTGTGATGCTGGAGAGCCACCTCTCGAGACACGGAGGAAGAACTTAGTTTTGAACTATACCAGTAAGATTTTAATTCAAAAGGGGAACCCATGTTTTAACATTGTTTTTAAACCTCGTTTTATTGATTTATTTTATAGAAGGACTAGGACAACAAAACCCTTAGGAATCCATTTTAAGATTTTTATTGATGATGCAGGAATACAGATTCCTGAAGTACATCATGTTGGTTTCCATAAAGTTCCACCATGGCAGATACCACATCCTAAAGTCTGTATGGATTTAACGCTCCAATGGAAATCAGACACTCACCCACATGAGTACCTCCACAGATTTAAAGACATAGTTGGCAGGCACCCAGATGCCACTCACATCTACACAGATGGTTCAAAGTCAGAAAAGGATTGTGCCTGTGCATTTGTATCTAGCCAAGGTTTTACTACAAGGGTAAAGTTGCCCCCGGAGTCCTGTGTGTACGCAGCAGAACTTTATGCAATCAAAATTGCACTGGAGAGCATACAGTCCCATGATACTACATTCATGGTCTGCAGTGACTCTGTCAGTGTACTTCAGTCTCTGTCCATTTTTGACTCCTTAAATCCCATTGTCCAAGAGTTTCAGGCCAATCTTGCTCTTTTGGAGGCAAGAGGAAATAACATACATTTTATCTGGGTACCTGGACATGTTGGTATAAGGGGGAATGAATTAGCTGACTCAGCAGCCAAGGAAGCCCTTGCTAAAGAAAATATAGACACTCCTCTACTTGCAGTAAGGGATCTTCACAACATGTTCCACCAAATAACCCTGAAACAATGGCATGATTTGTGGCTGACTGTTGAAAATAATAAGTTGCGTGAGATAAAATCCATCCCAAGACCTTGGCCTTCCTCTATCAGGAGTAGTAGATGAGAAGAAGTAGTGATTACGCACCTAAGAATAGAGCATTGTGCTCTCACCCACTCGTACCTCTTCACGAAAGAGAAAAATCCACCACGTTGTGATCACTGCAATACCCGTCTAACCACAAAACACCTACTGACTGAATGTGGTAAATACCAAGAAATTAGAGCTATATTCCTCCAAGGCAATCTTAAGGACATTTTGGGTGACAGAAGAGAGAAAATGGACAATGTCTTGAAGTTCCTCACAGAAACTGAAATATTTTTTTTTAATCTAAGAAAATGACAAAGACAATGGGTAAACATATTGACCCAGATATGGTTTTTATAATAATCTGAGTTCTATAATTGGTGCAAAATGACTCAAACCGTCGAGGCACCAATTTAAAAACTACTACTACTATCATTTTACTGTTCTGATGTATCCATTAAAGTCTGGAAAGGAATTTGTAGAAAAAGTCATTTGCTCTTTTAGTATTCAGGTATTTGTTTTCTGATTGCACTGGTGTATAAAGGAATGCTAAACTCCCTATTACACCATTACACACAAACTTTAGGCTTTGCAAGTTTTGATATTCACTCATTTGAAGTTGCTAGTAGATCAGAAAATCAGGAATTCAAATTCAAATTGTCTTCCAGGAGGATGAGAGGTCAAGGGACTGCCTTACCATCAGCTAGTGGCCCTGGGACTTATCAGGTTGTGAAGTGTGGTGCTTCTGGCCATAATGTTAGGAGCAGGCCCAGCCTTAAAGCTCCTCCTGTTGGTATGCTAGAGCTTGGAAACCAATTATCAGTAGCGCAAGATGTAAGTCAAACCCAGGTTCAATTTTTGGGGAATAGCTTTATTGTCATCATTAAAAAATATGTTTGTGCTCACCATAACATGTTATGGTGAATTTCCCCAAGGCAATTGATGTTGTTTAGATTGTCCTTCCTCCCTTTCTTATCTTAGATGGCATAGTCTTAAATTATAATAAAATCTTGGAATTATTAGAAGATTTTATTTTAGACAATGTAATAAATAAAGAAAATACTACAGCTGACTCAGCTAATCTTAAATCTAACAACTAAAATATTATCATCGTCTAAATATTTATTTATTTTTTAAAATTATTTGTTTTGTTTTGCTTTATTGTTGTTATTTGCAATTGTCCATTGTCAATATATACATTTACTTGTTAATTATTTAGTTATCATTTATTTAGATCCACAGTAATTGTTTCTTTATTAATTACTGAGCCTCAGGTAGTACATGGACCAATATGGAATCACTACTTCAACAACAAGCATTAATTACAATGAAAACAATTTATTGCAAATGCAAAATTGTATGTACTAAAAATTCAAATATTTTTTTAACTTAGTCACAATATCAAATTGAAAATAGTATTTGGAGATAAAAATAAGATTCTCTATAAAATATTATTTCTTGTCGTACCTCTCCCATCTTTGTACAACCATTGCATTTAATTACAGGAAAGAAAAATTTGCCTGAAAATGAAATGAAAGATGAACTTAACTGTGCTTAAATGGAATTTATAAACTTCGGATAAATAAATCTGTACACAATGGTGATTAACATAGTATGTTTGCCTGACAATTGATGACAAATACTTCAACATCCTTAAGGCTTATGGAACATTACTTCTCCAAATGATTTGAGAAATTATAATTTCCCCTTAATGATCTGCTTGTTTATTGTTCTGCTTAGAATACAGTTTACTATCAGTTGTTTGTTAAACTAGTTCCTCTTTAGAAAGGTATCTTAAAATCATGGCCTTTTAATTTCTGAACTTTCACTCTGCATTTTTATAATGAGATTAGTTTCAAAAAAATAATTTTTCCATATACAGGAAAGGTACTTTTTTAACTGTATATTGTTAGAGAATTTAAGGTATGTTTGCTATGAATATTTTGCCAGCTAAAGCATCCCTATTAATGGATGTCAGACTTTATATGTATCATTACTAGCATGCTTTTGATTTGTTAGATGTTTGGGGGACTAAATCCTTATACTTTTATTACTCCTAATTAAAAGATATTTTCATTTATGTATATAATTATTCTTTCTCCATCTTCCATAGTTGCAAACAGTAATTCAAAAGTATTTTGCATGCCAGTTATGACAGTACTTATATTTTCTTGGTGCTAAGCTCATATAACATATAAACATTTGATTAATTTTCCAAGGTTACTATTTTGGTGATTTTATCATCATTAGATAACTGATAACAATGTATGCCTTATCACTGTAATGACTGCGCTCATGTATTGCTTCTTTCTTATATGCTTTCTCCTTTCTGAATCTTGATGTTGGCATGTACAAAAAGAAAAATCATATGATTTTGCATCTTGATTGTTTTTTATTTTCAATGGACTGAAATGAAATTTAATTGGCTGTGGAAATGAAGCTTTCTGCAAAAGCTTTTTTTTGTGTAAATTTAGACACACGGTAACTTAACAGATAATGTTATTTCATATTTAGTCACAAATTTTTCTCAAAACTTATGTAAACTATTGGAAACTACTTTTAATTGCTATGTAGAAATTGGTCTTAATGGAAATGTAAGGTTTTACTATGTTAATAATTGATCTTATTCAGGGCTTACTACACAATGAATTTTTAGTGAATGCATTATGCATGCCAGTCATTTTCAGTGACCTGTAAAACAATAAAATTGTTAGCTGTTACCTTTGGTCCATTAAATTTGATGAGTTGGGATTTTGGTATTTTCATCTTTTTTGTAAAATTAAAAAATGAATTATATGGAAGATATCTTCATATTAATTTAAAATTGTCTTATTTTTAAATCTTTGTTAAAAATAGAAATCCTTTGTTGAACTCAAAATTAATAGTAGAAGACTTTTTCTTTGTCTTTCGATTTTTCAGAGTAACAGTTTTATTGTTCCATTGAAAATTGACCATATATATCCTTAATTATTTTCTGTGACTCATCACCGAATAACATGAAGCCATTGCCTCTTAACCTTTCATCAGTTGACTCTCCTTAAATTCTCAAAATAAATTCTTTTATCCTCCTTTGCTTTTTAATTAGATCTAAAAAAAGCTTTGTCATTTGATTGCTAAATTTTTCTGTTAAATTTAATTTTTCCCTTTAGCCTTCATGTACGTAAAATATTTTATTGAGTAATATTTTTGCACTGTTCACATACTGAAATTAACTCCAGAAGCTACATTACTAATAATCTTTTAATCTTTCACTTCTTACTTGCTGCTTTGTATATGAGTAATAACTTGGTATCATAACATCTCAAACCTCCCGAAGGAGCTTTTAATGGCCCATGCACCCCTAGTTAAGAATTTCTGTATTAGACCCTAATGGAAAGGTGTGGGTCTTTTTAGCTGGTGAACAGTGAGGGGACATGGGTTAGGCTCGATGGGGAGTCAATGCAGAAGTTCTGCTTCAATACGGGTGGAGAGGCATGGTCTTTGGCACGCAGTCGTTCTGATGTCCAGTATCTACAGGGAGAAGATGAAGAAGATGATGAAGAGGTTGCTGTTGAGATTTTACCCAGAGGAGCGTCACCCATGGTGCAACCACATTCTGTTGACAGAGGTCAGCTTTTTACATTAATAGATGATTCTTAGAACTTATACTTTCACAATAACATTTTGAAAATAACGATGAATCCATAACTACTATAAATTTAAGTTTTCTTATTTATTTTACCAGTAATTTTTGAATTTTCATAAGAAAATTTTAAATTTTATATCCTGTGATTTTTCACAATGCTTCTTTATCATCCTGTAAAAGTGGAATTTTTGTCTGGAGATGTGTTTGAACTTCAGTAGATTCATAATCATTGATAATTATAGTAGTATTGCACCATCTGATAGGTTTTCACTTGTCAGTGCTTCATGCCACTCTTTCCTTGCCCATCTTTTATTTTGAGGTTCACTTTTTGAGCACCACATTATATCATATTACTGGTCTTGATTGTAATGGCCTTTATCCCATTCATTTAGCGTGGTTTGAACATGCACTTACATTTTTGCATTCCCATAAATATTAAAGTATTAAATTTTTTTATGGATGCCTCCCTCAAGGAGGTTTGGTTTGTAATCTGACATCAAGTAAAATCCTCTGTTGATTATCTATTATATAGCTGGTTTGATGTCATGAGGAAAATTTAGGTTGATATCCAAAATGAGAATTCCATTCAATTGGGACATTTATAGCTAGGATTTTGTTTTATTCAAAGTTGTCTTTAGTAAGTTATCCTTTATTTAGGATCATTTTATCAATCCATCATGGATCAAAATCCAAATAAATAACATCCATGAAATTAAGTCCAAATTTTAAAGTGGTTCCCATTCCTCCCATTATTGGGTTGTTAAGAAGTCAGAAATAAGATTTGTCCATTAATGGTTCCCCCACAGAGTTCATCCATGATGCAAGGCCTCAACTTTCATCTGGTGATTTAGCATCATCCTCACCCTATCCATCCCCAAAGAGGGCTTTTGACTTCTCCTCTGGGATCTCATCTTCATCCTCCCCACGGCATCGTGCCAGGCAGCGCCATGTCTCCTCTGGTGCATCATCTTCCTCATCCATAGCCACTGCTGCCCCTCCACCCTTCAACTTTGGTGGAACAGCTGGGCAGACTGCATCCTCAGCAATTAATGGGGTTACTTCTACTGTTAATCCATTTGTGTTTGGCTCCAATCCTCCTGAGCCAAAAAGTGAGTTCCTCACATGCCCTTCATTCTTTCATTTTCATGAGCTTCATCATTTTGATGATGAAACATAGATGCTGAAATGCATTTAAATTCACATACATACATTTACATGCATAAATTTACATCTATAAATTTAAATTAAAAGCATGTTTGATATGATACAAATTTTTGAAGATAATTAATTTAATTTTTTAACATATTTTGCTAACATACTTAATTTTCCATTTAAGCTCTTACTGAGAAATATCCAGCTCTCTCTATAGTTTTCATATCAGTATTGTAGCTGTTGATTAGATAGTATGAAATGTACATACTTATCATCTGGGGATAATACATAATACCTTGTGAACATGAGAAAGTGTGTGTTTACATGATAACATGTCTAATTTAAAGGTTTATGGGAAATGGTGATAATAAAATTTTAAGACCCATAGTCCATAGACAAGAAGTTATTCTTCTGTCTCCGGGAATACTTTTTTGTGCCATTTCTCAATGTAATCTTATAAGAACAGCTAGAGTCAGAGGAGGATCCAGAAGGGGAAAATTGCTCTCCCCCTAGATGACTATGTAGGACAAATAATTTGTCAAGGTTATTGCATGAATCTTTAACTAAAAACTGAAAGAGAAATGTTTCTATGATTACTCTACATGTTCTGTTTTTGTTATGATTGGTATATCATTACTTTGCCGAAGAGAATTAAAGTACTTAGAGATTTCAACATGTGTGTATGAGGCAAATATCTCAAATCCACCCCTTGCAAGCTTCTAGAGCTGCCCCAGTATGTTTTTAGGGTATATTAGTTATTATTGCTTTGTTAACTTGTATTCTCCACCATAAATGCGTGAAATAAAGTCGTTTTATTATTATTATTATTATTAAATGCTGCTTTGCTTAGTCTTCTACAGGTTGTTACATAGTGGATTTAATTTGAAATATTTTATGAAAAGTATAGCACTCAATTTCTTAAGTTATCAAATGTCACAACGCATGATATGTTTACCAATTAACTTATTAAGTAGGATTTTTTTTGTGTTAATAATATCGATTGGCTTTGAGAGGTATTGCAAGTTGCTTCCAACAAATTCATGGAGTTAGTTTCACTGTTTTACATCCTAAAGGTAATCATACATCTTGCAATCTCTTTATCAGTTGTTTAGTTTTAGAGAGAGTTTGCAAGAATTCCCACATCTTATTCACTAGAATCAATTTTACTTTCTACTGAAAGATAAAATTGTGTAATATATTATGAAACTCATAATTTGAAAAAATAATAGCAGATGGTCCGGTGGAAGTTCCTCCAGCAGTAGAGAAGGTAGAAGGAGTGCAGAAAATGCCTCCATCCCAACCCAAGGAAGGCATTGGAACACCAGGTACTCCAGGATTGACAGCAGCAGGTGGTGCTAGCAAAGTTGCTCCCGAGAAAGAGAGGGAAAGCAGCAAATTTGCTGCTCTGCAGAAGTGGCTGAAGGGAGAGGAGTCAAGAACATCTTCAGAGAGAAGAGGCTCTCCTGGAAGGTCAGCTCACTTCTTCATTCCACACCCTTTTTAAATTGTCTAAAGCATTCTTCTCTTTCATTCACTTGAAACCTCCTCTAAATTCCAGTCAACATCAAATATTATATCTATTTAAATGATAGAGCATAAGAATGTAAACTTCTTTTTTGAAATATTCACAAGAAAGCTTTATGTTATTCAACATCAAATCCTCATTAGTTCCTTTAAGAAACTGTTTAAGATACTGTTCCTGAAACTTTCAATCGACACAAATATCTGCATTTATTACCTCCATATCCATTTGAAAGGCCTCCAGATAGCTGAATGAGTTATATGTTCAACTTGTTAATAGCAATCATAGATTCAGTTTCCAGTTGTAAAAAATTAGGAGCTACCTGAATTAATACATAGTGGATATTGCAGTATAAATATGCAATAAGATGTCATTAGAGTCAATACACTGACCTATATCACTCTCTTCAAATACTGTTAGTTAAGCATTAGCCCTCTGTTGGCTATTGGGTAGTGGGTTTAAATTTAATATTATTTTGAATGATGTAGCTTAGAACTGTGAGGTTATTATTGGCAGATCATCTTTAGAACTTTAAAGTGATTCCTGATCAATTAGGTAGACAAGCATTAGAGTATCAGACAGCCATTGCATCTTAGGCAAAGGGATCATTTTCACAATGTTTAGCCTACCTGTTAACTAATTAATTTGGGTAAGTTTTCATTTTTGATTTAGGGAACTTTGATAACTGCTTAATTATTATAATAGCATTGGAGTATGTTAATCTGGGGTGTGCATGAAATAATCTTAATGGTTATAAGTTCCGGAAGACTTGTTTGATAACAATCAACTTCCTCATGTTCGATTGACAAAATTCATAAATCTATCAGACTCTCCTGGAAAACCGTAGTAACTTAAGTAACATAATCTTAAGTAACTTTATTTAAATTTTAAATTTGAAAATAATCTTTCAGCCTCTGTTACTAGTAGTGGTAGAATTATTCTTCAAGTATTTCTGTTTTGATATACTTCTATCAAACTTATTCAAATGTAATTCCCTCTGGAGATTCTCAAAGCAACTAACACCCAGAAATGTGGGACTTAGTGTGACTGTCTCCTCAGCACCCACTTCAGACAGCTCTGATCCATGAAAAGCATGTTTCAGCCCTTTATTTTTAGGACTCATATGTGATATTCAGTGATGTTTATGGTAGTAAAGAATTTTATAAATTATCACTGTTTTTGTTTTTGTAATTTTTTGAAAGTTAAGTTCTATAAGTTGTTCTTTCATCTTCTTGTAAGTTCTTGAAGTTTATGTACAATAACCAATGAAATCTGAGATAATATGTGTATTTCCTTGTACTTCATTTTTTAGGGACCTTCCTCCTGAATTAGTTGGAGTATCAGTGAAGGAATTGGTGAAGGCAATAGGAGAGTCTCGTGCCAATGGGAACGGAGTCACTCCACCAGGAACCCCTCCCAGAAGGACATCAAGAAGTTCAAGTCCAAAGGGCCTTGGTCATTCTCCCTCACCTCATCTCAATAGCAGGAGCTCTAGTCCAGGTCAGCTCATATCACACACAGAGTAAATGCTGATTTTCTGGTCATAAGAAAAAATCTTTTTGAAGGTCTTGGTACATTATTAAGGTTATGTTTTGTTTAGTTTAATTAGATGACAGAAAAATAGAATGGCTCTATTACAGGAGGTCTTCATTTCTTGAAGCCAAATTCTGTTGTTGAAATATGTTTGTTCCTTGTTGCAGGTGTTTGCAGTGTTGCAGGCACAGGTGGTGTGGGAAGTGGTATTGGAGCAGGAACTACAGGTATTGGGGGAGGGTCACAAAGACGGGGATCTGCCCACAGTGACACAACAAGTGCCTTGGTGAGCAGTCTTACTAGAGACTTGTCTCAAAGCCCAAGTGGCAGTTCCTCTGTACTTACACGATCAGCAGATAGTCCTAATGGAATCTTGCCACCTCCTCCTCCGTCAATAACATCACAGCCAATTGGAATCAATGCATCTAGCAGCATGCATCGAGATATCTTAGGAGAAGATAAGGTGATTATCTTTTAAATAATTTTTTATTACTGTTTACTTTCTTTTGAAATCTTCTATCTATCTTCTATTGAAGTTTTTAAGTCAATACTTGCTCCTTTGGTTGTAATTCTTTGCTTTAACCAAATTCATAGAATTCCAAGATAGTAATTTATTATCTTTCTTCTCTCATCAGCAAAAAGCCATCCATCATTAACTCTTAACTTGATGCTCATTATTTTGAATCCTTAACCTATAGGACCCAGCAGTTGAGAGTTCCAAGACAACGACGCAGACAGGAACTCAGACCAGTCCAGAGAGCAGCAGAGCCCATTTCAGCATTGGCTCAGGTGGTATAATTGGACCTTCAGCAGACCAGTCTCTACCTCTTAGACTCTCCCCGAAGCTTTCTCGCTCCTCCAAACAGCTGAGATCAAAGCGAGCCATGTCTCCTGCTTCTGCCGGATGCTCATCACGTTACACAAATGGTGCTGGTGGTAAAGAAAAACTCAATCCAGTGAAGGATACATTTAAAGAGGTTCCTCCAATGCCCTCTCCTGTGAAGGAAGCAATGAGCCCTTCTGTTGCAGAGTGTCTCCGAGCAGCATTTGCTGCTCTCCTATGGCATGAAGGGGTTGTGCATGATGCCATGGCGTGTGCATCCTTCCTCAAATTTCATCCAGGGCTTCCTAAAAATGGAGCAGTAGTTGTGGCTCGTGACGGCACAGGTACCATTGACCTCTCTGGGATGCCAGGAGCTTCAATGGAGGCATTTGTGAGTGGAATGGGACAGGGTGAGGCTCTGACAAAGGAGCAGAAAGCAAGGCAAAGGCATTCAGTGGAAGTAAGCATGGGGACTTATCTGCATATACAGCCTTCCTCACCATGGATGCCAGAACTTATTGGTCAAGGACAAGGTGCTGCAGAGGTGATAGGCTCCACTGCACCCACTGGTGATACCCAACAACAACAGTTCAAGACGGTCACAGTTCTACCTCCTGCCCTGAAAGCCCTGGTCACCCTCTGGGAGGAAGTGAGTATAGGGTGTCTGGCTGCACTCTCTAGACAAGGGCCAATGGCACAGATAGGTAGTAAAGCAGCATCAGTTGGGGCACCATTTGCTGCCAATCAAGCTGTGCGGAGACGCACTGGGATAGTCCAGGGGGGCACTTTACCTTCTTCTCCCCACCATCACCATCATCATCATCACCATAGGGAGAAGAAGGGGCAGAGAAAGAAGAAAGAATGGAAGACACTGGGTGAGCCAATCTCCAATTCTAGTTTGAAGTTTCTTTAGAAATGAATCTTAGGAGAAAGAGGGAGAGAAAATTTTTGGGAATTTCTGCTGAAATAATATTGCATGCTTTTCCTATTTTACACTAAAATTTACAAAAACTTGCTTAAAAGTGTAAGCCCTATTTTTTAATATTCATAATTTTTCAGTGCTTATAACCTATTCTTACTGGTTTGTTTGATTGCTTTCATTCAAGTTTTAAAACAAGAAATGACTGGAAATATGGGGTGTCATAAAGTGACTTACATAACTAATCCTAATGTAATCCTTTTCAGGACGCAGTAGTGGAAATCAAGGTGAGGAAGGGGAATCAGTATTGCCTTATTGGGATCATGGGATCATGAGACGAATGAGGAGCAGTCATCAAATGGGAAGTGCATGGTGCGAACTTTGTGGGGGTCTCTTCCCTCATCCAGTCACACATCACATGAGAGCAGCACACCCTGGTTGTGGTGCTCATTCTGGCAAAGGCTACAACAGCATTGGCCAACTTGTTTCTGAATATGTGGGAAGCTGTGGGGATGGTGGTGTTGGGGATCATTTGTGGTATCTGATGTGTGAAGCATGCTGGGAGAAGTACATAGGCATGAGGAGGAAGAGCAGTGGAACAATGCATTCAGTGCGTACGACTCCTGGAAGGAAATCTCCAAGCATGGTTAAAGTGGTGAGTTTTATCAGTATCTTGTTGAGCTGCTACCCATATTTGGCACTAAACATAAAAATCTATTCCAAGAAAAGTTTGAAGTTAAATGCACAAAAGCATCAGAAAACCAGCCTCAATCCCATATTTTGAATTAACTTTTGATATTGTTATTGTTGAAAATTTGCATTCCATCTTTTATCTATTTTGAAGTGAATTCCTTGTGCTCACTTCAGGATGAGAAATACTGATCTTTTGAACATTAGAGTAGTTCCAGTATTATTTTAAAATTTCCGCAGTTTTCACTGATGGCAGATTGAAATTTTTATTAAAAGCAAATATTTTTGTCCAGATATTTAATCTCTCAAGGATTTATTATTCATTATGTATTTCTGATACCTGGATTTTTATTCGTCAAATTATTTTGTTTTCAGGCTAGGAAAAAAGCATCTAATGCCTCCACAGCCACACCAAGAGAGAATCTGTTTGCAACTACCAAGGCTTCCCTGCCTTCTCCAATCAGAGGAAACTCCACATTTCAGCAAGGAAATGTACACCACTTCATGCGTGCAAATGCAGCCTTCTTGCTTGATCTTGCTAGTGCAGCAGGAACTGGCCTCCCCCCTGCAAGGGAGATGAGCAACATAACCCCTAGAATCAGTGTAGTTCCTAGTATGGGGTCACACCACAAGCGCCGAAGGCGGCATGGGGAAAGCATGCCTCTATCTGGGCCAATTCCTCCTCCACCATCTTCCTCTTCATCCTCTTCTGCAACCTCTATGCCAGTTGTGTCAGAACATGGCCCTCCTCCTTCCAACAGAGTGCCCACAGCTCCATCCACCTCACAGTTTGCCTTCTTTGAGCTTCCACCTGCTTCCTCCTCTTCCTCCAACTCCTCCACTCCTTCATCCTCTGTTTCTTCTGCTGCAGAGCCTCCATTTCACTGTTTGAAAGCCCTTGGAGTGAACCCTTCACAACTAAGGGCCATATGTGAGGAGCGACTCTTGGAGGAGACCCTTCGACGCAATGGAGAGAGAGGATTGAAGAGGCTGTTAGAAGGCAACATGCTACCATCTGAAGGTGGAGTAGTCGGTGTGGCAGCATCTGGTAAACCTCTTTCCAAGGTAATTAAGAATTATTTTTAACACCCAATTATGACAGTTTAGTCTCTCCATCTGGCCTCAGTGGTGCAAGATCTAGCATCCTGGTATAGTAATTCTTGTAGCTTCTTGCAGTTTGTATCATGGTTTTGGTTTCTGTGTGTTTCTTGTTTTAATATTTTCTAAATAACTAAAATAGATACCTGATCCCTCTGAAAAAGTTGTTCTTACAACAAACAGCTCAAAACTAACACACTCTCAGTCATAACTGGGTAAATAATGGGATATCTAAATGAAAAACTGGGACATTAAAGTACGTTTCATCAGCTATAGAAACAGGAAGTAACCTCAAGTTACTTCCCATATATAAGTTTACTTTATTCTCAAATACAATCCGGTGGTCTCCTCCAACTAATAAAGAATTTTGATTTTGTCAATTTAAATCCATTTCCTGATCAAGTTCTTCGCTTCATCGTCTATCATCTTCTAATTTCTCTTTTGTTATTGAAATACGTAATAGCATGGGAGTGCCAAATCTGAAGCATGCGGATGGTGTAAAATGAATTGAAACTTCAAGCCCCCAAGTTCATTCGCAATTACCAGTGTATTGTTGAGCTAAAGAAATAGGCTTCCTTCTAAAACTTGTATTTTCAATTCATCAATTTGAGTTCATCACAAAATCATTTTAATAGCCCTGTAATTATGTGGAATCTCTATTTTCAAGTTCATTCCCAGTTGTTGTTGAATTTACATCTTTTCACTCTAGGAAATACATTTCTATTTTGTACTTTCAGGGAGTGGCATGTGATGGCCCCCTTAGTGACAATGAAAGTGAAGGAAGCAAAGGGAGGACATTCCATCGATCCATTTCCATGGGTACCACAGCTAGGGAGTCATGGAACCGAAGGGATCCAATATCTACCAACTTATCTGAGGGAGGCCCTTCAGCTGCTCAGGGAGGAAAGGGTGGTACAATGGGTGGATCTGCTATTGAGACCAATATTCCTGGAAGTCGGGTGGTCATGAGACGTAGGAACAACAGCAGTAGTGGTGATGCGCATGGTTAGCATTCTTTTGTTAGAATACCATCCTCTTTCTATCAGATCCAATCTTTGATATCAATTACCAAATATGTATTTATCTTACAAATCCAGCTAGAAACCTTTAATTGATGAATACTTCCTTGAATTACATCCATAAAAACATAATTTGGAGCATCTCATTTTTTCATCATTAAAACATATTAATTTGCAAATTTCTGTGAATACTTCTTCAGATACTGGCTCCTCCCTCCTCTGCTATGCCTCCCCTGCCCTGCAGAAATTAGTTATGCCTTTGGATAGATCATCAAAGTCTGCCAATGAGGATACAGCTGCTGGAACTGCAGCTGGTTCCAGTGATCTTCTTTCCCATCCGGTTCTAATGTTCCTTCTTCAACAACATGATCTGCATGGACTTCAAATTGCCATGCGACAGGCTCTACGGCGTGCCACCTGCCGTGTGTATGCAATGCAGGTATGCAGTGTCATTCTCGTTATTATTTGCTTTGGTCTTAATGTTTTAGAATAAAAAAGATATGCATATATGCTATAATTCAGTGGTACCAACCAGTGGTCTGCAGACCACTGATGGTCCATGGGAATGTTTGGGTGGTCTGTGAAGAAACTTGTGCATTATTTGCAATTCTTAAGTTTATTTACCCTTTCATTATATTCAGAATTATCTTCATGCAACCAACACAAGGTAAATGAGTGACAATAAAAATCGCAGCATGGGAAAGTTAAGGGGACAGGTGGTAATATGTTAGTTAATATTTTAACAGGTGGTAATATGATAACATGAAAAATACTGAGGGATGAATGATGCTGAATAATGGCATTCATTTTGGTCACTCCTTATTGAATTCTATGAAAGTTGTTACTTATATATATTGTGTTGCACTGCACACAGACTTTTCCTACTCCTGACATTCTGGTTCAGGGAGATATGAGAGGGAGAGCAAAGATAAATCCTCTTCACTCCCAGTTATGCTTAATGCTTCACTCTTTCCCCTCGGTTTTGACAGTTGATGGTAAAGGGATTGAGGATCAGCCTTCAGGCTATATGCTTTACTTACCAGAACTACATGCTTTAAAGAATTAAATGATGCTGATAAATGATAATGATTTTTGTTGTGATTCTTTTACTTCAGGCCCTCAATTGGCTTCTTAGGAATGTTACTCAACCTGTGTGCCTTCATGATCTTTTGTGGTGGTTTGTAGTGGCCTTAAGCCCCTCTGGCAGTACTGTCAGTAGCACTATGGTAGATCATAATCTTCAAGATGGTGTTGTTGGAGCTCATAGAGATGATAATAGGCCTGAACGTAAAGATGATTTCTTGGTGAGTATTGGACTTGTCTTAACCAATTATTTTAAATCTGTGTGTTGCACTTCATTGTATGAGCAATACTGAAAATATGTCAACTTGTAATCCTAAGAAGAATTAACTCAATGTCAGTTTAACTTGATACTTTATCTTCCAAATTATTTTGCTGTTTCAGGAACAATCAAGAGGTGTTTGTGACCATCCCCTAAGTGATGTTAGTGTTGGGGGTGAAGCTGTTGATCCCCTCCAAGAATCTTTCCACAGTTTACTGCAAACAGTTGCAGACCTAATGCTGCTGCTTCCCATGGGCTCTCCATTACAGACAATGGCCATTAGATGCTGGGGCATTCGTTTTAGGACTACAGATCATGCCTTCTTACACAGGTTTGAATTGCTATTCATGGCTAACTTAAACTGGTATTATAAAAGTTGCATTTTCAAGATTTTTCTTTTTTGTAAACAATTATTGTGAATATAACTAGCTACGGCTGTTAATCAAACGAGAAGTGAAGTCATTGCAATATTATTAACTATTATAAACACATTGGAATAACTTTGGTATCTGAAATACTTTACAGTAATTGCTCCATAACTGAACTAAAGGAGCTTTGTTTATGTTTGGTTATCCTCAACATCTTCAGTCTGTAGATGTAGAAATTATTTTTCATTGGTCCTGTTGCATCTTTATAAAATTTGGACTGTATTTTATGGAATATTTAATTTTTTATACCATTCATAAAGTCTTGGCTTGGGTTGACGAGCAAAGATTTCAAATGATATACCATCATCCAAGATTGAAATGGTATTTTAATGTGCTTTAATCACAAATATCTATTTTATCACTAAACAATTATTTGAATTTTCTGAGATGTCTGAGAGTGAAATCTATTGATTATTAATCAGCATATCTTTTTCATTATATCATTTAATGCTAAGAATAAGCTATACATGTTCAATTCTGCATGAAATTTCTGGTGGAACTGTACATATATTGTCTTAAATTATGGTTGTTACCTTATGGAAAACTGAAATACTTTTAGCGCTATTATAGTATTTGATGTCATAATCTTGGTACTGAAGAATGTGTTTAAAATGCAATGAAGATATTCTTTTTTTTTTGATATCCATGCTGTCCTTATTTTAAATGATCATGGTATTCTGGAGTCAATTCATCATTATTTAAGCTTTGCATCATCTGTTCCTCAGAAGCATATACACAACAATTGATGTTTGAAATTCATTTACAGGAGTCATGTATTCAGCAACATAAGTAAGATCCTGTCTCGTTCAGAAGAAGATCAGGAAGAAGGAATAACATCAAGCATGCATGAGAGTCACACCTCAACTCACTCCTTCTCTCAGCCGGTAATTCTTATTTTTTGTTTCCATTTTATCAGTATGGCTCTTATTAATGCTCCTCCCTCAATCTTCTTATTTACTCATTCATTTACTTCTCATACATACCTCTTTATGCTGAATCCTTCTTTGTCTGCAGGTGTCATCATGCATAGTAGAGGCATTAAAGGATTTAACTAGTAGTGTGGAGATGAAGGCATCAAGCAGGCAGGCCATGGTTGGTAGCCTCTGTGATAATTCCACTGAGACATTTTGGGAATCTGGTGATGAAGACAGGTGAACTATATTTACTTTGCTTTTTCTTGCTAAATTTATTTTGGTATGTCCATTAATTGTCATTTGACTTTTCATGTAATTGAAATGGTGCATGTTTGATTTTTAAGATTAATGTCTTATAGGCTATGATATATTGATAAAAATGTACCTTGCCACTAAATTGAGTAATGCTTTAGTTTATACTTCCCCCATTTTCATATACATAATTTTTTTCATCTAAGTATTCATATTTAAAGTAATGAATAAACAAATAAATTGTTCCCATATTATGAATAAAATTGACCTACTGTATTTACTATATTAAAATCTTTGATGTTTAAGACAAGGCAAACATTTCAGCTGGTCAGAAGAAATATAATTCTTGTTATACATATTATAACTATTTTTCAGGAACAAAACTAAAACCATCACAATTGTGTGTCAACCTCATATATTTCCAAGAACAGTATATGTGCACATAGACAACTGCAGAGATCTAGCTGTAAGTATGTTTTGTAAATGTGAAATGTTTCAGCATTCATCTTTAATTCCATAATATTCTGATGTTTGCTTATTTGATAAGTAATTGGTAATATTTTTGTTGATTTTAACATTTATTTCAATCCCATTCCAGAACAAAGTGTCAAGTGTAACTTTCCAATCAGGAATCAATTTGGATGAACTTTACCGTCTCCGACAGGTGGAAGTTGAGAGTCGATCTACTGGATGGGTCAGCTGCCCCATAATTGGTAAACATGTCTTTATAGATTTCATTGATTTCGTCTGGTGGGATGGGATGATCTTGAGTTAAGCCATCTTTTACTGAATTTTATCCTATAAATAATTTATTGTGATTTGTATGCAAGGGATTGTGAAATCAGCTTCAATTTTTGGTCAGTGGTTTATGGTCAGTTGATTATCTGCTATCTCCTTTGTTGATGTTTTATATTAGTGATAGTAATAATGGGCTTCCACCTGGCAGCAGTAGTAATAAATTCTTTTATATGCCAAACATTACATGAAAATCTCTATTATTGCATTAAAATTACAAAAATAATGAATAGCTGATTGAACACCAAAAGAATTAAGCTAGCCCATAATAAATGTACATAATCATCTTACAATATCTAATACAAAATTAAGAAATAACTGACTTTACTATAATGTCTGAATAAAGTTCATATTAACCTATAATAAAGTCAGAAAACATTATATTTAATGAATATCCAAATTTTATAAAATTTACAAAATTTCCATTATATATTGTCTCCATTTTGTGATTTTGAAGATCCTTCCCATCGCGTTATTCGCCTGGAAGTGAAGGGACCAGACAATTCCCTGCGACTTAGGCAAGTGAGGGTGTTGGGAGAGTTGGAAGGGGAATCCCTTAGAGTAGGAGGTCACACTGGAGGGGCAAGGCAGAGGACATCCATGACAATACAGCAAAGATGCTGTGAAACTGAAACTCTAAGAGTGTTCCGCTTGATAACCTCTCAGGTAATTTATGACTGAGGTACATTGTGAAACTTTTTATCTAGTTCCCAAGCATCCAAAGTGTTTCTGGAAGTTGTTTCTGGAGCTAGGATTATCCCAAAATATTGTTGATTACTAAGAAAGAAATTGTTAATGCAAAGAAAATTATGTCCTCAGCTTCAGAGAACCCAGAGACGTAAATGTTAGAAAGAAAGTAAAATGAGAAAACTTGAAAATTAAATGATGTCAATAAGGAAGAGAATTGTTCATATTCAAATAGGAAGTAATTAGAAATTCTCTGATTCTTTAAGTCACCTGTAGTAATGTCTTTATTCAATCATGTTTTAAATATTAGACATTCCTATTTTGTGCTGACTCCCTGCTTGAACTCCTGATTTGCCCCTAACCTTGGCAATATTTATTGCAGAAATGTGGAAAATATTTCATTTTTAATCTCGCCACTTTATCTTCTTTCATTCTTTTGTAATTACCACTATTTTATGCCCTGCTTTCAAAGTACAGAGTAACAGGACAGAGATTCAATTATAAGTGGAAGAATTTCTCATTAGAGCTTAAGTTTATCATATTATTCATACCTTTATACATCTTTCAAAGGTGTTTGGAAAGCTGATTCTTGGGGATGCTGGTGAGCACAGTGGTGGTAAGTCAGGGAAGAATGAGTTTGAAGACATATCAGCTGAGGACAGAGGTAGAGAGGGTGATGCAGTGATGAGAAAGAGTAAAGTGGCATCATCTGGTGCTGTGGAAGATGACAGCAAAGATCTCAAAGAGCATATGGTGGGCATTCTCTTCAGCCGTAGCAAACTCACTCATCTCCAGAGACAGGTACTGTTCCCTTTTTTTAAATCTTAAAGTTTTGAAAACTAAATTTTGAAATCTCACTAGTATTTTCCATATGAAAATTGTAGTGAAAAACCTAGGTTTTTCAGTAAACCATTTCGTCAGGTTTTTAAAGGTATGAAACCTAGGTTTTTCAGTAAAACTCCATCCAAAAATGTTGATGTTTATTTACTTGTCTTGCGTAAATCATGAACATTTTCCAGAATCTCTGCCAGAAATTAATACCTTTGATGTTATTCAAGTTTGATATCACTTATTTGAAAATGATAAATATCATGGATTGCAAACTGCTCCTAATCTTGCTAGAGAATGCATTTGAAGGCAACTTCTTTCTATATTGCAAATAGGGTAGTAATTAATGTATATATTTTACCTTAATTTTCAATTGAAAGTCTTTGCTTTCCCAAGTAAAATATTTATTGCATTTAAACCATTACTATAAAAATTTAACTTACATAAGTCTTATGTCTGATACTTTCATTTATTCATGGAGTAATTTTCACTTGTTTTGTTCACTGTATTTTCTTTAATTTCATTCATTCATATTATAACTTTCAGGTATGTGCACACATAGTGCAGGCAATCAGGAAGGAAACTCTGCGAGTGCGGGAGGAATGGGAAGCCCTCTTGTGTTCTGGACCACAAACTCCTAGCGGAGCAGGCCCTCAAGGGCAATGGATGTTCCTTAACTCTACTGGTAATTCTATCAGTTTTAATTTTGTCACAACTTACTTTAGCAGGAATGTAACATTGATTTGATATTGAGCACAATATTTTCTTTAAATTTTATTTAATCAGGTAAAATAATGGCACTGTCATTAAAATTTTGCAGTTGAACTCACTGTACTCCAATTTAATGCAATAGGTTCATACTAAAAATTGAGCCCAGGATTTCATATTTGTAAATCTAGATGGAAGTTGACACAGTGTTTTTAATCAATATCAAAAATATGCATTAATTAAATATGCATATTTGTTTAAAAGTAACTTATGTTCATCATAGCACTTTGCAATCTTTTCAAGAACCAATTGATCTTCATACTTGAGTGCTATATTTTTTGTGTGTTTTGTATTTCAGCTCAGCAAAGCAGTGATGCTAATAAAGGTGGTAGCAGTGTCCCTCCAACAGATACTTATTGTTTTGAGATGCTGTCAATGGTGCTGGCGCTATCAGGCAGCAGTGTTGGAAGAGCATATCTCTCTCACCAATATGGCCTACTCTCAGATTTACTTAGCCTTCTACACACTGGATCTGCCAGAGTTCAGAGACAGGTAAGAAGAATTCTAATTCAGTTTTTCTGTCTTAGAATACTTTTCTGATCTGTGTACATGGTTTTTGGTGACCAAAACTTTCCTAATGGTCTAATTGATGTTATGCCTCTTTATGACATTATCAAGATATGTAATAATATTTCTGCCAGGTGCTACTGTAGAACAAATATAGCGGAACGTCAATCTGACATTCTTTTTCCATATTCCCAGCAAGCTCATAAAGGGCTATGCTAATATTGCTTTCATTGTTCATAGAAATGTCATTTTCCTTATCTATCTCCCGATTTATTTGCTCCAAATCACCTTGGCCTTCATTTCTTCATTTTCAAATTTCTTTTACTTAAGTAGAAAGTATGAATGATGGCAAGGGCCTTTTAAGTCACGTTTTTTTAAGAATAAAAAATTCCCAATTTTTATTCAGATTAATCACCCTATCACTAATTATTTTAGTATTATGCTTTTTAAGAAGTCTCACTTTTTTGTTTTAAAAATGTAAGTTGAGTTTAATACCTGCTTCAGGGATACCTTGTGAATTCTTTCCTCCAATTTTCTTGAATTTTCTGAATTCCTGTGAATGTCTCATTTCATTTCAACCAAAATTTGATTTACATCACATGGCTTTATATCTTCGGTTAATGTCGCTCTTCTGGGGGGCAGGTAGAGAGCTACGGGTATCTCTGCAGGATGCCGATAATCCCGACCTTTTTGATCCCTTGCCTGGGATTCGTCCCTTGCTGGGACTCGACCCACACAGCAGGGGGCCCTTTAACCGACCTGGACACTTTCAGTAAAATTTAAAAAGTTATAAACAATTGAAATAAGCAACAAATTTTTAATCTCCTCGTATCCCTTGTCCAAAGAGAAGTTTCAGCGTAGAAGAGCTAAGGATTCTACCTTTTCCCTTTGACATTATTGTCCTAAAATTTCCACACCACACACATTTACATTTATGCCCTGCAAACAGCCAATGGTGCGTGGCAGGTGGGTTGGGGAAGAGAGGCCCACTCGGGCCTAACCTCGCCACTAAAGGGTCTAATAATAATAATATATGAGGGTACCGTCCGCTAAAAGCCTCGCGTTACTCATAACGTTGTCTGTGACTTTGTTTATCTAAATAAGAAATAATATTGTTCCAATAACACTGCCCTTATAGCCCAATAGTAACCCTGCCCAATAGTAACTCTGCCTTTGAGGCACATTTATCCCACCTGCCACGTGCCATTGGCTGTTTGCAGGGCATAAATGTAAATGTGTGTGGTGTGGAAATTTTAGGACAATAATGTCAAAGGGAAAAGGTAGAATCCTTAGCTCTTTTTTGAAAAGGAAGCTAAATAACATTTATAGCGATTAGACAGATAAGTAAACAACATTAAGATGTAGAATGTAAGATATTCAAAATTCTTAGCTCTTTAAATCTCGCACCAATGATCTCCTTCGTTCCAGCGTTGCCACATGATACCAGCAACCATTTCTAAAGATATCACGCTAAACCTTAATTTTCATCGTAGAACGTCCATTAAAAGACGCTGAAACTTCTCTTTGGACAAGTGATACGAGGAGATTAAAAATTTGTTGCTTATTTCAATTGTTTATAACTTTTTAAATTTTACTGAAAGTGTCCAGGTCGGTTAAAGGGCCCCCTGCTGTGTGGGTCGAGTCCCAGCAAGGGACGAATCCCAGGCAAGGGATCAAAAAGGTCGGGATTATCGGCATCCTGCGGAGATACCCGTAGCTCTCTACCTGCCCCCCAGAAGAGCGACATTAACCATATCTTCATTTATTTTGATGATAAAACTGCTGTAGGCACATAAACTATTTTGTGTAAAAGCTTGCTGATTAAAAACTAATGAATGTAGAATGATGCATCACATGATATTTTTAAGGATCCCTTTATGCAGACTTAGCAAATTAATTGCTAAAGAAAAATCAGCTAATTGGCAAATTATTTGAAGATTTCAATTATTTTATGGTCAATTACTTTTATATATTGTGCAATTTTGATCAAATTATTGGCTTTGAATTTCTTGAAGAGAAGAATTTGGGATGGATTCAGATTATAACATTTTCAGCATAATACAATAATAGTAGTAACAGGATGACTTTTGAAATTCCATTATTCTTTGTATAAAAATTTTCAGTAATAACATATTCTCATATGAATAGGGTATTTTACATAATTTTGTAATAATTATTTTGTCTGTGAAGCTTCAATTAAAGGATATTAACTTTCTGATTGAAATTTTTATTAACATAATGTACTCAAATTACTTACTTGAATTATTTTCCAGTACTTGTCCTTTTCTTTCTTCTGTTGTATTCATAGTGTCATGTTGCTATGGGCTTTCAGTAATTAAGTACTGTTAATTGATTAACTTTTTTTGAAATAGGTTACTTCCTTGCTGAGGAGGATGCTTCCAGAGGTTTCACCAGCTGCTTTGGCCAGTATCCTCTCCATTGACCGTCTGCCACCAGCAGATTTTGGTATTGTGCCTCACCATCCTTCATTAGCTATGACCAAGAGAAATAATGCATCTTTCCATGCATCTAGTGAATCTGCAGAGCCTGCATTTGACATAAACAGGTTGGCATCAATATTGTTTTCTTAGGCTGAGCCACATTAATATTGAGTGGTATTTAAGAGAAGCTTCTATGGCTACCTAAAAAGTTCAATTATTAATGACTTCTCTAACCTTATCCGTATGTATTTTCCTCAGCTTACCTCTCTATTTTTCCTCAAGTTATTCTTTTGTCCAAAATGATTGTACATTATTGTTTTACTCAATAGTGGAATAATGCTGTGACATGATGAAAGAAGCTTTGGCCAATTAATCAAAACTAATTGGAAAACAAGAGATTATGTTGATAAATAAAGTGACAAGTATAATTAATGAATGCATATCTTTTTAGATTTTGAAAATGAATTTTGATTTCTGTGACTCTGGGAAACACTTTTTTCATACTCTTTGTAAAAGCAGAGTCTTGATGAAGCCAATTCAGTATTTTTATTTCTGTGAATTGAAGATTAATCTGAAGGTTCTTTCTTATGGTTGTTTCCAAATTTTACCTTCATTAGTGTTTTAGTGGTTCTTCTTTTTATTTTCTATTTGTATTTAATCCTTTGAAGGAAGTGTGGGTGCTATCTTATTCTTGTTCTTTTCAGAGTTGGTATCCTGGATGTTTTCCTAAGCTGCATTGCAAAGGCCCTCACTGTGCAGGTCAAAGTGAAGGGTAAAGATGCCTCAATAGCTGCTGGTTTGGGAAGCAGTGGAGCTGCTGCAGGTATTGGGCCTCCAGGAGGAAAAGGAGTCACCACGGTCACCCTTGCAACTTGTATCCATCCCAGAGGAGAGAGGGCAAGTGGAGGCAGATGGTGGTTGAGGGGCTGCATGAATCGCAAGCTGGCAGAGGTCATCATACAGCTACTTAAGGACATGGCACAGGTTAGCTCTCTCTAATAAAACAAGGCTGGTGGCATGTACAGGTGGCTAATTTTAAGATTATCTTTCCTCTCAGGGTGATAATGTATATCATATATGCTTATATACTAACAGTCTATCTCATAGGTTGACCCTCAAAAATGTTACTAAAAATTACTAGTTGTTTATATAACTTGTGTATAAGTTGACCTTAGTTTCTCCATTATGATTAAATTATGCCTGGCTGATTCTAATGATTAATTTTATTTTGCGGACTTTTAAAATTCTTACACTCTAGTAAGGAAGTTTCTAGATCCAGCCCTGATTTTACTCCTCTCTAGATATCATGATTCTTTGTCCTTATTTTTTAAAAGTTCATTTATTTGCTCAATCCATGGAAGAAATTCATTTACAGGAGTCATGTATTCAGCAACATAAGTAAGATCCTGTCTCGTTCAGAAGAAGATCAGGAAGAAGGAATAACATCAAGCATGCATGAGAGTCACACCTCAACTCACTCCTTCTCTCAGCCGGTAATTCTTATTTTTTGTTTCCATTTTATCAGTATGGCTCTTATTAATGCCCCTCCCTCAATCTTCTTATTTACTCATTCATTTACTTCTCATACATACCTCTTTATGCTCAATCCTTCTTTGTCTGCAGGTGTCATCATGCATAGTAGAGGCATTAAAGGATTTAACTAGTAGTGTGGAGATGAAGGCATCAAGCAGGCAGGCCATGGTTGGTAGCCTCTGTGATAATTCCACTGAGACATTTTGGGAATCTGGTGATGAAGACAGGTGAACTATATTTACTTTGCTTTTTCTTGCTAAATTTATTTTNGGAGTAAAAAATTCTATTCCATTCCATTCTATCAAACCTATAATATATTTTAAGAAAATTATATATATATATACATTTGTTTGTGGAATTTTATATATAGAGTATTCTGCAGTAATTTTCTGTGGGAGGATATCATGTTAGAATGTTTAATATGTAGGGTCAGTAATTTATTCAAATTGTTAATTTCAGGGTAAATTATCTGATGCATGGGCTCAGGTGACAAAAAGTGCAGTGGCTGAAGGCATACTGAACCTAACACGCCTTGGAGAATCAGTGAGGACTTCTCCTAATGACTGTCTGCGCACACCAACTCTGTGGCTTGCTCTTGCCTCTCTTTGTGTTCTGGATCAAGATCATGCTCAGCGCCTTTCTTCCGGTCGATGGGGTGGAACTGCAAATCAGGATATATCAGCCATTGGACCCCATGGTGGTCCAGCACTCCCTCCTAGGGTATGTATTTACCGAATAATTAATTGGCTCTCTATTCAAACAGCTCATTTTCCTTTCAGATCCTCATTGTAATTAATGTAATTGGATTTGGCTAAGTGGTTGATGGTTTTAACTCAACAACACCGACCTCTAGAGGTCTCGAAGGGCTTGAGTCAGGCCCAAGGTCTCTAACTGGGTTCTACAAAATCGGGGCAAATGACTACTTAGCACCTGCAAATTTAGCAGTATGCTATTGAGAGATTCTTTTATTTAGTGATTTATCAATTGGGTAGTAGTTTTTTTCAGCAATTGTGATTGGTTGACTTTGAACTTGATTTCTTCAAGCTTAACTTTGTGGAAAGGAGATGATATACCTGAAATCAATAATTAGTGCTTATTCCAATCATTAATTGACTGTGTTTAATGTCAACCCAAAACATTAGTTATGGAAATAACCCTTTTAAATCCTTTATGGCTTTGAAGGTCTGTATTTAAAAGAAAATGAATTGGTTCACTTCCAACCCTTCAGAGTGGGTAGTGTTCTGATCAAATCGACTCATAGTTATCCTTTTGTTATATAGATATTCTATGCCTCACAAAACTCGAATTTTGATAAAAAAAAGGGGGTATTTGTATTTTTTGAGCTTTTGAATTCTCTGTCCTTTCATTCCCAAATTTGCATATGAACCCCCATTTATGTATGATTTTTGTCTTCTATCTTTTGGTTTCCTATAAGAGTATGGTAATGGAAAAGAAATCTCACATACAATTCCATTCTATTGTCATATGTGTGTTGCATCAATAAAATGCATCATCAGGCTAGCTCGCTAGTGAAACATGTCACATCAATAAAATCTGTGGAAGTGTACAAGAGATTTCTTTTCTGTTATTATGGCCTTTCACAAAGTAACGCTTTTGCATTGTGTTCTCATTTTTTGTGAAGAAAGACTTCATTATCAAGTAGTAATTTAAAGGAAATGTGTTGTTGCTGTATTTATCATTAAGAATTTGTGCCTTAATTGTGAATTTTAATTGCTAATTATCTCATAATATAAGTGAGAATTGCTTATTATCTGCATTTCATTTCTTTTTCATAATATCAGGTATTTTCATTGTAATATATCCTAAAATTACTTTTATCTGTATATGCACTTTGAATGTCTTTACTTTAGCTTTTGATTAATAATTAACATTTTCATTTAACAGCCGACATGCACTAATCATGATGATGGAGAGACAACTGCAATCATTCAGTGCAACTCTTGTGGAAATCTTTGTGCAGACTGTGATCGGTTTCTCCACCTGCATCGAAAAACTCGTATGCACCAGAGACAGGTAATGCTTACCAAAGCTTTTCATTTCCTCATTACCTTGGTTATATACTGGCAACCTCAGCTATGTTATATAAATGAATTAATCCATGCAATCAAACAAGTAGAATTATGTGAAGAAAATTACTTCTGGCACCTTTACATCAAGGTGTCTAATTCTGATAGCATTTCCATTTTTCAAATAAAAAGAAAAATTTTCCTATGTGCAGATTTGAGAGTAGGAGCTGTTTGACAAATAATTACTATTGCCTTAATTGTGCTATTAATTGTGTATTGAACAAAATAGATATCTGTAAGCAGTCTAAGGTCAGGCTCAGTTACTGTAAAATATACTAAGTCATCTGAGATGTTAATCTTTATGCATTTAATGGCTATTTATTATCTGGCATATTTTCTGGAAAGTTTACACTCACCCAGTATCATCTATGCTTAGATCTTAGTAAAGGTCATGCAGTTAAATGAGATACTGTTATAGAAAGTGAGTTTCTATTTTAGTAAGTCATATTTTAACATTCAGTGTCCTTAAGGGTGATTATTACTGCTTATTGTATAGGTTTTATGATTTATGTAAGATTTATGCATCGAGGGAAAAGTAAGAAGGAACATTGTTAATAAAAAAGGCTGTTATCTAAACCAAATTGGACTAAAATACTGATTGTGTACGAATTTATGTGTATATGTTATAATTAGATATTGTGAAATTTTATGGCTGGGATCTCAAGAAATTTTCTTTCTTTTAGAGAGTTACATTTACATTAAAACCCAAAACAACAGCATAGCATATGTGTGTGGCAAATTTGTTCATAATTTGTTATTTAAATTTGTCATTATTCGTTCATGACTTAGTGAATTGGATAGATCAAGTTTGAATTCTGTGTAATTGCTTGTGGTAATTCTGCAGGTTTGCAAGGAGGAGGAAGAAGCCATCAAGGTAGACTTGCATGAGGGCTGTGGTCGAACTAAGCTCTTCTGGATCCTGGCCCTTGCAGATTCTCGAACTCTCAAAGCAATGGTTGAATTTAGGAGGGATGGAGCAGGTAGCAGTGGACTAGGGGGCAGTAATGGGAATGGCAGTGGAAGTAGTAGCTCTGGCTTTGGAAGCTTAGCTGGAGGAAACAGCAGAGGCATTGCTATGGGACTGTTAGGTGCAGGCATTACAGGACCAGCAAGAATTGGTACAGCAGTAGCATCTGGTGTTTGCAGGTTTTGTGGCACCACCGGTAATTCTGGTCTTTTGGCAATCGGAAATGTATGTGCTGATCACGAATGCCAGGTGAGTGAATCAATTTTCTATCTTTGTGTATTTGCATATGGAGGAAGTCTCTGAGTAATGTTAGTAAATTGTTTTCTATGGATCAGTAAAGTCTTCTAAAACTTGCTGCATAGATATGTTAAAAATTACTTCATTGATAATGATATAGTAGTAGAACGTTTCATTGTAACCTGTGTTACAGTGTAAACAAAATCCTTAGAACAGAGTAAAGAGAGGCATTTTCTCACTTGCTTAGAATAAATTGATACTTCAATTCATTATGTTTGCTATTGATAAAGATGTGTTTGACAAGCCAACTGTGAATTTAAAAAATTAAAAGGATGAGCAAGGTAACAAGTAATATCATAACCTGCATCAAATTCAAAACAGTACAAGCAACTGATGTGGTTCTGATAATGTATATTGGTATGCCCAATTGAGATGTGATTAGAAATTGTGCTATTTTTCAAGCAAAAATTTTAAAACAAAATTTCTCTCAAAAAATTTATTTGAGAGGTGATAAATGGTTTGTTATATGTTTCATTTGCAAAATTCAATCCCTGTGATCCTTTTCCACCTGCTTGTATATGATTAATTGATTGCATTTTTGTTTATGGCACCAAAAACTTCTTACTTTGTGTGTATGCATGAAGGTTAACCACCCCTAAATTATATGTAAAATTTATATTTTTACATATCTTCTCTATAAATTGATCCTAGGTTTCTCGATAATTATTTAATACTGCTAAGCTTATTCCAGTAGATTCATTTTAAGAAATTGTTTGCTTTTTAAAATCCATGTTCCCTAGTAATTTGAGCTAAAAGAGAGATATTTTAACTCAAAACTTTGAGCTGTAATAATTAACAATCCTATCACTGTAGATAATTCAAGACAGTGGAAATTTCATTTTTAATATCTGTTAGACACTAAGTCACATGATATGCTGTATATCATGTAATGCTAATTGTTTTCTAACTTGCTCTGTTATTGGTTGTCTCAGGATATTTTTCATTTAAGTTTAGTATTTTGTATCAAGTTCAAGCTATAGGTAGGTATGTATGATAATTAATGCTATTTGCCTTTATAAGGATGCCTTTTATTCAAGATTTTCAATCAATATTTTCCAGGAGCATGCACGTAATGCTTGCAGCAAACTTCATCCATGTGGACATCTGTGTGGGGGGATAGCTGGGGAATCTCCATGTCTTCCTTGCCTCCATGGCTGTGTCCCTACTCAAACAAGTGCCCGGTCACCCACTTCTCCCTCTTCTCTCTATGCTCCCTCTAAGCCCCAAACCAATTCTACTCCACTACCTCCCCTCAAACAGGATGCTGATGACATGTGTATGATCTGCTTCACAGAGGCTCTTTCTTGTGCCCCTGCCATTCAGGTAAGTTGCAATCTTTACATGGTAGGTTTTCATAATATCCTATCCAAAAACTTGTCTTGGAAAGATTGTTGGTTCCAAGTTAATGACCAATTACAACTTGATGTAGAAATTGCAGTAATTTATTCATGTTTATTATAAAATCTTTTATTAATATTCCTTATTTTCCCCTCGGGAAAGTTTGGTAAAAATTCAATCTAAGAATTGAAGGTTCACATACATTTTTTATAATAACTGGGGATTTCTTCTTTCAGCTGAAGTGTGGGCACGTTTTCCACATGCATTGCTGTCGGAATGTACTGATGAAGAAGTGGGCTGGACCAAGGATTACTTTCTCTTTTGCACAGTGCCCCATTTGCAAGGTATATGATTTTTGCATTCACTTGTCTCAGAAATATTTTCATTTTTTATTTTACCAAGCTATTTTTGCCAATTGAGAAGGGAAGTAAATTGGCTTGAAATTTTAATGAAGAATTTGTACAAGCTGAGAGCATTGGTAAAATTCCTTGCCAAAGTGCTGGCAGAGCAGTAGAAGGAAATTCATTTGGATTTTTTGCAGAACACAATAGGTTATGAAAACTGTAATGAAGAATTTGTGAAAACCATCATCCCTGGTGATACGACATGGGTTTGTGGTTGAACAATACTGAAGAGGATGTGATTTGAGTTGCAAAAAGAAAATCACTTCCATTTATCCTTGGGTTTTTAGACTTAAACATAAATGTGTAAATTTATATATCAATACATTTATCCTTGTGATTCCTTGGAGGTTTTCCCTTTTCCTTTAATCAATCACTGTAACTGTAAACTGGATACCTCAGTAAGGACTGGAAGTTTGTAAAGCTGCCTTTCTCCTATCCAAAGAAGCTTTCTTAAGACAGAGTGATATTGGATCAGCATTATAAATCAGTCATCAGAATATCCCTATTTGGGAAAAAACTGGGACTCAAACCCAGGTCACCAATTTTCCTTGCAGGTACTTGCAGGTATAACCACTAAACTACCATGCCACATCTCTTCTACCCTGTTAACAGGATACTTTGGTTCCAACATCAGAAAGTGAGATACGGATTTCAGTACCAGTCATGTTGCTATTTTTCACTTTTGTTTATCCTTGGGTTTTAAGGTGCACACCTCCTTATGCAAAGTTCAACACCTTTCCCTCATCCTTAAAGCATATTGAATTTTCCAATGGGGATCGCATACTCCATTCTTCAAATAATTGAAGGAAAATTTCTAAGTGTGAAGAAGGATTCAGTAAGGTTTAAAGGGATCCGAAGTTATTCAAGGATAATCATTTGAGACTAACTACTGGCTCTCTCTCTCTCCCCATCTGTGAAATATTTAAGATGAAATGAAGTAAAATATTATTTGTAATTACAGGCTGATATCCACCATACAGTTCTTGAGGATCTTTTGACTCCAGTGAGAGCTTTGATGGAAGATGTACGAAGGAAGGCTCTGATGAGGTTAGAGTATGAGGGCCTTCATGGCGTTGATGCAATATCAGCTCCTCATGGTCGTTTCCATGGAGATCCAGCAGCTTTTGCCATGGACAGATATGCATACTATGTTTGTTACAAGTGTAAAAAGGTGAGTTTACCACAATTAAAATAAAAAAGAGGCTTTTTTTTGCTTCAGTAATTTTTAATCATTAGACACTGAAGTTGCCGATATATTGGCATGTGTATCAGCACCTTGAGTGTCTAAGGGTTAGTACTTTTAATAGACAATGTCATACCTTTCTGGATTTTATTTTTGGCAAAGTTTGAGGTGAAATTAAAAATTTAATAGAAAAAGACTAAAAATGTATTTTTAATTGACTGATTGATAATAATTGGGTTAGATATTTCATGGCTGATTTCTGTTGTATACAGCATTCTTTTTGTGGAAGAAGTATCGTCAGTTAACTAGAAATTTCCAGTTTGACAAAACTTTCTTAATGTTTACTGCTTAAATCAAAAGGCTTACAGAACATCTCCCTCTAACCATCAAAGAGGGTGTGTGTTCCTTATACCTTAACAATGATGGAAAATCTGTTTTACTTCTCTTCAGATTATAATTTAACACATTTACTGTGCCAGGTAGACTACAGTATGCTATGGGAGGCGATTGCTTCTATTACTGATGTAATAAGGTTGGCTTTAATGACTCACGTGTTTGAGTCATACAATTCTTGAAAGTGGATGATCATACTTAATGTAGGAAATAGTTGTGATCATGGTTAAATCGAGCATGGTGATTTGCAATGTGTTGAGTTTGAGTTTATATTGCCTATGAAGACACGTTTCCTTTATTTTACTGGCAGTGATTTGGGAGGATGAAAAAAGCTGATTATAAATTAAGAGATTGTTTAGGAGAGTGCAGAAAAAGCCACATTAAATTTGGGAAAAGGCTGTATGTTCCTCACATCCAATTTCTAGCTTCATATATGTATAATTTAGTCTTTGATATTTGGATACACTACTGCCTAACATTTTTCTTAAATTGGATATATCTTTGAAGGGTTGAACATTTTGTTAACACAGTATCCTTAAAATATCTAAAAATATTCCTTTCTCACTGGGTAGATTTTGCTTGTCTTACTAATGGGGAAACTGTTTTGATTTTCTTTCCAGGCATATTATGGAGGAGAAGCCAGATGTGATCTTGAGGCTGGTGGTGGAGATGGTGGTGAGGATTATGACCCAGCCGAGCTGGTTTGTGGTGGATGTAGTGATGTCTCTAGGGCACAGATGTGTCCCAAACATGGTACTGACTTCCTTGAGTACAAATGCAGGTACTGCTGTTCTGTTGCTGTATTTTTCTGCTTTGGAACCACACACTTCTGCAATGCTTGCCATGATGACTTCCAAAGAGTTACAAACATCCCTCGACATGAGCTTCCACACTGCCCAGCAGGTTTGAGATTTAACCGTTATAACTTTGGTTTTGATTTTCAAGTTTAGTCCAGATTGTTGTACTATCTTCTGATTTCATTTTTATAGGTCCAAAGGCCAAACAGCTTGATGGGGAAGAGTGTCCACTACATGTTGCTCATCCACCAACTGGAGAGGAGTTTGCCCTTGGCTGTGGTGTCTGTCGCAATGCTCATACATTTTAATAGTGAAGTAAATCAATTACTTCCCATGATAGATAGAAATCCAAGAAAAAGATCATGAATATCATATGGGTTACATACATTCTGATGTATAACTTGATCCAGTACATAAGTTGACCTTGAAAACTAAGGCATTAATCAGCTTTAGGCCTATGTTTTCCAGATAACCTTTTAAAAAGTGCAAGATGATTTCTGGTTCAGATTGAATTTTTAGGAAAATTTGTTTTATATAATCTCTTAATTGAATGGTCTTAACAGACATGAATTCAGTTGGAAATATCTTTTTAGAATATGAAAAAATGATGTTCCAGTTTTAGACATGCAATTTCATACCTTAATCGTGGAAAGATATTTTAACTTTTAAACATTGAATTAAATAGTGACACATATGGTTTCATAGTGTCCACAAAAATTTATTAACTTTTAGGTTCATTGCAGGAGTGATCTAATGTACAGAAAGTATACTTAGTGTCCCTTAAACATGCAGAAGTTTTTTACAGCGCCATGGTCTGTTGGTTTTTTAAGTATGCACCTTCCAGTGCTTGAAGGTTGTCCAGTTGATGGTGCAATTCCATCTTGCTGAACCACTACTGTTTACAGAATGAATAATACAAAGTTATATAAAATCTTTGACCTCTGACTGGATGATCTCCAACAACAGATGTACAAAATTCTGTTTACATCTTACATGGCCATGAGGCTGTATATCTAATTTGTTGACACCCTGAACTTACTAAGCCAAATTCTTAACCTTGGGAGGAAGAATTCTAAAAACAATTTAATCCATCATGTAAATCTCTAATGGGAGGAGTTATTGAAAGAATTAGGAAATGGAAACTTTAAGAGATTAGAAGAGCGCAAGTGTTTTGCCACCCATCAGGAATTTGATTTTCAAAGAAAAACTCTTTGCTGAGTTAGGTTTAACGATGCAAACCTACTATAGGCTTTTGCAGAACCTTTAAACTCTCTTGAATAGCTCTTCAGAATAACAGAAAAATTCATTCTTTTATGCTCCTGAGTGAAGTTGTAGAGCAGAGTAAATTATCCTCACCATTACTTAAAAGAGAAAGCATTAGATACCATTGACATTGTTAATAATAATTGCTTTAGAAGAACCTCAGTGATCTAACCAAAAGAATGTACACATATTTGTATTGATAAGCCTAATGCTTGCCAGAAGTTCCTGCTGATAAATATTTTTATGCCATGTGATCCTTATCACTCAATCCCATTAATAATTTTTGGATAGAATGAGTGCCATAATGAATTATGATCTCAAGGCAAGCAGTGAGTAATTTCATCTGAATTAGCGATATAGACCATTAGAAAAATGTTTGATATAATTATGTGTTGATAATAAGAAACTTTTCTAAAGAAAATTCTTATCTTTGCTTATATCTGATCAAAGTTGAGCTGAAAGCCCATTAGAGTTTAGCTTGTCAGTTATACTTCTCTGCGACTGAATAAAACTAATGCCTTAAAATCCCTGGTAATGGTTATCAGAGAATTTTGAAAAGCTATGCAAAAGTCAAGTATCACTTGTTTTTAAACACTATTGTATGTTCAAATTCACTGAATATGCTATATTGCTAATGTGAACTTGCATATCATTGTGGAATTGTGAATGTTTACACTTTTGATATATTATTTCTAGTCATGATTGTTGTGTATGTTATACAATTTTATTGTAAGAACATGGTGTATTTCTCATGTATCATTTGCTCCTTGGTTAAAATTTCCATTTAGTGTGGCCTTGATATGAAAAATGTGTGCAATAGCAGAAATATGATTGTGATTCTCTGTGTACGATATTAACAGCCAATGTTTTTGGCAATTTTTTAGCTACAATGGGTCATTGAAGTGGAATATTAATTGCTGAAATAAGCAAGTTCTTCTTTACCTGAATGTGATGTTCCATCTCTGCATGTAATTACATACACATTAAATGTATTCTTTTGTGTATGTAAGATTTTTAAGTTTTAAACTACTCAAAAATATCAGGGTTGCCTTACGTTCTTGAAGTCGAAATGAAAGCAATGGAGTTGATTAGAGTGACTCTGTAAATGTCTAAGAGTATTATCATTTGACAAACCATTTTGAACTGCTATTTATAATGTTAAAGTTTCCCTGTGGAAGCCACTTCTAATGAAAATATTAAAAAAAACAATAAATATTGCAAATATACTTCATATATGTGCTATATTATTTTATTTATTCACAGTCATCCTCTTTTCCCCTTTCTTCCCAACTCTGTCAAGGTAGGCTGTGTGTAGAACAGGGACTGCCATCTTGTGCTGTCCTTCCACCATATTTCATCCTAAACTCTTTCTGCTTCTTCCACTCTTCTTCTAACATCTTTTTAGTCACATTCTTGAACCTTTCTCTTGCTCTTTTTCCTTTATTTTATTCATTATTGTTCGTGAAAGATCAATAGGCTAGTTTGCTGTACTCTTAATCAACTTGAGCTTAAAGAAATTCCAAATGTAATAGGGAGGGACAAAGAGATTCAATCCTCTAATGGTAAAATTTATCTCAACTGAAATAATAAAAAAAAAAGCTCTTCAATACTAAAGCTTATCTTAGAAATGTGATGCCAGGTGGCAACAAAAAAAAAGACTTGGTGTGGTGTTTTGGTCTATAATCAAGGGAGCACAGAATAGGTTTGTTTTCCTTACTGCCCTGAAACACCTAGATAAGAAAATTGGTTTCCATTTGAAAAATAAAATTATAATTTCAACATTAATTGAAAGGATGTAGGGAAATTTACAACAACTTCAATTTTATCTCTGAAATCAATATTTCATCCTTCTTCCTACTACTTCCAATTTTGGTAAAGCTTTCAGGAGTAATCCTCTGCGCCACCAGTAGCCAATATTTCTTCCTTTTGGCAATACAAGTGCATCCGAGGATTAAATTCTTCATTTATATACTTTGTTCATTTTCTTTTTGATACGTTTCCTTTCTTGAATCTACAGTTATATTTGTTCTTCATCAGGTTGTAGTTATGATACAAATCTTTCCTGATGAAAGTTGCATATCAAATTTAAGAGGGAAAAATCCTCGAAGGAAAGATCAAACCAAGATCACTGCAGTAAAAGTAGTTTTTCAATAATATTCACAGCTCTTGGAATAGTAATGTTTGATACTACACTTCTTGAAATATTACGAGAGACGTTCGAATAGTGAACCGGAAATCAGCTGTACCGCTAATCATTCATGAAAATTCGTTTCAAAATTATTCTGATTCAAATATAGCGAATCTAGATAGCAGCACCACTGAAACATGATTCCATTTTCCAAAAGATCGTGGAATCCAAGGCGACTTTGAGAAGCATGATACCTTTGCATAAGCCAGTTACGTAATGGAATTTACATTTGTTTTCGAGGGGCATTGAACGTCTGTCAGAGAGTGGGGATTGTGTGTTTGGGCGTTGAGAGGGTAAGAGCTATGCAAATGCGTACAATAACTATAATTTTAACAAATAGTTAAGGAAGCTATACTTGCATGCACCCTAAGTAGGCTAAGTAGCAGCTGTTTACGCTTTTGTTTTGTTATAGTTTAGTCTCGTGATCGGATGTTTATCTCTACGTAGTGTACGTAGTCACAAGTGCACAGCTTCAATGCAACGACGAAAATTATTTTAATATCCTAACCTGGACTTACAGGAATTTGGCTTGGCATGTCGCTCCCCAAAGGATCATTCGGTTAGTTTCATACGATTCTATATCTTTATCAAATCCATTACTATATTTATCGTTAATTGCTTATATCCAATACGTTACTTATGTCACCGGATTACTTTTCTGTTTATGGGTTCTTGTTGAGCATGGTTGCATGATTTCTTGGTTTCTCCTGCTTTTACTTTGCGGAAAGATGGAAATGCATTTATAAATCTTATCATGGGTGTCTAACATGGTTGAATACTGGATGAACATTGTCATATTTATTATCACTCTTGATAGTAAACACTTGCGCTGTATTTTGTACTTTTATTATTTACTTCCATTTGCTTGCATTTTGGTAATTTATTTTTTTGTAGATCTTGCCTTGTCTCAAATCATGGAAAGAGACCCACTGAGGGGCAATACAACCATACCACAGAATTTTCCCACGTCATACCAAGCTGTCAGTGCTCAGGTAGGGTTGTATACGAAAGGATATTCTGTTATATGCCTTACGTACAAATTTATTGTTACATTTATTCCGCAGAATTTGCGAGTGCTTTTTTTCGCGAGTGACATATATTCCCTTTCGGAAAGCGATCCCTGAGGTTGATCGACTTATCGATTAGGTCGACTCGTTGTTTAGATAAAAATTGTCTTTGTTGCTTCAGTTCCATTGCTATTTATCTTGAGTGGAAATTTAGAATTGTGAATATTTTTAGGTATTTTGGTCCAAAAAATTCTAATGATGACAATTAACGTCTCTCTAGTTCATCATGTTAAGTAAACAATAGACTGTTCGCTTGGTTTGAGTTTTCCTCTTGCGTACGTATCTACTTTATGAAGATTTGGATATAATTTGTATCTTTATGTACAAGAAAATACTTTTTAATTTTTATTAAAGCGTATACTATTACTACATATATACACATTGGACTTCCTTTGATACATTTAGCTAATGAGCTAGTCTTCGTAATTACTGTCATCTTGATGGTTTTTTTGTTTGAACGTGAAAATACCTATGGAATTCCAGTAATAATTTGAAGGTAACTCGTTTTTGGTCATTTTAAGCATTTTTATACTGTGGTAGTTACTCCTATGAAATGTGATCGTACATCTGTTTGTTTTGTTCTGTTCAAGTTGTCAAAAGTATTCTTCGCAAGTTCTGCACTGCATGCATTTGTTTTACGATTCTTCCTCTCAATGTGTTTTTACAACATTTGTATTAAAGAAATATTCGTTTATGTGTCTAAAGTAATTTATTACTAATTGTACAAAGGTAAACGATCATAAGTACTATTTTTATTTAACAATGGTAGATGCGTTTTTGCTAATTGTCATTCAAAATCCATCGTAAAGCATACATTTTTACAAAATTTACATTATCACAATCTCGTATTGGATGAGAAAGCTTTTATAATAACCTGATGCGACCTTGCTGTACGGTTCCTTATTTACGATCACTTTATTTATAACACAAAATGCGTATTTTTATTGCATCTAAATCTTCGCATGGTTATCGCAGTTTAAGGGATATTTTCATTCTAACTGTACATAGCGGTAAGTTAAAATTTAATCATATACATATATTAAGAATGGTGAATTAAGCGTGTAGCTGAGGCACTTACGTAACATCTCTATGACATATTTTAACAAAATAGCCTTGTGTACTTCCTGTTACTGTACGCAAATATCACCTTAATTGTATTAACAAAGCAATTTGGAATTTCACGTAAATCGTATAATATTAACGTTCATGTACTTTTAGGAAATCGACGTGATTTTTTTTTTTTTCAAAATATTGCAAAGTTCTCAGTGTTTGTGTATTTGCAGTAATCTTTTTATCAAGCACCATTTTCTCTTGCCATTTCAATTTTTTTAAAAGTTTTAAGTGTTATACTTGACCTATAAAGTTCTAGTATTAGTAGTTTTAAGGTCATTACGCAAGTGAGCTCCCACCGGGAATTGAACCCGGAGCTGCTTTCACCGAAGACGAACGCGTTTCCCACACGGCTGTCCGGAGTCCCCTGTTAAAGTTCCAATAGAAGAAATTTATCTATTTGGTAAACTTGATTTATTAAAATTTGTTTTTGGAATTCACAGGATTTCCTGAATTTCATTTAGTGTATATCAGTCTGCAGTTTTGTGTATAATGTCAGTTTCTGCAGGATTGGTTGAATTTTATGCTGTTACAGATAAATTTGTCAAATTTTTCTCCCATCTAATACAAAAACTTCATATATTTTTTTNATATTATCTTGGCTGCTGTTTTTATAGTAATAAAAAGTTTAATACTTTGCTGTGGAAACTCATTTTTCTTTTTATATTTCTTTGTCATGGAGTTGATATGTAGGTGTCTCATTTTATCATTCTCCCCTATATCCCAAAATAATTAAATTCAAAATATATTGCCACTTGATTTATAGTTATGAAATCATTCATAATGCTTAACCCAAGTCACATCTCTTATTTTTGTTCCACTTTTATGAGGAAATAAACAACAGTTGATTTGAGTTTCTGATTTTCTTTTCATGGGATGTTGTTATAGTCATCATGGGTTCAATGATGACCATTTGTTGTGATTGTCAAAAATTATGTGGCCTGTTCTGATTCTTCTAAACCTATTTTCAAGCATGTTTTAGGGTACACTCTTTGTTTTAGCAATAGATTTTATTATAGATGGACCTTAAGTGACAGTTTCCTTATAAAATATTTAATAGTCAAAATTCTTGTAACTGCTCACATTTTAAGATTGGTCATTTTCATATTATCAATCTTTATCACAATGTTGATTATTATTGATGTTTTAAGCTGAAGTATTGGAGGCAGAGGTGCTGTGCTCAGTGCTCTTTTAATTAAGGCTGATTTAATCTATATATCTTTTATAGTTTCATAACGGGAGCAACCCGTTTGATAGACCTGTATTGCAGAACTTGAACCACGAGTCATTTCAAGGGGTCTGCCTGAGTTCTGATGATGATATGATTGACATTCGGACCAATAACGCCATGGCTGAGCGCTCCTTCTCAGATGAGGATGACAGGGAGCATGGACTCCATGGAGGAAATGGATCACACAGTAAATTATTTAGTGCTTTATAGTAGTTGTAGTTTTATAGCAGTGTTTCCCAAGACAGGTACTCTAACCTTCATGTAGGTAACTACATTGCTCTTGAGTACTATTGATTGCGGGGAACCAAGGCAGTTTCAACTTCCTCTCTCTTTCAAAAAAGGTACAAAATTGAGTTCTTAGCTGCATTTAAATCTTCATGAGTCACTTTTATTTTGATTTGAACTTGGACATTTTAAATTTTGATTATTTCTGATAGCCATTTTTATAAATAACCAGTGATAGGACAATAAATAGTGGGATAGCAGCTGTAAGTTTGTAGTTGAGAGGAAGGAGTGGTGGAATTTTGGGAAATTGTACTGTGTATGAAGTTTTGGTAGGATTTTCACAGAAGATTTCTCTCATTTAATATGCTAGGGAAATACAAGTTCCTACTGTTAGGTTTTGTTTTTATTTTGTCTTGGTTCCATGAGAGGCCTGTTTTACAACCTTATGTTAGTCAGAAGGTACATTAAATTCTCTTTAATATTCGACAAGCCACCATATGGTAGGGAATGATTAAGGCCAGATTGTTTTACAGTTTCTTAAATGTGAATGTACCTTGTATCAGTATGTTTGAAAGGGAACACAAGAAAGGAAACCATGAAGGGATTTCTCAGAGAGTCACACAAGTCATTCAGCAGTCTTATGGATTGATTTGATGGATATTTTATGGTTTATTTTATGATCCTGAATACTTAAGGAATTTTATTGCTGAAGAATAGATTGCTTATTTTCATAACTGTTATTGATTTAACATTATGTTTAGTAAAAGTTTAACAGCTGCATCTTATAAATCTTACAGTATTTTATGAGACTACATATGATAAAAGAGATTTCTGATCTTTCTTTTTCTGTCAGTTGGTAGCACTTCAAGTTTTGCAGCCATGGATTCAGAAGAATTGCCTGGTATGGGCCAGTATGAGGATTTCCACACGATAGACTGGCAGCGAGACATAGCACGGGATCGCATGCGGCATCGGCACATAGTCAGGAGAAAGAGGGATTCTATCTGTGATTTGATACGTGGAGCTCATGATGCATGGTCTGGTTGGGTCTGTGTGTTGCTTGTAGGAATACTAACAGGTAAGTGTTCTATAGCCAACTTATTCAGTAGCCCAAGAATATTTGCATATACCCTTGAAGTTTTTCAGTTATTTATAATTTCTTCTGCTTTTTTTCTTAATTTTCCAATCTACTTGTTTTATATAATGTATATACCCAAGTAATATCCAATTTTAGTTAAAAGTTGAGTCCCTAATTGGTGGTCGTAAAATCCAGGATATTTTGTTTGCCTTAAATGAAATTGAAGATCTAGATGACCCTAGATTTTTGTGTCTCTTCACATTTGCCAAATATGGCTCATCATTTTATGTACAACTTGATCTACACATTCTGGTAGCCAAATTGTAGATACACTTTTCTGTTTACAAATATAGAGAAAGCAGAAAAAACTAAAGAAAAGTTTTAGTTGCATAGACCTAGATTGATCGCTACTTGCTATTATTATTGGACATTTTGCCTTTGCTACTGCATGTCTACTCTAGTCTTAATTTACAGTCCATTTTTACTTTTCATGGGCAGTATAATTTATTTTGCATTAATTAATTGGAATAGTGGTCGTAGACATTTTCATAATAAGAGGACTGTCTGGTTCAGCTATCAGGCACATCTCTGTTCCACTCTGCATTTACTCTGGTCTCAGAGTAGTGTGGCTATCAAGGAGAAAGAGCTATGTTGCCCATCTCTCGAGCTTTCCCTGTACAGGAAGTCCATATAGAGGGTTCAGGATGGGGGGTGTGAATATCACCACAGTATGAAGTAAAGTAATCTTTGGGAAAGTAAATTTTATTTCCTTTTAATGAAGTACTGTTTATAATTATCAAAGTGTTACAAAGAACTTATAATTAGACCCTGGAACAAGCAAAGCAAAGGTGTAGAAGGTATTCGGTGGTCATTTGGCATAGTCCCCTAAGCATGATGAAATATTTTCATGTTAAAATTTGAAAGCTATAATTGATCTAAAGATGATCTGAAAATGAAGTTTTCCTTTTCCTTACTTATTTATATTTTGAAAAAGTAATTCCATCTTCTCCCATAAGTGGCAAATGTCTCATCAATCTAATGTTTTATCAATTCAAAATATTTTAAATTCTAGGATATTATTTACGATTATTTTAAAATATAGGAATTAGAAGTATGGTATTGACTTTTGTCTAACAAATAAGCATTTTATGTTTGGGAATCATAATAAGTAATGTAATCAATGCTTGCAGCTCACAGGCTTG